>OZ008368.1:107827146-108178456 GCA_963931995.1 Phaonia tiefii | reverse complement strand
ATTCCTGGGATTCCCATATAAAAACTGACATTGCGTAACAAAAATAATAAAGCAAAATTTAAGCATTCGGAGAGGTATTCTGTAATTAATTTCAAGGTAAAAATGTCTTATTTTAATTGTGTCTAATGAATAAGAACTATATTTTTTTCAAGATGTTTGGAAAGCGAGGAAAACAATTAAAATCAGTGGATTATACGTATGGGCAGGAGCCCAGACATATTGAAATCTCCGATTCGAGCGATCATTCAAGATGTCATTGATTCCGACGATGACAGCGATGGAAAAGAAAACCGAAATAGTGAAAATCAAGTATCAAATAAAAATTCCCTGTATCGTTGGAAACAGCGAAATATGGCGATGGCGAAAAGTGAACATCATAAAAAACAAACGAGGCGAAAGCTTGCCTTATGAAACTTGTACGGGATTACAAAAAGCGAAGACACCTAAAAAATTGAACTGTACCAAATGTCGTTTCAAATGCAATTTACATTTTACGGAAGGAGACCGAAAAAAAATTGCAGTGTATATCGGACAATGAACAATTACAAAAGGCAAAAAGACTTTATTTTGAAATGCATAAAAGTTTCTTCTGTGAAACGAAGAACTACTTCGGAGAATCATAGTTCGCGTAGCGAATCAAGGGCATACTACCTTTTCAATGGACAACGACAATTATGGAGGGTGTGTGCAAAATTTTTTCAAAAAACTCTATGCATATCAAATGGATCTATAAATGTAGCATTGTCGTCAATCCATGCTTGCGGTAATTTTGAAGGCGATGACAAACGTGGAAAGAAACCACCAGGCAACAAAACAAGTAATCATTCCATAAATATAGTAAAGCAGCACATTGAAAGTTTTTCGACCGTACCGGGACATTACATTCGCCAGTCATCTCAAAAAATACCTTGACAGCAATCTATCCATCCTCAATATGTATGACCTTTACCAAATTTATTGTTCTACGCTTAATGAGATACCAGTGAAAGAAAATGTGTACAGGAGAGTGTTTTGCACTCAATACAGTCTATCTTTCTTTACACCAAAAAAATACCAGTGCACCACTTGTACACGATTTGAGTTGGCAGACTCAGTAAGAAAAGAACAACTTCAAGAAGAATATGACTTGCATATAAACCGAAAAGATGATTGCTACATGGCTAAGAATTTAGACAAACAACGATCAACAACACAGGACAATTTTCAAACAGTTACATTTGATCTCCAGAGCGTCTTGCAGATACCATCCTCAGCATCGTCTCAAATGTATTATAGTCGCAAGATTAATGTTTATAACCTTACAGTGTATGAAAGTGGTCATGATAAAAAGGCTTTGTGCTATGCCTGGAATGAACTAAATGGAAAACGAGGCAGTTCGGAAATTGGATCAATACTGTTTAAATACATCAATTCAATACCACAAAATATTACGGAGCTGTCACTTTTTTCTGACACATGTGGTGGCCAAAATAGGAATCAAAACGTTGCTGCCATTTTGCTGTATGCTGTACGTTCCACCCACCTTCAAGTTATCGAATAAAAATTTTTGGAATCTGGTCATACGTATATGGAGTGCGACTCCATGCATTCATCAATAGAACATTCAAAGAAATACAGATCGGTTTTCATAATGAATGATTGGCTTGAAATTTTTAAAGCGGCAAGATCCACAAGAGGTAAAAATAAGAACAAGGATCCTTACGAAGTCAATGAAATTAAATATTTTGATTTTCTTAATCTCCAAAAACTGTGTGAAAATCTCATAAAAAATAGAAATATTGATGAGGTAAAAAAGTGTCTTGGTTAAAAGTAAAATGTGTACGATACCAAAAAACCGATCCGAATACAATATTTTATCGATACGAGCACACAGCACCATATAAAAAAATTTGTGTCCATGGACGTGGAAGACCACCAAATGTCTTAGCACCTATACATATTTATGAAAATGAGTTACCCATAAGCGAAGCAAAAAAAAAAGATTTGCTAAAATTATGCGCAAGTGGAGTTATACCAGTCGAGCTTCATCAGTGGTACAAGAATTTGCCAACGTTAAAGTCTGCAAAAGACTTTGAAGATGAAAATGTTGATGAATAACAAGCCTTAAATATGTACAATTCAAATTTATCTTAAAATCGATAATATTAATGAAATGTATTAGATTATCCATTACTTATCTTATTTCTTTCAATAAAACTTTCAAAATATGGACTTTGTATTCATGCAATAAAAACTCACTAACTGTAATCGAAACAAAAAAAGGTAAGAAGATAAAATCACTATCTACAATTTCGTAAAATTAGCTCTAAATTCTCATTATTTATTAAAAGTTTTTGGTGGATAAAATGTTGTATTTAATAATTAACAAATTGTGGCATTCAAAATATTTGTTATCGAAATATTGGATTTTTAATGATAACTTTTATATAAAACACCTTATAACTCAAAACTATGAAAATGTAGATGATAAGTTTTTGTTCTACATAGACGATATATTATTAATTAATACAGCATACTGATGATGCTATCCAAAGGGTAGCGAAATATCGGAAAATATAATTAATTGATAGACACGACCAAATACTCGGACAATTTAGCTTATACAATGTCAGCTTACTATCAAAAGTAACTCCCAAATTTCTCTCACTACTAACAATATCAATGGCAGGATCCGACATTTTCGCAGGATTGACCTCCGGAAGTATATCCGATTGTTTGCCAATAATCACACATTTCGATTCAGATTCAAGATTCAGATTAAATGCTACAGTGTTTAACCTGTGTTGGTAAATCGTTGCTATATGAGGACTGCAGCAATGACCCCAAAACTGAATCCTGCGGCACTCCTCTATTTATTGGAACAAATGAAAAATACTTATCTCCTACTGAAACAAACTAAGATCGCAAAGTCAAGTACAAATTTAGGAGCTGGCACGATGTGGACGAAAAGCTAAAGAAATTTTTAAGTTTATTGCACAGTATTTTCCCGTCTACATTGTCAAATGACTTGGAATGATCAAGCAAAACTAGAAACGAATCCCTATTGCTATCAAGATTCGATCTTATATCAACAGAAACCTTCTGTAGGGCAGTTATGCAGAAGTGTTTCTCTCTGAAACCGGATTGAAACTTTGTCAATAAACAATTATTTTGCGTATAAAATCTGATTTGTTTATTTATTAGCTTTTCAAAGGTTTTAGATAGAAAGGGAAGTACTGCAGTTGGACGTTATTCTCTAATTTTTTTCGGTATTTTTATTATCTTTGAAATATTCCAAGACTTTGGGAAGTGTGACTTTGTAATAATGCAAAACAAAATTCAAATGAATCACCAAAGTCTGATTTCATTTTCATTATACTTGATACACCGTTTTTACATACATTGCGACTTCTCCTCCCAGAGTACTTCTATCAGCGGGAAAACATTGATAATAATTCATAGCAAATAAAGAATCTTGAAATTGTGGCCAAAGCCATGTCTCCGATATACATATAACATCTATTTCGGAACCATTGAATAAGTATCTCATTTCAACTATTTTATTACGAATACTCTGAGCATTTAGGTGAACAACTTTCAAACCTAGTTTGCGTTTAGAAAGCACCCGAATCCCATTATGTAAACTGTCTTTGGAAATACTTACGTTATTTGCCTCCATGAGTTTTTTTGACTATATTATTTATATTAGCGACGGCAATAGAAATCATTATAGATATGAATAAACAAATTTTGGAATGAGCGTGATTGTAGACTAGTATAAAAATTTTAATTGAATTAGAATGCATTTGTATGACATTAAATACTTTAACGGTTGCGTAATAAAAATACGTTCTAAGAACGAAAAAGATTCTGAAGATCATCCAAAGAATATATTTGGATAGGTTTGTCCGTTGCCGTTACTATGACGTTAATAATTCCTCGACGTGTAAAAACTTTAGATAACATGTTCTTTTTTCTGTAATGCAAGGCGTTTTGAAATATAATATAATTGGAATGGGACAATGATTCGTTTACATAAAACATATGATTATAATTATGTCCAATAAGATTTATGTATAGTTGTGTGTTGTTCTTCTTTCTGTAATGATTTTTCGACTTCAGAAGATGTACTTTTGCCATCAATATAGCCGAACCGGGCGTTGTTCTTCGACCTAGTTAAATGTATGTACCTGTAGCACGGTTCTTCGATACACTGTGTGTAATTTTTTAAGTCATGGAAATAAACGGACACCACTACGTGATAAAGGACAAAAAAATATACCCGTGTCTCCCAGTTTTGCCCAATTCATGCGCTTTTTTTTATGGCCCCCAAAGATTTGGGGCCTCGGTGTCATTCTTGCAAAAAATTATCATTTTGTCAGATTCATATCTTGCTAACCGTTCGGAATTTTGATTTACTCTCAGGGAAAGTTTTAGCTCTCGTCATTGAGAACAATTGTGGACATATAAAATCAAAACTTCATCTTCAACGTCAAAATCACAAAAAATTATAAAATATTCGATTTTTTGTTAACGTGTTTCCCCTATTCAGGTCCATAGGTAGCAAACCGTTCAAAATTCGAGGAACATATTACAAAAATAATAAAAAAAATATTCCTATTATGTTTATAATGTTGATGGCCCTGGACTTGCAAATCGCACTCTCTTAAGTTGTGGATCCAACTCGTCGTCCGAATCGAACTCTGACTCAGAACTTATGGTGTCCACAGGCACGTTGCTTCCAGACTGCCCTCCATCATCAGCTTTTTCTTCTTCACATACTTCATTAATGTCATACTGGGTGATCTTGAGACTCCACCAACATCCCTGAAATGAATTAGAAAAGAAATCAAAAAAGGGATGCAAACCAATGCATCAATAAAATTGATATTAACTCTACAAGCATTGCGTCGAGTTTTTTTGCTTTTGTACCGCTTTACCATGGCATTGTGGTTTGGTGAAACCGTTCTCCTTGCTCATCGGATTCGGTAGGGAGTTGTTTGCTTTAATGTCATCGATGTGCCGATTTTCTCAAAATAATAAAGCATTTCTTTCACCCGTTCTCTTGCTTCCGGTTCCGCGTCTCGATCCCCACCTAAGACTCTGGTGCCTACACGCTGAAGGTAAATCCATGCGAAAGACAGAAAAGAAAACATCAACATAGTGTAAATAGTACAATGAGGTGAACAAAAATTAATTTTAAATTTACTACAATACCTTTTTGGGAAAACGCTTTTCAAATAGTCGAATGCGTTTAGACAATTTACAACAGCCACTTCGATGAATTTTTTAACAATTCCCAATTTTATGTGGAGCGGTGGCAAAAAGATGTCTTGAGTATTGTCAATTAAAGGTGTATTCTTCAGTTTATGTTGTTTCATTTGGTCTCCACGTATTATATTGGTATTGATTCAGAGGTGAGCGCGAATCTCAATTACAAAGAAAACAAAAGAATTTTAGAAGGCCACCTTTATCGATGATCCCTTTCAAAATATTTATAACATTCAAATCACACCAAATCGTCCATTTATTTCAGTAGTATTGGATTTTTTCAATAAATCTTTCAATGCTTCATAGCTTTCTTTCATTATAATACCCATTGCTAGCGGAATGGAAGGTTTTCGGTTCGACACATGCAACAACACTGCTTTCAAGCTTGAAACAGAACCACAAATAAATAATCACCACTCACTAGCGATGTAGTTCATTGCCATTTTTTACCACTAAAGCTTTTATATCGTTGCAGTAACCGAACGAATTGTCATCATTTAGAGTGTAGAGGCTCTGAAATTCAGCTTACCGTTTGCGTTAAAAACGCTGTCAAAAATATGGCAAGTCTCTGCGATATTCCCAATATGGCCGCAATGAAATAAATTATCATTTGCGTTACTAGTTGGGGTTCATCTCTTCCCTGTTAGGGTTCATACAGTTGCTTTATAAATTGTGTTCTTCTCAGCATGTCGATGTAGACGACATTTGTATTTTACGCATGCATAGCAACTGGTTTCATCATGATCATCTGGGCGATTAATCCAGTTTACCGGCTTACAATACTTCATACTATCGTTGCCTCCACTCAACCATTCCATAGGATTGTTATAACATTGGCGACACACTGCATTAGGTGTGTAATTTTCACCGGTCGAGTCTACTTCAACGAAAAACAACTGAGTTAAAACAAATTAACTCGCCGAAAGAATTTCCTTTGCCCCCTTCGATTTTTATGTAATTTAGTGCAATTGTAGATCTGTATAAGAAAATAAGATGCGCCAATTTCTGGACTTCTGACCATATTGATTCGCGAACTATGGCGTCTTTAAAAGTAAGAAAAATCGTGAAAATTTTCAAATGTGTTTCTGAAAAAATATTTATAACTCTGAAACTACTTGTAATAAAAATCTTATTATGGTCTTATTTTCAAGGTATTAAAAGGGTCATTTAAATGTTGCACAACTTATATTTTATTCTTGAAAGGTCAAAGGTCATTTTGCATGACCTAAAATTCGGGAAGATATATCTCAGAAAGCGAAATTTTTAAAATTCTAAAAAAATACATGTTGGTTCCTAACCGTTTCTTTTACGCGTTGCAAAATTTTAAGAGGGCGTTTATCAAAGTCCAGAGATAAAAGGGAGTTATTTTTTCGTGTTGCACTGTGATATCAAGCATGTTGCAAATGCTAGAAAATACATCTGCCAGATTTTCGTCCTTGTACCACGGTATGCCAGTGATTCTGAAGTCACTCGCTATTAATGAATTTTCATGTTTCAAAAGTTTAGAAATTAGATTTGAAATTCTTCCTGGAAAACTAATTTTTTTCGAAAATTGTATGCAAATTCGATTTAAGTCTATAAGAATAACAACGTTTTACAGCTACCTTGGTAGTTTGTCAAACTTTCTGGTCCCATTTACTATATCTAGTGTGATGCTATTAATTATATTTGAGACCTAGTGAAAAAGTGTGAGATTGTGACTCCCAAAAAAATCTCGTATGAAAATTTTAGTTTTTGAAACAAATTAAGATCTCCTCGCGTTGACAACAACTGATTGTACAGTGTTGATAAAAAATCAACAAGCGAAACTTTTCCCAATCTGTAAAATTCTAAGATTTGTAATAAATCATCTACATCAATCAATCAACTGTTAGCAACTTTGCTAAGGTCATTACTTTAAATACAGCGGAAAAACTTTATATCTGTCTTACAAAAATGTAAGAAACTACTGACAGACTATCTTTTCGGAAAAGATTTTCAGACGAAAGAACTTTCAACTTGTCGTTACCAAACGCTCTGAAATAATTTTGATGTATTTTGATTTTGTTGATGTATTATAATCTAAAAATCTAAATTCTGACTACCAATGACAAAATTAATAGCAAAAAACAAAGCGAAGTCCGTTGTAACATTTATATTTTAAAATTTTGATTCTATATTTCTCCGTTACTGTTAAATACACCACACACGATATCTTTCGTGTGTGGTGCTTCGGTTTACAAATTTCTGAGACGTATTTTCATTTCGGCGACTACGTCAGCAAGCAAAATTGTCGCATCTGTGGAACGAGAGAGAATGCAGCGAGTGACAGTTGCATGTGGATTTTAGAATGGTGCCATCATTGGTCCATTTTTTTAAAATCCTTCTGGAAATGCCATTTCAGTCAACGGTGAGCGCACATAAACGAATAAATGGTTTCCTATTACATCTCATGAAGAGATTGGGTAGAGTTTCTCACAACCAGTGAGCTGGGCGTTTTCCAGTTGTATACTCCCTGGTTAGGATCAACAGGTTTACACCAATGTGGAACGGTTTCTGAGAAAGGTTTTCATGTCAAAATGCTCGATAGGGTCGCCGTCACTAATCGCGGTGACCGCCGTTGAAAGAAAGTTGTAAAGGGTTTTTCAACAGAGACGCTACAAAAGTAAATCGATAGGGACAGCAAACGACGCCATATTTTTTCCCGCTCTTTTGACATTTCTCTTCAGTAAGGTTTGCCATTTACTACAGAAATTTGGAGTCAGTGGCCTCAACTTTAAGAGCGCTACGTTCGGATTTTCATCGGAAAATCATCTCGAGCGATGAGGCTCATTTCTGGCTGAATGGCTTCGTCAATAAGCAAAATATGCGTTATTGGTCAGACAGCAATCCACACGTAATCCATGAGTCATCATTGCATCCCGAAAAAATTACGGTTTGGTTGGGTTTATGGGCCGGCGGCGTCATTGGGCCGTACTTCTTCCGTGATGATCAAGATCGGCACATTACTGTGAATTCGAATCGCTACCGTTCAATGATAACCGAATATTTTTGGCCCCGATTGGATAATATGGACTTGGAGGACATGTGGTTCCAACAGGACGGCGCCACAAGCCACACAGCGAATGCCACAATCAATTTATTGGAAACCAAGTTTGGTGAACTTGTTATCTCACGAAATGGCCCAGTCGATTGGCCGCCTCGGTCGTGCGATTTGACACCGTTAGATTATTTCCTGTGGGACTACGACAAGTCTATGGTCTATGCCAACAAGCCAGCGACGATTGATGAACTTCGTACGAATATCGAACGTAAAATTGCAGCAGTATCGGCCGATTTATGCTTGAAAACCGTCGAAAATTCGGTTCAGCGTCTGGACTTCTGCAAGCGTGCCCGTGGTGGCCATGCAAAAGAAATCGAGTTCCATACATTATGACATCGAACGTACTTTCACAGGAATAAAGAATTTTATTGGTATCTAAAACCGATTTTGTTTTATTTAAAAAAAACTTTTGTAGCGCTCTTATTGAAAAACCCGTTATATGGTCAGCGCAGGGATGGAACTCACGTTCTCATGTACAAGACACGATTGTGACCGATTTACATAGGTGAAAATTAAATATCTTTTGATCTTGTGAACAGTTTTAAGTTCTGTAGAATACTGATTGTCGATTTTTTTCGATTCCCAAGAACACAGAAATTTTGTTTGTTTCTTTTTATTTTTTTTAACATATTTTGGCATTATTGTTCCTATAGCGCACAAAAAATTAAAATTTTTGTCGTATAATAGATATTTGCATTGTTTCGAATCTTGAAAATCGTAAAATTTTATCTCTTTTTAGAATTTCTTAAACTGTATCTCATTTAGTTTTGGAGCTATTGCACTTAAGTTCTCTTTATTAAAAGCGAGTGGGTGGATGTAATATGGCAGCTAAGTTTCGGTAATACAAGACACAGTTCGGTTGCGTTAAATATATAATATTTGATAAAAAGTTATACTTCGGACCAACATAACTTCTTATATGATACACGAATGGAAATGCTGATCTGTTCCGCAATTTATCAGGGTAACTCTTGCCGCTGCTAGATTTTCACAAAGAAGATAATGCTTCTTAAATGCAAAAAAGTTTGAGTTTTTAGTGCCGATAACTATTTCTTTCTCAACTGCTTTAAACAATTTAAATGATATCATCGGCTTTTACTAATAATGGTATATTTTATAGAACCAGGGGTCCATTTGCGTGTGTTATGCAGAAAAACACACTCACAATATACCATTTAGCAGATAAAACCATGTACAGCAGCAGAATTGCGCGAAGGAAGCACTGCAATTCATTTAAGTGCAAACATTGACATAGTATATTAATGTTTTTTATACCCAAATGGAAATAAAATCCACTTCTTTGTTAAATGGTAATGAATACTTTATAATCATATACAATTAAACATTAATTTTTATATTGTTTGAAAAAGTTCGTTCGAATAATATTATATTCTTCGTTGGCATGGCCGTCCATGACTAGTTGTGTTGCTTCTGCAGATATTTCCAGATGAAGGGGAGAGAAATGAGTTAAACGTTGCAAAGAGAAACTTAAACATATCTTCATTTTAATTGGTTATACTTTTTTTGGTATTATCCTCTCTGAAATACCTTTAATTTTCATTCCTCATTTCCTGAACTTCAATTTAAAGATCCTGTATTAGTAGCAAATTGTTTTGGCTTACATATTTACCATGATACAATACTTTGTGATTGTTTGGTGACATAAATATCGATGGGTATAGCTCTTTGTATACTTCTCCATTTCCTTCAGGTATTTTTTAAATTTCTCAGCATGTATTTCGTTATTGCAGCAATAACTTCCAGGACTACTTTGAATCTAAAGATCAATTGTTGGTCAACCTCTATTATTTCTTCAGATTTTTCGGGTTTAAGAACAACTTCCTAGCAGTATTACCGCCATTGGTATTACCTTGTCCTTGTTTTGGCTGATTTATTATTACTCCATGCTTTCCTGGAGATGCAAACTCAAACTAATATTGATTGAAGCAATCTTTGGAATTTGTGGTCTAGCATATATTGAAGTTCTACGCTTGCCGATGTTTGACTTATGGTAAGAGCATCATTTGATAATCCTTCTTAGCAGAAAGTTTTATGCCGGAAAGTGGTCAGCAATATTTTCTGTTTCACGTTATCTCAACTGCGAATATTCATGATTAGTTAGCTTTATGTCCAGAAATATTGCAAGTGCCTCCTCAGGTGTGAATTCATTTTCCTCTTTCGGTGTGGGTACACTTTTAAGAAACCTTGTTGTTCGCGACGGTCTAAATTTCTACGATTTATGCCTTTTATATTTCATTTCAAATTTGGGTTGGTGTAGAAACGTATCTATTATATTTTCACTGCCGATATCCTCTGAAGCTTATTTAGTTTTAGTCGTTCGCTCATTTCAACAAATAGTTTTGATGGTCTTCCAGTACTTACATAATTTTTATCTATGCTGTCGACATTAAATTCAATCACTCCTAAATCCTAAAATCCTATACCATTGCAGTAAATAAACCCAAAATTAAGAAACAACTGCATTTAAAATGTACCTGCACCAATTAGAGTGTCATTGCGGTGCATTTTTATTGATATTCAGGTATAAAAACTTTAGTAATTCGACTTATCTGGTAAATGGTATATTGTGAGTGAATTTTCGGCATATCACTCGGAATATACCATTAGAATTTGCTCATCTTTTCAACTGCCGTTTTACTTTTACACAATAAAAACTCCGATTTTTCCATTAAATTCTTCCTTGTGTTCAAAGTTACGCTGATAGATTTCGGAACAGATCAGCCTTTTGATTTATGTATCGCATTCGTTGAAGGCTTTAGAAACAAAGAAGTTATTTAGCTCCAAACTTTGATGCCATATTACACTCTTTTTAATAATGATAAACTAAGTGCAATATCTCAAAAACTAAATGAGAATGGGAATAAATGTAATGTGTCAGTAACACGTAACAATTTTTAATTTTTGGTGCGTATTATGAACAATCATGTCAAAATATGTTGAGCCAATCCTAAAAAGAAGAAAACAAAATTTTTGGTTTCTTGGAAATCGAAAAGAAATAAAAAGTACTCAACTGCGGAAATTTTTCTGCAATATGCCCCACAGTTCGAATTTCAATGATAATTTACAATATGAATTATAAACGATGGAGATCGATTTTGAACCACTGTGCGGCGACCAGAGCCTCTCACATTTGACACAAAAACATGGCGAAACAAATTAAGAGGTAAATCAACTTGTATTTCTCTTCGCCATATATGTTTGTGGGCATTGGTGTTTAGTTACACAAATGATTATAACATGAACTGAAACGAACGGTTCTTAAAATTTAATTTTCGTTCTCTGATTCAGACAAAATGGGGTATAATAGCATATTTGTATATTTGACGCATGCCTCGTACTACAAGACATCTGATATATGCAACATACTCAAAATATACTCACAGAATCTCCATGTTCAATGAATCAGAACAGTTGTCTGTACTCCCGATCTAAAACTATATCTTACTTTAAATATTTAGTATTATCTGTACGCTTCTATCCGCCAATCCATAGTTTCTGACTCGGATATGGGCTAAAAATTACCTTCAAATTTTAGTAGGTGTCAAATCAGCAGTTACACCAATTTTTCACAATTGTTTCTGTGGATTCTGAAATTTCGTGCTTCTAAATTATATTTTCAAATTCAAAATTCAGAGAAACTCGAGCGGCAAAGAATGATCCAGATATAAAACTTTTATTTTCTGTTATTTATTAAAATTGCTGAATGCAAAAACGTGCTGGGAGCTTTATTTGTTTAAATTTTGCTTGTGTTTGTTAAATATCAAATGTGAATTTTATGTAATTAGTGATCATTTCGAAATACATTTCACCAGTAAAGTTAAGGCTCCCATTAAAAATATTATTTCAGTCTATTCCACAGTGTCTTAACAAGTAATACAGATTTTAAAAAGCATAAAAGATTTAATACTGTGAAAATATTCAAAATATCAGCAAAAATGTGGTTAAATATATGTTAATGTATCAAACTTAAAATGTATTTATCGCTGGTACAATAACCAGTATTATTATGTAACACAATAGTTTTAGGTAAAAATATTATTAACGGTTAATACTTTCAGCGCCGAAATGATGTTGACACCGTTGCGAATCCAATTACTGAACCACTACACATAAAGGATAAAATTAGTAGAAAACCATTGTCGTTGTACATGTGTTCAATATATCCCCATTAAATATAAATAAAGAGATTCAATTTGCTGGGCAAAAGAATGCATAGATATTCAGAGCTTACAATATATATTCTTCGTTTGTTCCCATATATATTACATGAATAGTTGATCACTTTAAAAATTTCCCTTCCACTACAATTTGGGCCAATGCAATTTAAATATATTTACTTATACATATAAACATATTTATCGCGCTTTTTTGTAGCTATTATCTGTAAGTACATTTTATTTTTTAATACACTTTATTTTTCCAATGCCTTCCTAAATGATAATTAAGTTATATCTGGTATTTCAGCTGAAATATATTAGTGCATAGATTGTCATTTTGTTGAACGTGCTGGAACGTTTTATACTTATGTATATTGGAAATATTAGTAATATATGATATGCTCTTGGTCAAACTAGTTAAAATAATATAAATTCTTCGCACATGGTTATGTTTACCAATAAAGTACAAAAAAAATACATTTACGGCGGCTTGGAAAATCGTCCAAAAAATTTTAAAACTGCCCCATTCATAATTGACCACTGTATTTGAAAAATATTCCAGTAAGGAAATATAAATTTAGTCCAAAAATTATGGCCGAAATGGAGTGTGAAAAGTCGCCCACTTCCTATGTAAGGAAAAACAAATTATACATAAGAAATAGATTTCTAGTAAAAAATCACCACAAGATTGATTTTCATAAGTTCAGTCATTTTATTTTATGTAATTTCATTACATTTTATTCTTCACCTGGATCGTCCGAATCCATATCACTTCAAAGTTGCTCTTTGAAAATATCGATCGGTTTTAATTCCGTACATATGTAATTTTTGGGTAAAATTATTATATCGAGGAATGTGATTGGTTTTAAAGCACCCTTCTCCAAACTGGTGGATTAAAAAATAGCGGATTTTTTTAATTCGCAATGTTTTTGTTCGTAAACAATTTGTATTTGATCGTCAAGTTTATTCCATTTTTCCAATATCATCGTATGCGCCTCAAACGAAAAATTATAATGTATTTATTAGTAAACCGTTCCTGTGGTGTCCCTTCCGAAGAGAAACCCCAAAGGAGACACAGCAAGGGGTTTCCGCGAAAGGGACTGTAAACCCTTGTACTATTGTCATGGTGTATGTGTGTAAACTGGTTTGCCTAACATGCATAATTTTGTGACCGCACTCATTCCATAACCTACATCAAGCCTTGCCAGTTTCATGCGGGTAAAATCTCTACACCGCATAGTGAGACAACGCCGGCATTAAATACAAAGAGTCATTGTAGAGCTCTGAAATTTTGCACAGGTTATTTTTGAGACAATTCCATTTTTCTAAAAAAAAATTAAGAAAATTCGCCCACTTTTACGCCCACCTCCCATACAATCGAAATTTGTAAAATGCCGTATTGTCCGTAATACTTTAGGTATAACTTTCAATTTTGGTATACTTGAATGTTATATTGTTACAAACATTATCGTAAAAAAATTTTTAACTTTAGGCATGTAATACCAGCCATAAAGCTGTACATACAATTTTGCTGTGCCCATGCAATACGTATGAAATTTACCAACATCTATATTTTTACTTCTATTTATAGTATGTAATATAATTTTAAAGCGTTGAATTAAGTCTACATTTACACCAGTTATGTCAGCGGTTATTTCTGGATTTTCAAAAAATCTTCTAGAGACATTACCATCATTGGTTGTTCCCATGCCTTGTTTCACCACATCGACTTTTAAACCCAGAACTAATTTGAATTTTTTTTTATTTCTGTTTTAACAGCTTCTTTCTGTTCTTTTGTGTCTTTATTTGTCCTCCACGCTTTAAAACTTTTATTATAACTGATATGTAATATACATTCCATGAATTTTATTCGAGCATGTAGCGGCGAAATTCCAAATTTCAATGCTTCAGCTGAATTTGTTCTCAAGATAACTGCTTCCAAATTATTCATTTCAGTAGGTTTTGCTCCACATATGAAACAGGCAGCCATAGAGCAATTCTTACTGACTGTTGTTGCCACTTTTCCATCAATCATCGTCATAGTTAAACTATGAGATATCGCGAACTTCTCGTTGAACATTTCGAATTCTGTCGTTTTTAAATTTTGAATTTCTGTATTTACACGATTCACGTCATTGTTAATAACATCTGCTGTTTCTTTCACAAATTCGAATTTCATAGGCCTACAAAGTCTTGTTGAAGATGGTTCTGAATTTTTCCATAAATAAAAATCATTGTAAAGATCAGTTAACTTTAACGGAACAAGAGATGTTAAAAACATATTTTTATCAGAAACATTTTCATCGGTGAAACGTTGATGATATTCACTGTGCCCTGATGATTCATCACACCCCCATTTACTTATTAAATTCAACTCATTTGGAATCTCATCAATCTCACTTTTTGTTTTTGTTTGAAAAATTCTTGATACTGTGTGATCAAGAAATTCTTGTAATCCAACACTGCTAAAACTTTCATCAACCTTAATATTTGCAGGATAGCATTTTTTTAACTTCTACTATTTTGCTATAGTGTGGGTATATATCACAACCAATTTCTTTTGCAGAGCTTCTTAAAACATCATATTGGGGTCTTGATAATGAAGCATCAATTATAAGGCTGAGTGCTTTCTCTGGTGTAAATGATTTGATTTGTTCACTCTTTTCATATTTTTTAGCAGCAGACACTATCAAGTCTTTTGGAAAACTTTCACAAAATTGAGATATTTTACTTCTCTTAGACCTTTCTTGGCTTTCTTCGAAAGCTTTTACAGGTCGTCCACGCTTAATGGAATGCGAAGTGCTTGGTTGTTCATCATCCAAAGTTTCTTCACATATGGTGTAAAGCTGTGCAAGCCATTCTTCATTATCAGATTTGTTCCATTTGGATTTTAATTTTGGTATGAAATATTTTATTAAAATATCACGAAATTTTTTAATAATTAAGTCTGACATTTCATTGAAATTTGTTGATATGACACCAACAACAACATCAATAGCTTTATTGCTATCGATCCAAATATCAAAAATTGCACTATAAGAAATTGTTGAATTATCCATGACCTTGTTAATTTTTTTTAACACTTTATATAAACTATAAAATTCGTTTAACTCACGCCGAATGCCAGAATCTAACTGACTCGCGCTTATTTTCTTTTCTCCCTCATTACCCGCATCGTATGATGCAATACTTTGCTGGATTTCGTCAGCCATCCTGAAGGATATCGGTTGTTTTCCCAATCGCATGATCTTTTGCACAAAAAAAAAGCGTTGGGTGTGAGAGGGAGAGAAAAGAAATAGTAAAAAGTCGTAAACGTGCTATTGCTAGTAAACGTCAAGATAAAGAAAGATTGTAAAATTTAGTTTTAGTTCCACATTCATTTAAACCAGTTCGTGGTTAATAAAGTTCTTGAAATAAAAAGATTTATGTTTTTTAAAAAGATAGTCGAAAATAACGAATATTAAAGTCGCGTGGCGTATTTTTTGTAGTTTTTTGTATGTTTGAAGTACTTTTGGCAAACTATTGCTATATGTTCTTTACTTTAAATGAAAGCTGAGACTTCAATCTTTCATTTGATATAAGTCTGCACCTAGGGCGAGGGGCTGCTCTATATTTCCTAGTCCATTGAAAATGCAAAATGTTCAATTTTTACACCACAATTCTGTTGTTAAGAAATTTTTTTTTGTGTTTTTTTTTAAATTTATTTTTTCATATAAAATTAAAAAAATAATAATTAAAAAAATAATAATTAAAAAAATAATAATTAAAAAAATACTTTAAAGTTAAAATTATTATGTATTTTTGTATTAATAAGCTTTTGAATATTACATATTGAACTAACATATTTCAAGCGCGTTGGCATACCTCAATTTTGACTTGCTCTAGACCAAAAAGTAATGAAGTTATGAGGCTGAAATTTCAGGGAATTGTTACCCATATATCTGTTAATATACTGTGAAAATTTCATCCAAATTGGACGACACGCCCAAAACCATTTTTTGCAGCAGTTACTATAGGGCTGTCTCACTGTGCACCGCAACAACATATAGTTGCGCAAGCTAAAATTTCCAAATTTTTTATTCGTAAGAACTAAAATCGTGCGATTTTTGTAAAATTATTTCCAATGTATTGATAATTAGTTTGCCCATTTAATTTTTCAAGGTAGTAAGCGGCTCATAAAAAAAATTTCAATGTATTTAGTACTTAAGCGTTTTTATATTTCGAATAGAAATTGAGAAATGAAGCGCCGCAGTCAAATTAATTTCCTACAAATTTTCAATTTACTGATTATCAATTTCATTTAATTCATTTAAAAAAATGCGCTTTTTTTGAAATATTTCTCCATTTAGTGATTACTAGACTTTTCGGAAGCGAAATGTTTTTAAAGTAAGTTTCATTGTGTTGATAATTAATTTCATTTCATTTTCCAAGTGTCAAAGTAGCGACGTAAGTGACAAATTTACAGTATATTTAGTGGTAAGGCCTTTTTATAATCCGATAAGGTACTGCGGAATTGTGCGCCGCGTGCGAAATTTTTTTTACAAAACTCGCGCGACTTTCTTTTACAAAAAAAATTAATTTATTGACTCATTTATTTTTTAAAGTTTCGGTATTAGTAGATATTTTTATATGGAGAATATAAACTACTAAATTCAGCAGCGAATATAGCGCGATTTAAATAACTCATTATATTCATAACCTGCCCTAATTAATTACTCTAAAATAAAATAAACAGAGTACATTTTCATAAATTTTGTATACCAAATATGACACTCGAAAATTGTGCAATTTTTCATAACCGGTTTTTACGTTATTTTTCATTATGAAAAATCGACCACAAATTTTGGGCTGTTATTCATATTATATGTTTTGTATATTTTCTCACAATGAAAAACACCAAAAAAAATTGTATAATATTTATTCGAAATTTTTGGACCACTTTTCATTTGCATGCGGTGGGTGAATCAAACATGATACGCGAATTAAGCTAATGCACTTGTATATAGTGGAGTATAAGAGAATTTATTTTTCAAATATATATATATACAAACATCGCTTCGAATTTTGTTAATTACTTCGTCGATTTATATCAAATTATTGTTTTGAAAAAATTTAAATACTCCAATGTATGCACGTGACTACATTTATATTTATTTTTAATAGTACTCATAGAGATTTTAAATTCATAAATAATTTTTGGTCCCATTCCGTTAAAAATAAGCTTGCAAATTTTGGCTGTCTATGTTGTATTTCAACTTTCCCTCACCTCACTTAATGACAATCTTGTTATATGTGTAGTTTTAAATAATATATATAAAACACAGCGTTCAGGTATACTGCGATTTCACAGTTTTTTGGTTTTCGTACAAAAAGCGAGAAATCTGTATACATTTTGACAGTCCCACAATCCCAATAAATTCGTCGGTGATGTCGGTATAATACTAGTTTTTATATCCTGCTACCAATAAGTACTACCCAGTTGGAAATTTTGTCTTGAAGACATTGTCAGTAGAATTTCCTAAGGACTATGTCAGTAGGTGATGACAATTTATATGGACATCTTCTTGACATGTCAGTAGTTTTGACTTAGGTGACATAAATTCTGAAGGGGCTGACAATCTATGTAAGACCGTCCTATTGATTTGTCAGCCCTTTGTCATTGCTGACTCTTATTAAGACCAATGCTGAATGTCGATTGAGGATGTCTTCATCATTTGTCAACTGCGAGTCATATGTGTGGATTTTCAAATTTTTCGTAAGCTTCAAACTGAATTTGTTTTATTTATTTGTAGTTATGAAATATATGCCACACGTTTTCAGAATATATATTAAAATATTTGAATTTTTTTTAGAAGTATGTGCTAATTTTCAGAGCATTATAATTATATATGTATGTATGTCTCACTTTTGTCATCTTATCTTTCAGACAGATACATACATATGTACATATACATAAATTCCAAAAAGTAAGTACTTACAAGATGACCCAAAGTGGCATATTTAAAGACATCTTGAGTAACTGACCTCTGATGAATGGTTACTCATGACGTTTTATGTAGATGTCATAAGGTGATCAACACTGTTGACAAGCTGTGGAAAATTCTTGCTGATTTTTGAACAAATGTATGAAAATTTCAGTAGGTGTCATGACGTTTTTTGTATGGGAGCGGGTCGGAAAGTATGCAGTGACTCTGACATGTCAGTTCTTTGTCATTGATGATGTCTATACAAAATTTCCAACTGGATAGTTTTTACAACGTAGAATATACGTGACAATATAATTTATTTAATATATACTGAAGAAAGTTACCTTCGGTGAACAGAATACGAAAAAAAAGATTAATTACTCTATATTTCAATAGATGCCAACAATATATATATATATATTATATATTTAACGAAATGCTCATAAATATATAATTAAGTACGCTATCTTTGCAAAAAAACACGCAGCGGTAAGAAAATTGGCTCTTTCTTTTTAATGATGACTTAAACATCAAGTAATGTTTACCATTTTTTTTAATATAACAATAATAGTTTTCCAAGTAGTGCTGTATTTTTAATTTCAATTCCTAATTTGAATATTGTTCATAAGAGTTCTGATGAATAAACAACATAAATGTGCCCGTTGGCAAGTTGTCAAAATGTAGCGAAATCTACAGATGTATGCCTGGACAATTAAGGTTTCTACGGTCATTATATAAACTATTGAGCTGAAATGCAGTACTTGAATATGTTTTAAGGTAAATTTTATATTGATTCCAATAATTTTCCTTGAATAGTGCATAGAATATTTATTTTTGTTAAATTCTGCTAACATGTTTTGTTATTGAATAAGTACAATATTTTTGAAATTTTAGAAAGATATAATATGATCCTGGTCAATATAACACAATGAATATATATTTCGGCAGCATTTGATGCAGATTAATATGTTTAATACTAAGGTAAAAACAATAAATTCACAAGTGGAAGGATAACACAAATAACACATAATAAGCGACAAATATGAAGTAAGGATATTTTTATTTTACTTTTATTTGTATAGTAGATCATAATAATAATTTGATATAAACAGGTAGTGATGTATAGTTTTAATATTAGCCTATATTGTTGTTCTCAAAACGATGCTCAAATTATATGTGGTTATTTTTGAACAAAACGCTACGGCCATTTTTTATGCTATATCAATTTGAAAACTCAATAAAAATAGTGTAGTGGAAAATGTAAACACTCACTAAGACGTTTTTTCAGTTTCTTTTAAAAGAGGTAAAAATGCGTAGCCGTACGGAATTGTATATGCTACACAAATAAATGCGTAGGTATTCTTATTTAATTTGATGGAAAAACCCTCCCAATGGAAGAGTACATAATTAACCGATTTTTTAATTTTAGTACTCTCTCTAAGCACTTTTTTATAACTTTGTAGCAAATGTGTTGTGTCTATTTTACACCCAATCTTGCTCTTGGAATTGATTATTATATGTCGAAAGGTTTACGAAAATATACTAAGTCTAAGGAATCCAAAACTGACAAACCCAATTTTTTCGAACTGGTATAAGTACTTAGTTTCGTTCCTCGCTCATATATGGGATTATTAATGATCAGGCACCCATATTGGGCCCAATTTCTGATTTTTCCTCGAGGAACCCTAATTAGACCCCCATCTCGCCATTTAGGCAACTCTGACACATTATATAGTCTGGTCTTCTAATTCATGCAAATGCGTTTTTAGTAAAAACACAAAAATCTTGAAATCTCACTTTGTTTAAACACGAACTTTTGTCAAGCTAAGGTTTGGCTAACCACAATTAATTTGAAGAAAAAATTGGAAATTTGGTAAGCTTTAAAATTTTTGTACAACGATGGAAAAAATTCCAAAACATTAACCTCTTTCATGGGAACGGGTTTTGTTACCAAATTAACCAAGAGTGCCGCCATGTAAATATAGTGTAACAAAAAAGTCAAATAACTACGGATATGTTTACATCATATTTCCAGGCGTTAATAATACACATAATAATCTAAACCACAAAAATTGTTTTAATAAAAATTTTGTAAATTTTATTTATTAAGAACTACCAAGATATGCTGCGTAAGAAATACTTGGTAAATATAGTCCCAAAATAGCACACACATGTAAATAAATCCCACAGTATGTATTTAAAAGTTTAGCCCCGTTATCCCAAACTATCTGAACCCTTCTATAAATGCTGAAATTTAACGGCGTTATGTTCTATTCAACAAATATTGAAAAAGATATTATCTAATTAATTCTTTTACATTACAGATTTATTTGTTATAGTTATATGTCAATAGGCTGCAACAAATTGTCACCCTCTCTAAATTTGGTTTTACAGCATCAGTATAGTAGTATAGTATAGTATCAGTTATTATCGTTACTTTCAAGCTAATTTTCTTAACCTAACAAAAAATACTTGTTTAATATTGTGCTACAATATTGCATATAGGAATGCATAGCGGTCTCCATTCCGCTTTGCACTCTCCTTCGCACCAACTACTGGCTGCAGGCAGAGAATTGTATCTAATTCTGCAAGCAATAGTTGGTGATGAAAAGTTATCAGTCTTTTTTCAAACATCTGTGAGTGCGCTTTAGTCCCCCCCCCCCCCCCCCCCCGTGCCGGTGATAGTGAATTTTATATAAACTGGTAGTGATGTATAGGTTTAGCATTTTGTATGCTATTTCAATTTGAAAACTCAATAAAAAGAGTGTAGTGGAAAATGTAAACACTCACTAAGACGTTTTTTCAGTTTCTTTTAAAATAATTAAAGATGCGTAGCCGTACGGTATTATAAATGCTACACAAATAAATGGGTAGGTATTCTTATTTAATTTGATGGAAAACCCGTCCCATTGGAAGAGTACAAAATTAACGTATTTTTTACTTTTAGTACTCTCTTTAAACACGTTTTTATTACCTTGTACCAAATGTGTTGTGTCTATTTTACAACCAATCTTGCTCTTGGAATTGATTTTTATGTGTCGAAAGGTTTACGAAAATATACTAAGTCTAAGGAATCCAAAACTGACAAACCAAATTTTTTCGAACTAGTATAAGTACTCTGTTTGTTCCTCGCTCATATATGGGCTTATTAATGCTCAGGCACTGATATTGGGTCTAGTTTCTGGGTTTTCCTCGAACAACCCTAATTAAGCCCCCATCTCGCCATTTGAGCAACTCTGACACGTTATATATCATCTGGTCTTATAATTCATGGAAATGAATTTTTAGTAAAAACACAAAAATCTTGAAATCTCACTGTGTTTAAACACGAACTTTTGTCAAGCTAGCTTGTCAAGCTAAGCTAACCACAATTAATTTGAAGAAAAAATCGGAACTTTGGTAAGCTTTAAAAATTTTGTAGAACGATGGAAAAATTCCAAAACTTTAACCTCTTCATGGGAACAGGGTTTGTTACCAAATTAACCAAGAGTGTGGCCATCTAAATATAGTGTTACAAAAAAGTGAAATAACTACGGATATGTTTACATCATATTTCGAGACGTTAATAATACCCATTGTTTAGAATCTAAGCCTTTTAATTGAGAAGATTTGAGTTTGTCTATTTTTAAGTTTTAAACTCACAATTTTATTTCAATGTTTTTAATTCAGTGTTTCAATTTGTATTATTTTTCTTAGTATTGTATTATAGTTCAACATTAAAGTGTTTTTGTGTAACAATGTTTGTGGTTTTGTCCTTTAACATGTATAGTTTTGTTTTAACTTTGAACACTTGTACTTTTCACTAAGTCACGGGAGGAAGAGTTGTGCGCACTTTGAATTGAAAAAACATAATAATCAAAAATCTGCATTGCTGCCGCTTGAAGGGTCAGCCGCTACCTTTTCAAAGTAAACAAATAGCATAACAAAAGCGAATATGCAATAACTTGTATTCCGCTATGCTATTTACATACATACGTATGTATGAACTACCAATATTTCACTCAATATTAAGCAGTGCTGTTGCAAATTATAGCACTGTTTCAACACCGTGACTTGGTGATTACAAATTATCTATACTTAGAAATTAATTGTTGCGTACTGGACCAGAAAAGACATAACCCAATGTTGACTTATAGGCGTGAACTTGGCCAAGCCCCGTGGTGAGACATCCTTCTTGGTGTATTGAGGAGTTGACATCTGCACCCAATTCAAGATCGATGCGTCTATTGCATCGCGGGTCTATATCGGCAAAGGTGCCGGGTGAAAAGTTCTCCATTGGGTCTTCTATTATCGGGTCCGAGTAGGGTCTTCTAGGCAATTCATCAGTTATCAGCGCTGTCACCTTCAGCACCCATGAGCTTCGTGTGTTTCGAGACATTACCTTAAATGTCGCAAAACGATGTTTGTGGTGGCGAAATGACCGAATGTTGAGACGTCGAAATATAGTTGATGCTATGCGAGAAACTGCGGAAGACTGGTTAAGAATGGCCAGCATGGATGACCAGGTTTCAAACCTGTCCTCCGCTACTCGCACCATGGCCGGTTGACTGTCCGTAGTAGCGACATTGCCAGCTGGGGAGCGTTGTGCAACGTGGTGTGGTGCCGTTCTTCACATTTGCGACACCCTTCAATGGTTGGACAATCGGGAGCCAGGTCTTTCCGTCTTTCCACAGTTCCGAACCGAGCCCTCGGTGTTAGCTCCCGGTATCGCTGGCAAGTTTTTAATGCGTGGTCTTCCCGGCACAAGAATATTGCCAGTCAGCTGGCCTAGAGCGTCTCTCTCGGTTTCGGTCTTGGCGGTCGTCCGATCGATCACGACGGGGAAGATAGGCGGCCATAACTGCGATGAACCTCTATAAGATATTCTGATTTCCATCTATGTCAAAAATGCTGAGAGATTATTCTTAAACGTTTCCACCTGTTGACAAGATTTGGGTCCTCGTCTGAGATATCTGGTTCCGCAGGAGCAAATATGGATGTATCGATAAGAAAATGTCCTGGTGTCAGTGGGGAAAGATCTGATGGGTCATCACTAGCTGGACTTAAGGGTCTAGAATTTAAGCATGCTTCGATGCGAGACAAAATTGTTGAAAGCTCTTCGAATGTAACGTTCATGCGCGGAATCAACTTTTTCAGATGCGTTTTGAACGACTTGACACCGGCTTCCCATAATCCTCCCATATGAGGTGCGCCAGGAGGTATAAACTTCCATTCGAGTTCCTGATGTAGATTCTGGTGTATTATGGTAGGTTGAAGAGACTTGAGAAAGCCGAGTCTATCTTTTCGAAGCATTTCTGCCGCCCCAACGAACTTTGTTCCATTACACTACTCAACAAAATGAAAAAAATTGCATGTACTCCGGATGCGATAACTTTTTCTGTGTGGATAACCTTGACATGAGCTCGAAAAACGCAATAACAATTTTTTTTTCGTTTGGTTTTTTTCTTGTTTTTTTTTTTTAAATTTTAAAAATTTTTTTTTGGTTAATTTGATTTTGTATGAAAAATTGTTTCAGCAACTAACAAATCTCGTCAAAATATATACTAAATGGATGGTAGTAGACCCCAAAACATAAATAATGTGCGTCTTCATTCATCGGCTAGCTACAGCGGTCGTAATCGGTTGTTGAATCAGGAATTTTACAAAATTTTACCGAAAATTTACAAGTGAAAGCCCCTTAAAGCATTTTAAAAAAATATTAATTCACAGAGGGCATTTTTTTTTTGTATTTTATACGCAATGTGGCAGGTTTTAGAAATCAAACAAGCTACTTTTTAAGAAAATCCATCAATTAATAATGAAGTTGTGAATTTTTTCGCTAAAGCCCTCAGAATCTACTTTTTAGTTCGAACATTGCATTTTACCTTTGAAATTATCTCACTAGTAAACCAAATGAAAAAATGTCATGTACTTCTAATGGAGTATTTTTTTCTGTGTAGATAGCCTTCAGATGAGCTCGAAAAATGCAACAAAAACTTTGTCTATGGTAAGGTTTTTTCTTTTCTATTACAAAAAATATTAAAATTTGTTGGGTGACAAAAATATATGACTTTAAATTAAAAAACAATTCTATATATGTACAAGAAATTATCCTAAGAATATCAACATTAAATAATTATAGAAAAGTTTTAAAAAAACTATCTAAACACAAAAATAAAAAGCTTGAAATTAAAAATAATTATGTGCTTTTGTCTTTCTTTTATATTGTTGTGGGTCTGTTTCTCTTATCAGGAACCAGATATAGTCCCCCATCACAGCTTCGTTCCAAAATCCTTGGTATCGGTGGTCTATTTCTTTCATTTGCTGATGAAAACGCTCGCCCCAAGTCCAAGTGCGAGTGTCGAAAATGTATCTTAAGCGACATATTTGCTCCAATTTTATTTTTTAAGCTCATCTGAAGGTTATCTACGCAGAAAACAATACTTCATTAGAAGTACATGACATTTTTTCACTTGGTTTACTAGTGAGATAATTTCAAAGGTGAAATGCAATGTTCGAACTAAAAAGTAGATTCTGAGGGCTTAAGCGAAAAAATTCACAACTTCATTATTAATTGATGGATTTTCTTAAAAAGTAGCTTGTTCGATTTCTGATACCTGCCACATTGCGTATAAAATACACAAAAAAATGCCCTCTGTGAATTAATATTTTTTTAAAATGCTTTAAGGTTCTTTCACATGTAAATTTTCGGTAAAATTTTGTAAAATTCCTGATTCAACAACCGATTACGACCGCTGTAGCTAGCCGATGAATGAAGACGCACATTATATATGTTTTGGGGTCTACTACCATCCATTTACTATATATTTTGATGAGATTTGTTAGTTGCTGAAACAATTTTTCATACAAAAACAAATTAACCAAAAAAAAATTTTTAAAATTTAAAAAAAAAATTATCGCATCCGGAGTACATTTTGACTTTTGACTAGTGTTATCTGAGTAGATCCTAGCTGGGCATCCTCGACGCCCAATAAATCTGGAGAAAGCCGCCTAGAAAGACTGGGCCGATAAGTCGCTTGTAGCTTCCTTCGTACCAAAGCAGACAACTATGCAAACATAACCTTTTGTGAGAAGACAAGCTCGACCAGTAAAGTTTTTTATGGTGAAGGGCCCCGCAAAGTCGACTCCTGTCGTTGCAAATGGTCTAGATAACATAGTACGTTCAGGAGGAAGTGATGACATGATTTGCGTTTGAGTATGTTGCTTGAATAGTATGCAGGTTCGACAATTGTGAATGACTTTCTTTATAAGGGGCTTTAGTCTGATTATCCAGAATTCAGACCTCAACACACGAGTCATGAGTTGATTTCCTCCATGAACAGTTATTTTGTGAGTAAATTCTACCAGAAATTCGAGCATCATACGGCAGGAGAATTGGATGACGTTCATTATAAGTGTGAGCCGGTGATTGGACTAGACGTCCATTGGCTATAACCACTCCTTTCGTATCTAGAAAAGGGTTTAATGATAACAAATGACTATTCGGGGCAGTCGGGTTTTCCGTTGCAAGGAATGAAATTCAGTTGCGAAATAATGTTTTTGGGTCAAAACGGGAAGCCGTATCTTAAGATCCTGGATCTCCTCCGAAGTTATCTCCAGAGATTTTCCAAAAACGTAAGACATAAGCTAAAACTCTATAGGCGCGAGACAATGAAGAAAATCTGAGTAATGGGTCTTCAAATGTCGTTGTGGCAAACACTTTAACTGCTTTTGCCTCTAAACTTGTGTCATCTAATATTTCGCTTGTTGGCCACCGAGTTCTTGGCAATTTTAGCCACTGAGGGCCATGCCACCACAAAGAATGTTCGTTAAGATCCGTTGGAAAGCATCCTCGACTTGCCGCATCAGCTGGGTTGCACTCTGAGTCAACGTGTCGCCATTTGTCGTGTCCAACATTCTCTAGAATATTTGATATTCTGTTTCCGACAAAGGTACTCCATTAGCATGGTGGTTTATTTGCCACGCCAGAACAATTGTAGAGTCTGTCCAAAATTGTGTTGAAAAAGTAGAGAGTTGGTATTATGGCTGCCGCCAACTCCGACACTAGGACAGCTCCGCACAATTCGAGTCTCGGTAAAGATATATGATTGATAGGGGCGACACGGGTTTTTGCGGCTAACAGAAACGTATTTGTTGCACCATTAATATCCTCGATGCGGATATACAATGCTACAGCATACGCTCTTTCAGAGGTATCACAAAATCCATGTATTTCCACTGAACATGATGGTTTGTAGTGGTTCCATCGAGGAACTATAATTGAGTCTATTTGAGGGCAATTTTTCACAAAATTATGCCAGTTCATCAGAGTTATTGGTTTTAATGGGTCATCCCAGTTTATCTTATCCAGCCAGACTTGTTGCATGATTAGCTTTGCGACTACAATGATTGGGGCTAACCACCCACAAGGGTCAAATAACTTGGCGATTAACGACAGGATCT
The DNA here is from genome assembly GCA_963931995.1 of Phaonia tiefii. Lineage (NCBI taxonomy): Eukaryota > Metazoa > Arthropoda > Insecta > Diptera > Muscidae > Phaonia > Phaonia tiefii. The sequence continues at coordinate 108,151,538 of OZ008368.1, read as the reverse complement.
CTCTTTTGGTGTGTGACTTTTCTTCAACTGGTGGTGAAGTAAACACAAACGAGTCTGTTGCGACAGTCCACCTAATACCTAGGGTCTTCGTTGTAGATCCGTCTGAAGTATCCAACCAATTTACAGGTAAACGCGTATCTCGAGCAAGATCTTCAATTACGAGAGGATTATTTGAAGCCCATTTTCGCAACTGAAATCCTGTGGAGTCCATGGCCGAAATTAACTCCCTTAGAGATGCAATTGCCTGCTTGATTGTGTGACCACCGGCTAAGGCATCATCGACATACAAATTTTGCCGAATTATATCTGATGCTATGGGATATTTGTCTTTCACGTCTTCCGCAAGTTGAAATAGTGTCCGAATGGCGAGGAGTGGAGCACAATTTATTCCGAAAGTGACTGTAAGAAGCTCAAAATCTTCCACAGGGTCATTAGGCGCTTTTCGGAATAGAATTCTTTGAAATTTGGATTGAGTCGAGTCGACCAGAATTTGGCGGTACATTTTAGTAACGTCTGCATTAAACACGTACTCGAAAAATCTCCACTTCAGTATCTGTAATACAAGGTCCTGCTGAAGTATGGGTCCTGGATGTAATATATCGTAAAGACTTTTTTTGTTGGATGAAGGGCTGGATGCATTGAAGGCTACCCTCAGTTTTGTCTAACGTCGTCACCCTATCTGGTTTGATAACGGCGTGATGTGGTAAATAATAGTGTGGTGTCTTATTTATTTCCTGAGGTGAGAGTTTCCTCATGTGACCCAACTCGAGATACTCCAGAATTCCTTGATCATATTGTTCTTTGATGTCTGGTGTTCTTTAAAGTTTTCTCCCCATTCTATAAAACTGAGCCAGAGCGATATTTCTGGAAGTGCACAGTTCTTCACAAGATTGGAACGGCAGAGTCACAATATACCTTCCAGAACTGTTTCTTCAAGTCGTGACTTTGTAATTTTCTTCGCATAATGTATCTTCCTCTGATCTCAAAATCTTTTTTGGAGTCTCCCCCACTTCCCAAAAACGTGTGAGAATTTTCTCTAACGATATTGTGTTATAAAGTGAAATTCGGCTCCCTCCGTGATTCTCCTGGTTGATTGGCCCGCCAATGATCCAGCCAAGTACAGTTTTTTGAGCAAGGAAGGATCCGACCGATTGCATAGGAACGCCCATAGTATATATCAAGGGTCCTATATCCAATCCAATGAACAGGTCAACGGGTCGGCTTTCGTAAAATCTGCCAGCTCAAGTTTGACACCTTCACTAAGTTGAGATTCATCCATTGTTCGCGGTGGTAAGTACGAAGGAAGGGCCTTCAAAATCGGCGCCCAAACTTTTAACTCAAAGCTAGGGTCCACGCGTGAACACATGTTGTATAGGGATGCTTTTGTAGATGTTTCAGATACAGCTTGATTTAAGCCAGTGACGTGTACTAGTTTTTCCCAAATGAAAGTTGCTTGTGATCCCGGGTCAATTATCGCCCGGGCGTCATATCTGTGTCCTCTATTTTCTATTTGGACAATGGCAGTAAACAGCAAGGTTTCTTTATTATGTTGGGGTCTGCTTTCTTGGAGTGTCAAGGCAATAACTCTAGGAGGATCTTGATTCGATGTGGACTGTATGAGGGTAGTTAAAGCTGCAGCACTGGTACTAGGGCGTGCGGCATCTCTTACTGGATCTCGATTTGTAGACTGAAGTTTATCACCTTTATAAAGTAGAGTATGGTGTTTCTGTCTGCATGTTCTACAGCTGAAGCGATTTTGCAATCCTTTACTCCGTGTTCCGATGAGAGACAGTTGTAGCAGAGATGCGAAATTTTTACAATGTGAATTCTGTCATTGATATTTTTCGCAAGAAATTTTGAACACACTCATATCAAATGATTTTCCTTGCAAAGTTGACAGCTTGAGTCATTTTTTGTACGGGGTTCATTTCGTATCTTGAAGGTGTGACGACCCTTCACCTCTGTAGTGTCTTTAGCAAGATTTGTTTGAAACGAATGAACTTGTTTTTCCTTTTTCCGAAATTAGATCGAGGCTGATTGTTCTTCGCAACTACAGGTTTAATGTTCCCAACAGATTCGAGGGTCTTGAATTTGTGTGTCAAAAACGTGTCAAATTCGGCCCAGGTTGGAATTGTAGCGCAATCTTCCAGAGTATTTTCGAATTCCTCCAGGCAGTTTCTAGGTAGCTTTGTCGAGCTGAGGTATACTAATATTGGATCCCAATCTTTAGTATTTATATTTAATGTGGCTAGGGTTTGTGTGCAACTATTCACAGTGCGCTGCAACTTTTGAATTGAGGCAGCAGAATCAAGGGAAACCTGTGGCAGATGAAAAAGGGCCTTTAACTGCTCGTTTACTTGCATTCGCTTGTTCTCATATCTGGTAACTAAATTTCCCCAAGCTGTATTGAAACCATCGTTAGTCAACGGAACATGGTTAATTGTGTCACGTGCGTCTCCCGCAGTTTTTGTGTTAAATGAAACAGTTTTTCGACCTTGTTTAGCTTTGGATTTTTATGTAGATTGCCGTGAATAAGTCCCTGAAAGTGGTCCACTCTTGGTATCCCCCGTGAAAAGTATTGGTGTCACAAGGTGGCAACCGGGAAATTGGAGTGAATTCAGATTATGTAGTTCTCTGTGGCATAACCGACAAGCGCTCTTCTTTTTCTTGAGCCTTTCGGTCCCTTTGTGTCTGAATTTCAACATTAATTGCGCATAATACGTTCTTATAATTAGAAAGCGAGTCCGTGTAAATACTTCTCAACTTCGTTTTATCAATCGGTTTTTCACCTTCACTTGGCTCATAGTCCCGACAAACGAGATATGCCCGCTTGACTTGGCTCCAGAGCGAATCTAACTCCACACGAAGACTTTCGAGTGCGTGGATACTCTCCTCGGTCCTCGTCACCGAGTTTAATTTCTCAAAGTCCTTCAAGTCATTCACACAATTGGCGAATTTGTCGGACAAAATTTTCGACATGTTGCAGAAAAAGGGTTAAAAAAAACTAAAGGGTTAAACTAAAATTTTTCCCAAATGCGATTCGAAAGCTGAGGGAGAGGAAACAAAAAAAAAATTTCGAGTTTCTTTTTAATCAAGCAATTTTCTCCTTTGTGTAAAAGACTTTCCAAAATGTTATTGAAAATTTTCAAATGTATGTATGTGTCGAAAATTTTCTCTTCAGATGCCAAGAATTCTCAAAAAGTTTCCGAGTTCTCCAAAAATCACAGGAATTCATTCTCAGAGTAAAAAATTTCCGAATGTTGTGGAAAAAAGAATTGTATTTCGTCGCCAAAAAGTGTCAATCCTCTTTCGAGTTTTCCAAAATCTCACCAATTTTTCCTCCAGTGTAGAAATTTTTCAAATGTATGTGCCGAAAAACTTCACTTAACCGCCAAAAAATATCAAAAAATTTTCTGGTTTAGAATTTTTCTCAAAAAAGTAGGAATTTTGTGCTCCAGTGCAAAATTTTTTCAAATTTATGTGTCGAAAATTCTTTTCTAGCCGCAAAAACTTATCAAAAAATTTTCGAGTTTAAAATTTTTCTCGCAAAGGTACAGGAATTTTGTGCTCCAGTGTAAAAATTTTCCAAATGTTTATGCCGAAATAAATTTTTACTTAGCCGTCAAAAAATTATCAAACAATTTTCGAGTTTAGAATTTTTCTCAAAAACGTACAGGGATTTGTGCTCCAGTGTAAAAATTTTCCCAATGTATGTGTCGAAAATTTTTACTTAGCCGCCAAAAAAATTATCAAAAATTTTTTAGATTTAGAATTTTTTTCGAAAACGTACAGGAATTTTATGCTCCAGTGTAAAAATTTTCCAGATGTGTGTGTCGAAAATTTTTTCTTAGCCGCCAAAAAAATTATCAAAAAATATTCAGGTTTAGAATTTTTCTCAAAAAAGTACAGGAATTTTGTGCTCCAGTGCAAAAATTTTCCAAATAACGAGTCACAATTACTGTATTTATGTACATTGGCGGGTCAACAAACTCCAGAAAATTTCGAAATATGTGTGTAGAAATACTTTTACACTCATTCACTTTTTCAATTTGTCAATCCAATTCAACTGTTCCATGTTGACTGTTTCACACTCACTGTTTTATTTTGACATTTACTACCTCTCTATGTAACTCTGATTTGCATATAACTATTAGTACTAGAACCTGTAATTAAAGCAACAAGAAAATTAACTGATCATTAGATAAGTGAACGCGTGCCCGATAAGAAGCATACCGCAAAGGGAATCGTAATGTGTTTAGCTATTGAAAAGTGTAAAATTGTTTGTATAGCAACTAAAGGCATCCAAAAGAGCATATAGTGAACTAAATTTTGTATTATAACTAAAGCTAGTTAAAAGTACATAGCCTACCTAAAAAGTGAATTAGTTTTGCAATAAATTTCGTCCCACTAAATTCTGTTTAAACCTAACTAAAAAAACCTAGTCGAATTAAGCTTAAAAGAAATATGTATACTTAAATTGAACTCTCTTGATATTTCCTAATAAACTGAACTGTGTTAATTAAAATTAAAAAGAAAACATACTCTTTTGGTATTTTTTACTAAAACAAAAGGTAACCCAAAAAAAAAGACGAAAAAACAAACGGTGGTATTCCAGTAAATTTTTTCTACATGTATATATGTTTATATATGTTCCAAAATGTCCGTCCTTTACATATATATATATGTACGTATATAGCAACTCTTCAGACGAATGCACGTAACGACAAGAAAATCAGTAGAGGGTCATGTGAGCATTAAAGCTTTAATACAGGCAACATATTTTTGTAGTCCATATGCGCCATAAAACTTCTTACTTCATCACCCTTTTTTTTCTTTGCTTGTTTTTGCGTGCTTTAATGTATTGGTACTTACTGATTTGTTTCCCTTTGTCGTGTGTTTGTTTGTTTCTGTACCTTTTTTACCTGTTGCTGGTATGTACTTGCTTTCCTGCGACTCGCTCTTCCCTTGTTGTGGTTGTCCAGACGTTGCTGTGTCGATGCCGTCGGTGGCGTCTTGGGTAATTCGCTGATTCTCATGATGTTGTTGTAGTTGTTGTTGCTGCTGTTGATGCCTCTTTGGGATCCGTTGCAGCGGGATTTATGTGCTGCGGATTTCACCAAACTTTTCCTTTTTACAAATTTCAAACCTGCGCTTTACTGTTTCACTTTTTTTAAAAATTGTAAACTTTTTGCACTGTTTTTTGATGTTATTTTTAAAATGTTTGTTATTGTTTGTTGTGTTTCGTTAACAAATGTATGTTTTTGATGTTCACTTTTCTAATTGTTTTTTAATTATTTAAAAAAACGTATCCGGTTCGACGGACCAATGTTTAGGATCTAAGCCTTTTAATTGAGAAGATTTGTGTTTGCTATTTTTAAGTTTTAAATTCACAATTTTATTTCAATGTTTTTAATTCAATGTTTCAATTTGTATTATTGTTCTTAGTATTGTATTATAGTTCAACATTAAAGTGTTTTTGTGCAACAATGTTTGTGGTTTTGTCCTTTAACATGTATAGTTTTGTTTTAACTTTGAACACTTTTACTTTTCACTAAGTCACGGGAGGAAGAGTTGCGCGCACTTTGAATTGAAAAAACATAATAATCAAAAATCTGCATTGCTGCCGCTTGAAGGGTCAGCCGCTACCTTTTCAAAGTAAACAAATATCATAACAAAAGCGAATATGCAATAACTTGTATTCCGCTACGCTATTTACATACATACATACGTATGTATGAACAACCAATATTTCACTCAATATTAAGCAGTGCTGTTGCAAATTATAGTACTGTTTCAACACCCATAATAATCTAAAACCCAAATATAATAGTACTTGTTTAATATTGTGTAACAATATTGCATATAGGAATGCATAGCGGTCTCCATTCCGCTTTGCACTCTCCTTCGCACCAACTACTGGCTGCAGGCAGAGAACTGTAAGTCTGCAAGCAATAGTTGGTGACGAAAAGTTATCAGTCTTTTTTCAAACATCTGTGAGTGCGCATAGTTCCCCCCGTGCTACACAAATAAATGCGTAGGTATTCTTATTTAATTTGATGGAAAGAGTAAAAAATTAACGTATTTTTTAATTTTAGTACTCTCTCTAAGCACTTTTTTATAACTTTGTACCAAATGTGTAGTGTCTATTTTACACACAATCTTGCTCTTGGAATTGATTATTATATGTCGAAAGGTTTACGAAAAGATACTAAGTCTAAGGAATCCAAAACTGACAAACCCAATTTTTTTGAACTGGTATAAGTACTTAGTTTTGTTCCTCGCTCATATATGGGATTATTAATGATCAAGCACCCATATTGGGCCTAATTTCTGATTTTTCCTCGAGGAACCCTAATTAAACCCCCATCTCGCCATTTGTGCAATTCTGACACGTTATATATCGTCTCGTCTTATAATTCATGCAAATACATTTTTAGTAGAAACACAAAAATCTTGAAATCTCTCTTTGTTTAAACACGAACTTTTGTCAAGCTAAGGTTTGGCTAACCACAATTAATTTGAAGAAAAAAAAAGAAATTTGGGAAGCTTTAAAAATTTTGTAGAACGATGGAAAACGTCCAAAACTTTAACCTCTTCATGGGAACGGGTTTTGTTACCAAATTAACCAAGAGTGTGGCTATGTAAATATAGTGTAACGAAAAAGTCAAATGACTACGGATATGTTTACATCATATATCCAGGTGTTAATAATACCCATAATAATCTAAAATACAAAAAATTATAGTACTTGTTTAATATTGTGCTACAATAGTGCACATAGGTTTGCATAGCAGTCTCCATTCCGCTTTGCACTCTCCTTCGCATCAACTACTGGCTGCAGGCAGAGAATTGTAAGTCTGCAAGCAATAGTTGGTGTCGAAAAGATTTCAGTCTTTTTTCAAACATCTGTGAGTGCGCTTTAGTCCCCCCCCCCTCCCCACCGTGACAGTGAAAGTGACAAGTGAACATTAGCAAACCATACATACTTAAAATTGTAGAACATTTGATTCATACATATATACAAATAATATATACAAACAACAGCACAGATGTATAGACATTACAAAGATGTTAAAAAACTGAAACACAAAAAATTTTAAAAATTTAAAACTATTGCGAAAACTAAGAAACATATAGCACAAACACAACACTTTGAAATATTAAAACCACAAATATACAATTCCAACATACATAGTAAAAACAAGATAAATTGAATCAAAATCTACTTACATAAATATTTGTACACACAAATTACATGCTATTAAAATCAACCAAACACTTGTAAAAATTGTTTAGACAAAACCACATTAAACAACACATACATATAGATTTTGTAACCAGAAATTTTGAATTGCAACTATACACATATACACTCAATTATACTTTCCCTACGGGAAAATGAACCGGAACAGAACTGATCACGTGACAGGTCCATTATGGATAGTGAAATAATTTACAAGTTTACTTGGGCAAATTTTTTTGTTTGAATTACACAATGTTTTGTTTTTATTAAACGATTTAATAACTATAAGATTTTTTATATATTTTTTGGAGTTTGAATCTCACAAACACATTTTCACTCTTCACACTCTTGCCTTTAGTTATTTAAACGGCACACAAATCCGGTTCAATTGGACCAAATGTTTAGGATCTAAGCCTTTTGGTAATTTAGAAGAGTGTCTGTTTGTTTGGTTTTAATTCAAGGTTCAATGTTTTATTTGTTGTTTAATAATTAGTTACAACCCTACGGGAAATGTGGAGTCAATTGTCTAAAAGTACTTGTCACGAAATAGGTGAACAGGGGATTTGTCACCAAATTGGTTCGAAAGTGTTTAATAAGTGCAAGTTGGGCAGAACTGAAGTTAATCGGGCGAGACACAAAAATATACTGAATTGGAAAACATTCAAATAAGGCAATAATATTAAATGAAAAAAATCCATAACTCGCTCGGTTATTAAGATATAGGAAGTTTAAAAAAAAATTGTTTTTTTTTCTTATATACAATCAAAAAATAAGACATAAACAACTAAATAATTTTTTTCTATAATTGGCTTATTTATCGAGATATCGATGTTTGAAAATTAATATCACCATTTTCGCGCAGACTTGATGCGATCCGTTTAAGAAAAATCCATTTCATTTCCAAAAACATTTGTTTAAAATGATCATTACCTTGTAACTTATAATAGTAAATGTTGTATTGATTACTTCAGTGTGGGCGCAAAATTAAAATCGCGCGACTTTTTTATATTAATTTCTTATTGGCGAAAAAATATTTTTAAAATTCGCGCGATTTTTGGAAAAATAATTGTTATTATGTTATGGGGAAAATTCTGTAAGTTAATTACAAACAATATGTTTGGTTAATGGGCCAAACAATATGTCAAATGAAAGACCGTTCTATTAAGGATATTTAAAGATATTTCCACTTTTATCTGAAAAAGTAGGCTTATAAAATCTATAAACGGCTACCGTTTTGTCTGTGGAAGAAAACTGAGAAAATTCGAGCTATGTTGGTAAACTAGATTTAAGGCCTTTTTTTAATTTCAGCTTCTCATAACTTCAGAACTAGGGAGGTACGAAAAAATAATTATCTTATGTGGTTCTATTACTTAAACGGTTTTTATAAAATAAAGTCGACAACTGAAATTATATATATCGCATTTCGTAAAGTTCCAACTTTTGATTACTTTCAGATCACATTTATTATATTGCAATTATATTTCTCCATTAAAACCAAATCAAAACACCAAAATAAACTCATACGTAAGTGTTATAAATCACAAAAATAATGTTTAGATATAATAATACAACGTTTTTCAAATGTCAAATGCAACATTACGAAAACGCTTTGATAATAAACCAAAATTGACGACGTCATTAAAAGTTTCATCAACTTGGTTATGTGAAATATCAAAACATATGTTTGGTGTTTTGATAAATTATACATTTATTAAGTGGTGTTATTTTATTTATTAATAAAAAACATTAAACAGACCAAATAACAAGTGAGTTTTATGTGTGCGTAAGTGTGTGTGAAAAAGTGTTGTTGATTACATGGAAAAGGTGGTCTTCTTCAGGGGAAAAATGCTTGGAAGAGGAAGCAGTCAACGAAATATTCCGAGACTTATAAAACAACAAAAGACTGAATATGTAGGCAGTTAAATGACACAGTGGTAGTAGGAACTTCCAATTTAAATTTCGCTACAAGCTCCAAAGTATATGTGCCGGAATATACTGCTGAAGAAAGTGGGGATACCATTGGATGGGAAAATTCAATCCATACTCACAAGCCCTTACGGGAGAAATTAAGAGCTTGGTACATTAGGAATAGACCTACAAGACGAGCCGTCGATGAGTTGTTGACAATACTTTGGCAAGAAAATCTAGATGTTCCCCGAAACATAAAAACCTTGGTTCCAAACAAAGAAAAATCCATAATTAAGAACGTCTCGCCAGGGTTTTACACCCATTTCGGCATCATAAATCAATTGGAAGCACATTACAATATCATTTCAGAGTTAGACGAAGTTATAGTGGACATTAATATTGATGGTTTGCCTCTTTCCAAAAGTTTTCGAGCACAGCTGTGGCGATTCTGTTACGAATTGTTAATACTAAAAACATATGTGTCATTGCAGTTGGTATTTATCTTGGAAAAAGGAAACCGAACGACATTTGACAATTGTTGGCGGACTTTATTTTAGAAATGAGAACTAAGGTTGAAATCGGCATTGAAGTTAATGAAAAAATTATCACCATAAAAATAATGGCAGTAGTTTGGGATTCGCCGGCAAAAACCGTCTTATGTGGAATTGTTGGTCACACATCTTCACATGGGTGTTCGAAATGCATCCAAGTTGCAAAGAAAATTAATAAAGTTCTGACTTACTCCACTGAGAGTGCTGATCTCATATCTGATCAGGATTTTAAGGAAAGAAAATATAAACAGCATCATAGTAAAAGATTTCATTCTCAAGAAACCCCATTGGAAGAGATTGGAATTAATACGACAACCCAAGTAGACATTGATAGTAGGTATCTTATCGATTTGGGTGTCATGAGGAAAATGATACTGCGTATAATCCAAAATAAGCTTTTAAACAATATTTCAAAACAAAATGTTAAAAATATTTCCACTCATTTGACTTCACTTCGTCCCTACATTCCCAAATAATTCGTTCGATAGCCTAGAAGTTTGGATTACATTTCAGATTGGAAACAAGAGAATTCCAAAAATTTTTGTTGTACACTGGCATTTTGGTTCTGAGAAGACAAATACCTGACAACGTGCATTTTGAGTACATTTTTACAAAATTATGTAAAATATGTTTACAAAATTACCAACAATATTGCAGCAACTTTGCCAATGTCTGCCAAGCGACCCACAACAAGCAACAAAGTAAAATTTTTTCAAGACTCCGATGAAGAAATCGATGTTCCCCAAGGAAATATTCCTAAGAAGTCCAAAATGTGCGGTCACAATTGTGGGGACTTCAAATCTTATACACAACGCCTATTTCAGCAACAAACAGGTAACATAGTTATATAACAAATTGCTAATTATAAATACAAACTTAACATTTTGTATATTTCAGAAAAACTAGAACAACAAAATCGAGAAGTTATGCGAGCTTTAGCAGAGCAAACCGTTTTGACTAAAATGTTAATACACCAACAAGAGACAGCTGTCAGTTTAACGTCAATGTTTCCTATAGAAACTGAAAAAGCCTTAAATGAATTGGATATACAGTAGTTCACGCTTAAGTGATTTCCCCGGTTAAATGCGCAAGAAGTGGTGGCAGCTAAGAACTTCATATGAATTTTATTAAAGCATTCCCGCTTAAACGAGCCCGCGTATATGCGTTCCCCGCTTAAATGAGTAATATTCAACCGCAAAAATTAAGTAAAGACGAACATAATCAATCGCTTAAATGCGTTCAGCAAAAAATAAAATTTTTGTTGAAATAATTATCTGGCAAAAAGTTTCTTTTAAACAAAAATATTGTAACTACAAAAATTGAAATATAAAAATCATTTTAATTTATTTTTCATGTGAATTTTGTGTACCAGATGTGATAGAAGGAGAAGGTAGGAGCCAGAGAACAACTGATCACAACTTATTGTACTCGTAATCGTACATTGGCCTATACTTTCATAGTTTACTTTTATTCCTCGAGTTTGATGTTACTCATGTGCAAAACAAAAAACATTTAACAAAACTCGCAGACGTGCGCTAAATATCATTAAAACAAATAGTTTTTATATTTTATTAAAAAGAATTATGTATTGAAATTCATATTAATTAAACGACTTTAACGAAAAAAAAATATTATTCTTATATACCTCAAACCAAAAAAAAATAAAGAGTATTGTTTCTGTAATTATTCGTTTTTGAAAACAACTGTTATTTTTGATTGCAAATTTGGTTTATTAAAATTATTCACAACTGATGATTCCATATTTTCTATTTCAATCATATATTTGTTATCTTTTGCAAAAAATCGTCGTACAGCTGAAATGCAATTCAACACATCTGAATAATTTGGAATTGCTTCAACACAGTCTTCTTCATCTGAAGGCTCAGATTATTCTTTATTTAAACTCTCTTCAATAATCTCCATATCAGTTAGTTGACCATAGCAGCCAAATTGTCGTCACATCGAATAAATTCATTAAATTCGTTTTGCAGATTATTACTCAAAACATTTTCTATAATGCAGTCATCACTATTATTAAATTTAGCCTATTTGAAAAATAGAAACGAATAATTAAAACATAATTATAAAATAGTTTTAGAATCCTTGAAAACCATTTCAATTTACCTTTGCATAGCAATTTGTTAAGGTTAAGGGTTGTACCAACCACCATATGCATTGCTGTTAATATGTTTATAGTTTTGGAAAAAGTCTCGAGAGATTGTCCCCTTCAACGTGAGAAATTTGTTTTCGTAGTATATTTTGTCTATAATACGATTTGAAACTATGGATTATTCCTTGATCTAGAGCTTGTATAAGTGACGTTGTATTAGCTGGAAGAAATTCAACTACATATTACGTTTGTTAAAACGATGTCCACTTTATGGCATGCAGCATTGTCCACAAATAAAATTATATTCTGATTTTGAGACTTTGTTTAGAGATATTAATACATTTTCCCATATAGCTTTAGTCACCCAGGCTTTATTTTGTGAATAGTATTTTAGAGGTAAAGTCTTATTTCGAAAACATCGGGGATTTTTTGGATTTCCAACTACTACAACTTTTTTATAATCACCAGAAGCATTGCATATAAAAAGTAAAGTCAAACGATCTTTTGATGTTTTGTATCCTTTCACTTGACACCCTTTCCTATATAATGTTGTTTTTGAAAGAGCTCGAAAAAAACCACTTTTATCAGCGTTGAATATTTGTGGTGCGTCGTACGATGAAATTAGTTCTGGAAGAATTTCGCTTACGTATTCATTTGCGATCCCTTCATTTGCAGACGCAGCTTCTCCATGTATTTTCCGTAGTTGAATACCTTCTCGTTTTTGCCATCGATGTAACCATCCAGCGGTAGGGTTGAAGTCTTTATTCATCTGTATTGCAAATTGCTTAGATTTTTCAATAACCATTTGAGATTCTCCAGATTCTCTCATTTGATTAAACCATACTAAAAGTGCACGTTCCACATCAACGAATGCACTTGTTCTTTTACGTTTCGAGGATAATTTGGTTGATTTCGCTGTGTCCGAAATGTTTCTTTTATTTTGAATAATTCTATTTACAGATGATATTACACAACCATATTTTCGACATAATTCACTTTTACTTTTTTCCTCGGAATCTCTTATCAATTGTATTTTTCTTTTAAAGATAGAGTTTTCTTTTTTATTCCACTCATTTTAGACTATATTTCACATGTTTACTGATAGAAAATATGTGTGACCTATGTACTTGTACGAGCTCTCCAACACAAAAGCTCTCTTTACGACTTTAAAAAAATTTGTGTCCAATTCAACGGAATTTTGTTTCTGCTAATTCCATGGTACAATACGAAGGTAGTATGTACGTAATAGCTGGAAATGTTGTTGGCTTACGCAAGAACAGGCAATCTGTTTTTTGTTTTGCACATGAGTAACATCAAACTCGAGGAATAAAAGTAAACAATGAAAGTATAGGCCAATGTACGATTACGAGTACAATAAGTTGTGATCAGTTGTTCTCTGGCTCCTACCTTCTCCTTCTATCACATCTGGTACACAAAATTCACATGAAACATAAATTAAAATGATTTTTATATTTCAATTTTTGTAGGTACCATATTTTTGTTTAAAAGGAACTTCTAGCCAGATAATTATTTTAACAAAAAATTTATTTTTTGCTGAACGCATTAAAGCGACTGATTATGTTCGTCTTTACTTAATTTTTGCGGTTGAATATTTCTCATTTAAGCGGGGAACGCATATACGCGGGCTCGTTTAAGCGGGAATGCTTTAATATAATTCATATGAAGTTTTTAGCTGCCACCACTTCTTGCGCATTTAACCGGGGAAATCACTTAAGCGGGAACTACAGTATATCCAATTCATTTAAGGCTTTTTCAGTTTCTATAGGAAACAATACGTTAAACTGACAGCTGTCTCTTGTTGGCGTATTAACATTTTAGTCAAAACGATTTGCTCTGTTAAAGCTCGCATAACTTCTCGATTTTGTTGTTCTAGTTTTTCTGAAATATACAAAATGTTAAGTTTGTATTTATAATTAGCAGGATGTTATATAACTATGTTACCTGTCTGTTGCTGAAATATGCGTTATGTATAAGATTTGATGTCCTCACAATTGTGACCGCACATTTTGGACTTCTTAGGAATATTTCCTTGGGGAACATCGTTTTCTTCATCGGAATCTTGAAAAATTTTTACTTTGTTGTGGGTCGCTTGGCAGACATTGCGACAGTTGCTGCAATATTGTTGGTAATTTTGTAAACATATTTTACATAATTTTTTAAAAATGTACTCAAAATACACGTTGTCAGGTATTTATCCTTTCAGAACCAAAATGCCAGTGTACAACAAAAATTGTTGGAATTCTGTTGTTTCCAATCTGAAACGTAATCCAATCTTCTAGGCTATCGAACGAATTCTTTGGGAATGTAGGGACGAAGTGAAGTCAAATGCGTGGATATATTTTTAACATTTTGTTTTGAAATATTGTTTAAAAGCGTATTTTGGATTATGTGCAGTATCATTTTCCTCATGACACCCAAATCGACAAGATGCATACTATCAATGTCTACTTGGGTTGTCATATTAATTCCAATCTCTTCCAATGGGGTTTCTTGAGAATGAAATCTTTTACTATGATGCTGTTTATATTTTCTTTCCTTAAAATCCTGATCAGATATCAGATCAGCACTCTCAGTGGAGTAAGTCAGAACTTTATTAATTTTCTTTGCAACTTGGATTCATTTCGAACACCCATGTGAATATGTGTGACCAACAATTCCACATAAGACGGCTTTTGCCGGCGAATCCCAAACTACTGCCCTTATTTTTATGGTAATAATTTTTTCATTAACTTCAATGCCGTTTTCAACTATAGTTCTCATTTTTAAAATAAAGTCTGCGAACAATTGTGAAATGTCTTCCGGTTTCCTTTTTCCAAGATAAATACCAACTGCAATGACACATATGTTTTTAATATTAACAATTCGTAACAGAATCGGCACAGCTGTGCTCGAAAACTTTTGGAAAGAGGCAAACCATCAATATTAATGTCCACTATAACTTCGTCTAACTCTGAAATGATATTGTAATGTGCTTCCAATTGATTTATGACGCCGAAATGGGTGTAAAACCCTGGCGAGACGTTCTTAATTATGGATTGGTCTCTGTTTGGAACCAAGGTTTTTATGTTTCGGGGAACATCTAGATTTTCTTGCCAAAGTTTTGTCAACAACTCATCGACGGCTCGTCTTGTAGGTCTATTCCTAATGTACCAAGCTCTTAATTTCTCCCGTAAGGGCTTGTGAGTATGGATTGAATTTTCCCATCCAATGGTATCCCCACTTTCTTCAGCAGTATATTCCGGCACATATACTTTGGAGCTTGTAGCGAAATTTAAATTGGAAGTTCCTACTACCACTGTATCATTTAACCGGCCTACATATTCAGTAGCTTGTTGTTTTATAAGTCTCCAAATGTTTCGTTGACTGCTTCCTCTTCCAAGCATTTTTTCTCTAAAGAAGATCACATTTTCCATGTAATCAACAACACTGTTTCACACACACTTACACACACATAAAACTCACATGTTATTTGGTCTGTTTAATGTTTTTTTATTAATAAATAAAAAAACACCACTTAATAAATGCATAATTTATCAAAACACCAAACATATGTTTTGATATTTCACATAACCAAGTTGATGAAACTTTTAATGCCGGCGTCAATTTTGGTTTATTAGCAGAGCGTTTCCGTAGTGTTGCATTTGACATTTCAAAAACGTTGTATTATTATATCTAAACATTATTTTTGTGATTTATAACACTTACGTATGAGTTTATTTTGGTGTTTTGATTTGGTTTTAATGGAGAAATATAATTGCAATATAATAAATGTGATTTGAAAGTAATCAAAAGATGGAACTTTACGAAATGCGATATATATAATTTCAGTTGTCGACTTTATTTTATCAAAACCGTTTAAGTAATAGAACCACATAAGATAATTATGTTTTCGTAACTCCCTAATTCTGAAGTTATGAGAAGCTGAAATTAAAAAAAGCCTTAAATCTAGTTTACCAACATAGCTCGAATTTTCTCAGTTTTCTTCCACAGACAAAACGGTAGCCGTTTATAGATTTTATAAGCCTACTTTTTCAGATAAAAGTGGAAATATCTTTAAATATCCTTAATAGAACGGTCTTTCATTTGACATATTGTTTGGCCCATTAACCAAACATATTGTTTGTAATTAACTTACAGAATGTGTTTAAAAAAAAAATTTTCCCCATAACATAATAACAATTATTTTTCCAAAAATCGGGCGAATTTTTAAAATATTTTTCCGCCAATAAGAAATTAATATAAAAAAGTCGCGCGATTTTAATTTTTCGCTCACACTGAAGTAAACAATACAACATTTACAATTATAAGTTATAAGGTAATGATCATATTAAACAAATGTTACCGGCAACAACAGAAGGAAGACGCAAACCAAACAACATCAACTTCCAGACACAACGGAGACAACACAACAGCAGCACAGGTACCCAAGCGAAAACACACGAACACAAGGAAAAAGTAGTAAGTACAAACAAATCTCAACACGAAAAAACAAGCAAAAATATAAAGGGTGTTGCAGAGATTCGATTTAAGCTGTTTACTCACATCAAAGTCCAATAAATCGCTTCACATTAGGCGTTTGACTCTGTGCAACTTGTTTCTTGTCGTTACGTGTGACTTACATACATATGTACATAGGATAAGAGACCCAAAAAAGTGCATTTTCAAAGTGATAACGTCATGCTGAAATCTGACCCTCTGCCCTTTGATGACAGCGGGGTTAGCAGCAGTGTTCATTAAAAATAAACTGGGTTGCCATGTACATTTTAATTTTGTGGATTTTTAAAAACAAAATTTTCTTTCGATAATTTGACATGACAGTAAGGCGGATTGTGGGAATAATTTAAAAAAAAATGACAGCTGAGAACGCATTGGAAATTGTTTTTGAAAATTAGAGTTGCCACATCAATTTTTGAAAAATTCTTGGAAATTTTTGAAGAACCTTCGAAATTTTTTGCGATAACTTGACCCTCCTCTGCCATTGGCTGACAGCTGGGATTGTGAAAAATATTTTTTTTGAAAATTTAAGTTGCAAGTAAAAAGGTCATATGTGGGCTGCCGGTTTCGTGTATACGCGGAAGGAGAAGTTGCATTTAAAAAAAGTAGGAGAAGTTGCATTTAAAAAAAGTAAACTGCGGACTCGTTATAAGGTGGCACTCGAAAGTGATAAACGCTATTTAAGCTCCCTCATTGACGACATTCAGGCGGTCGCTGACCGCGAAGCACGGAAGACAACGGAACAAGCATCAGCAGGCCAGAAAACTTCTTTGAATACTGATATTACTCACAATTCCCGATTGCCGTCATGTGACACCGACATATTTTATGGAGGATACAACAAATGGCCAACGTTTCGGGATCTTTTTTAAATTCTATATGTGGAAAACACAAGATTAAGTAAAGTCGAGAAGTTATTTCATTTAACGCTAAAAACGGGAGGCGAAGCGCGGGAAATAATTAGCCACGTCCCTCTCACCCATGATGGGTTCAACATAGAGTGGTGTATTTTAGTAGCAAGATATGAAAATAAAAGAATCCAAGTAAACGAACAAATCAAACCCGTATTTACTCTGCCAAATGTCTCTGTGGACTCGGGAGCGTAAATCCAGGGATTGCAACGGACAATGATTAGTTGCGTACAAACCCTTAATACTTTAAAGATAGACACGAAAAATTGGGATCCAATTCTAATATACATCAGCTCAAGAAAGCTGCCCAGGGAATTCTTAGAGAAATTCACTCTCTGATTGTTCAACTATTCCAACTTGGGCAGAATTTGATAAATTTTTGACCCACAAGTTTAAGACGCTTGAGTCAGTTGAGAATATAAAACCCTTTAATCAAAAAGCTAGTCAGCCAAAGTCTGAGGCCAACAAAAAACGAATACAAACGCTTCAAACTAATGTCACACGGGATTCAGGGACAACAAATTCAACTTACGACAATAAAGCGTAAAGAGCACCTCGTATACATAATGAACACAGCTGTCAACTTTGTAAAGAGAATCATTTAATACGAGTTTGTCCAAAATTCCCCGGGAAAAACGTCAATAATCACATTCATACAGTAAAGGTTTCCCATTTATGCTACACGTGTCTCTCAACGGATCACAGAGTGAAAGATTGTAGAAGTCGGTATAGCTATAGAGAATGTAACCCAAAACATCACATTTTGCTCCATAAAAGCAAACAGCCCCAATAAACGGGCCCAGTACGAGAGCCAAGAACAGCAGCTTTGACGACTTTAATACAGTCCGCAACAAATTCCGAAACCACTAACGTCACAACTTTGACCCTACGAGACAACAGTTCATCTAGTCGTATATGTTCAAAGGAAACACTTCTGTTCACCGCAATTGTTCAAATCGAGTCACGAGGACAAAGATACGATGCCCGGGCGATAACTGACACTAGATCTCAATCGACTTTCATTTCGGACAAGCTAAAAATCGTCTGAAGTTACCAACAAAACGTAATCTTGTTCATGTAACTGGAGAGACTGCAGAGACTTCAACGAAAGCTTGTCTTTTTAGGCTTTGCTCAAGATTGGATAAGAAATTTGAACTGGAAGTTTGGGCACCTGTGTTGCTAACCCTTCCTGCAAATTTATCACCACAAACTCTTAATCCTTCACAATTCAGAGGATCTACCAGACTTGAGCCAACAAGTCCCAAATTGTTTGTAGGTAGATCCGTTGATCTCCTTATCGGAATTGATATAGGACACTTATTCTTTACAATGGTCGTTCCAATGGAGACGATTGGCTATTTTCTAGCCCAAAAATAGTTTCTGGCTGGATAATTGGCGGCCCAGTAGCGTAGGGAAAACGTCACGATATTCAAATCTCGCTTTGCAATACGATCGCAATTGAGAAAATACTAACACTGTTTTGGGAGATGGAAGAGACCCCAAAAAAGGTTTTGAAATCAGAGGACGACAAATTCTGCGAAGCGAACTTCAAAGCCCCGACCCGATGGAATAGTTCGGGAAGGTATGTCGTTACTCTACCGTTCAATAGCTGTGAAGAACTAGGCTCATTAAGGAACATAGCTATGGCTCAATTTCATCGCATGGAAATAACGCTTCTGAAAACCCTGGAGATAAAGGACCCATATGATAAAACTATTTTACAATATCTCGCGATGGGTCATATGACGAAAATCGCACCAGTTGAAATTGAAATGTCTCCAAACTATTACCTATTACATCACGCTGTCATTAAGCCTGATCGGATTACAACAAAGTTGAGAGTTGTCTTCAACACATCCAGCCCTACATCAAACAAGAAGAGCCTCAATGATATCCTACATCCGGGACACATACTTCAACAGGATCTACTTATCCAAATTTTAAAATGGATATTTTTTAAGTATGTTTTTAATGCCGACGTAACGAAAATGTACCGGCAAATTTTGGTTGATACATCAAACAAAATATCAAAGAATTTTATTTCGAATGTCATCAGATGATCCAATAGAAGACTTCGAATTATTAACGGTTACATTTGGAGTAAACTGTGCACAATTCCTTGCGTTAAGAACGTTACTTCAACTTGCGGAAGATGTAAAGGAAACCTGCCCGATAGCTGCAAACATAATTCGACACAACTTGTATGTCGTTGACGTCTTAGCAGGGGGACACGCTGTTGAAGATGCAATCACAGCAAGAAAGGAATTAAATTTGGCCTTAGATTCAACGGGGTTTGAGCTAAGAAAATGGTAGGCGAATGACCCACTTCTTATGGAGGATTTGCCTGCAGACACTCTACTGCCCGTCGACTGGTTGGAATTGGCAGAGGACACTTCAACTATATCGCTGGGAATTAGATGGAACATCACCATGGACTCATTCACTCTCACCGCACCTAAAATGGACAACACAGACGCCTGCACCAAACGATAAGTTCTCTCCACCATTGCTAAGCTTTTCGACCCAGGTGGATGGATGGCACCAATCATTGTAGCCGAAAAGCTGATAATGCAGCAAGTCTGGCTAGATAAAATAGATTAGAATGAAAAGTTAAAACCTGTGACATAGATGAACTGGCAATATTTTGTGAAAACCTGTCCGGCAATTGGAGACCTGACAATTCCTTGGTGGATTAAATTTAACCCAAGAAGCCAGGTGGAAATCCATGGGTTTTGCGATGCCTCAGAGAGCACGTATGCTGCGGCGATTTACATTCGAGTTGAAAATACACCAAACATCATATACACTTCTCTTTTGGCTGCAAAAACCAGAGTTGCCCCTTTAAAAAGATATCGCTACCAGGACTCGAACTGTGTGGTGCGGTTTTATTGGCGAATCTGTCGGCAACTGTGGCTCCAAATCTTCATCTTTCGAACCACTCGATTAATTATTGGACAGACTCCACCATAGTTTTAGCATGACAACAAAAACCTCCATGCTCTTGGAGCAACTTTGTGGGAAATAGCGTTTCCGACATTCTCGATGGCACAGGGGATGCAAAATGGTATCATGTCGACTCTGAACATAACCCTGCAGACACCGCCCGCCGCGGATGCTCTCCCGCCAATCTACGATCACATACGCTATGGTGGCAAGGACCCACATGGCTTAAAATGTCCGGGACGCAGTGGCCGGTGAACAAAGTTGTGGAAGACACAAATATTGAATCAAAACCCGTAAAGGTATTTACCACCACTACCTCTGAAAACCCTTTGGGTAGATTCTCATCGCTTCCACGCGCCTATAGAGTTTTGGCGTACGTACTACGTTTTTGGAGAAACACAGCACAAAATCGAACTGACCTTAGGATATCATCGCTGGACACCACTTCCACAGAAATTGAACAAGTCAAAACTCGACTCATTATTCTTACGCAGAAGTATTATTTTGCCTCGGATTATCACGCATTGGAAAAAAGTTTCAAACTTCCTCCAGTAGCTGCTTATTACCTCTTAATCCTTTTCTAGATTCAATGGGAGTAATTAGAGACAATGGCAGATTAGTTCAGTCACCCGCACTGACTTACAACGAACGCCACCCCATCATTTTGCCATATGACGCAAAGTTGACGAGGTTGCTAGTTGAGTTTTGTCACAAGGTTACTATTCATGGGGGAAATTAACTCACGACTCGTGTTTTCAGATCAGAGTTTTGGATATTTAGGCTTAAAACCCTTGTCAAAAAGGTGATACATCAGTGCAAAACATTCATACTATTTAAGAAGCAAGCTCAGGATCAGATAATGACATCCCTTCCACCGGAACGTACAATGTTATCAAGACCCTTCTACCATACAGGAGTGGATTTTGCAGAACCCTTTTCTATTAAGAATTTTACGGGAAGAGCTTGCCTTATAACTAAATGATATGTTTGCATATTTGTATGATTTTCTACAAAAGCAGTACATTTGGAAGTAGCAAGTGATTTGTCGACACAATCTTTCTTAACTGCATTGACTGGATTTATCGGACGTCGCGGATGTCCAGCAAGAATTTACTCTGATAATGGTACAAATTTCGTGGCGGCAGCTGAAATGATTCTTAAAGGTAAGATAGCTTTCTTAAAAAATCTGCAAAGTGGTGCTCTACAGAAAAATATTAGTCAACACCTAGAGTGGAGTTTCATTCCACCAGGTGCTCCTCATACGGGAGGCCTCTGAGAGGCAGGCGTGAAGTCATTTAAAATACACTTTCGTAAATTTATTCCTAATATGAACTTAACGTTTGTAGAGTTTTCCACGATTTTCGCGAGAATTGACGTCTGTCTAAACTCCAGACCTTTAAGTCCGGCTACTGATGATCCTGCTGATTTGTACCCTTTCACCCCGGTGACTTTCTTATTGGTACTCCAATGTTGGCACCCGGTGAACCAGATTTGTCTGAAGAAGACATAACGCTCTCAAACAGACGGAAGCGTTTAAAGATAATATCTCAAACCTTTTGCCAGAGATGGAAGGTGGAGTATTTAAATGAGTTACATCGTCGATATAATTGGAAGTATCAACGCGAGAATATAAAAATTTATGATCTTGTCATAATTAGGGACGATAAGGCAACCCCTAATGAATGGAAAATGGGTCGAGTTATAAAAACCCTTCCCGGACCCGACCAAAATGTCCATGTTGTCGAACTACGAACATCAAATGGCATACTTAAACGGCCCATAACAAAAGTTATAAAACTATTTTCAGATCCATCATAATCTCACCCAAATTCACCAACAAACACTAATTCTCATACTCTTCTAGATATGGCCGCCTACCTCCCACGCCCAGAACACAATAACCAGCGCCGTCATCAAGCCAACGCGCGTCACAAACAATGCAATGAAGGGCATCATCGGCCGAGTAACTGGCAATATTCCTGCGCACTATGTCAAAAGGACTATTCTCTCAAGTCGTGCCAAGATTCCGTGATCTGACCCCCTACTAGAGATATAAAACCGTAGAGTGCAGGGGTTACAGCCGAAACTGCCTCGCTAGAAACCATCTGGCCCCTGATTGCTCTAGTTTGACTGGGTGTAGAAAATGCAATAGTCGTCATCACACGGAACTTCATGGGGCCCCACAATTACAAGAAATGCCATATCGACCTAATACAGCGGTGCCCGATTTTAAGTGGTCTATCCTACTGCTTCCCACAGCCATGGTACGGGTTTCGGATGACAGGTTTGAAACGTGGAAATCAATGCGAGCCCTCATCAGTCAGCCCCCAACGGTTTCGCGCATAGCATATTCGACATTCAAAAGGCTGGGTCTCCGTTTGTTCAAATATCAAGGACTTCGGTTTACTTCCTTCAAAATAATGTTTCGGAATGTCCACAGTCCATGGACGCTGCGTGTCAAGGCTTTAATTACTGACGAATTGCCAACTAGACCCTATTCAGATCCAATAATTGATGACGCTGAAGTATACTCTTCCGTTCAGATGGAGGGTGCCACAGCAACAGAAACCGATGCTGTGATGGGGTTACAGCACAAAATCAGACTACGTATTTTCCAGAGCCACGAAAAACCTCATTTAAAATTATTACTTTAGTTATTCACTGAGTCAAGGGGGCGGAATGTTTAATATTGTGCTACAATATTGCACATAGGTACGCATAGTGGTCTCCATTCCGCTTTGCACTCTCCTTCGCACCAACTAATTTCTGCAGGCAGAGAACGGTAAGTCTGCAAGCAATAGTTGGTGATGAAAAGTTATCGGTCTTTTTTCAAACATCTGTGAGTGCGCTTTAGTTCCCCCCACCATCGCAGTGATAGTGACAAGTGAACATTAGCAAACCATACATACTTAAAATTTTCGAACATTTGATACATATATACAAATCATTTAACACAGATGTATAGACATTACAAAGATGTTAAAAAACTGAAACACAAAACATTTTAAAATTTAAAACTATTGTGAAAACTAACAAACATATAGTACAAACACAACACTTTGAAATATTAAAACCACAAATATACAATTACAACATAGTAAAAACAAGATAAATTGCACCTAAATCTACTTACATAAATATTTGTACACACAAATTACATGCTATTAAAATCAACCAAACACTTGTAGAAATAGTTTAGACATAATCACATTAAACAACACATACATATAGATTTTGTAACCAGAAATTTTGAATTGCAACTATACACATCTACACTCAATTATACTTTCCCTACGGGAAAATGAACCGGAACTGAACTGATCACGTGATAGGTCCATTATGGATAGTGAAATAATTTACAAGTTTACTTGGGCAAATTTTTTTGTTTGAATTACACAATGTTTTGTTTTTATTAAACGATTTTATTAACTTTAAGATTTATTATATATTTGTTGCTGTTTAAATCTCACAAACACTTTTTCACTCTTCACACTCTTGCCTTTAGTTATTTAAAAGGCACACAAATCCGGTTCGATTGGACCAAATGTTTAGGATCTAAGCCTTTTGGTAATTTAGAAGAGTGTCTGTTCGTTTGGTTTTAATTCAAGGTTCAACGTTTTATTTGTTCTTTAACCCTTTCGCTACATTGTATCCATATGGATACATTCAACTTTGGAGGCATCTAGCAATCTCTAAATCAGTGAATTGATTTGGATATCGATGTTTAATTGTTTTTTGAGGTCTTGTGAATAATTTTCAAAAAAAAATTTGTATTTTGAGAAACCTAAGAAATATATAGCAATTTTAAAAAAACCTTTTTTGTTTTTTGCAAAAAAAGGTTTTTTTATTTTACAAATTACATTTATATAGGTCCATATTTTTTTTCAGAAACTTATCAATTATCAAGAGAAAAGTTTATTTTAATATTTTGCATTTATAGTTTTTTTGTTTTAAACCAAATAAAGGCTCTGCGAATTTTTTAAACATTGTATGTATCCATATGGATACAAACGTAAGTTGTGGAAGTAAACATTCTACACACATTACAAATAAAATCATTTTGCGTTTGATGCTGCTATGATGCAGACGTTCTTTTTATCTCTGATACGATTTAAATTTATTAAGAAAAATGGCGAGACAAATAAAGGACTCTGAAATTGAAAAAATTTTAACCAATTTTGTCGATTCCGATATTTCTGACTTGGAAGAATCTGAAGTTATAAACAACTTATATGACGCTTTTGATAATAATAACAGCTTTTTATTAGAAGAACTTTCTAGAGAAGGCCCATATAAGTTCAACATACAAGATATTAATGTTGATAAGAACATTGATACAGGTGATACAGTTATTGAGATCGAAGAAAGTCTTGAAGTTGATGGAACCGTTCAAGAGAGTCCCACAATTTTTCAATCTCCACAAGTTCCACCTAAAAAGGCTGCCGAATTTCGTTGGAAAAAAGCTTCTGGACTAATCCAGAGACTTCTTTTTCTGAAACGTACCCAAAGAAAAATATTAAATTGCCTGTCGAGTATTTTTTGGAGTACTTTACAGAAGACTTTCTTCAACAACTTGTATCTTCAACAAACCAGGCATCAATATTTAAATTTGGGAAATCTATCAATTTAACCGACGAAGAACTTCTAAAATTTCTAGCTCTAGAAATATTGATTGGTGCCCATTGGCTATCCGCGTTTAGAAATGTATTGGACAATGGGCACAGTAATACCATCATTCCCAGAAAATATGACCAGGAATAGATTCCATTCTTTGGGAAATAATTAAAAGTTCACAATAGACCAAATAGGAAGCGATAAGCTTTGTAAAATCGCATATAATAAATATGTTTACAAAAAAATCGCATGTTATTCCAAAAGATGAAAATCTTTGTGTGGATGAAATGATGGTTCCTTTTAAAGGAAGAACCACATTGAGACAGTACATGCCTAAAAAACCCATCAAATGGGGAATGAAAATATTTTGCCTTTGCAGCTCAAAAGGCATAGTTTATGATTTTGAGATATATCAGGGAAAAGGAACAATATTAACTGGCTCAAAGCTAGGGTTTTGCTCCGATATTGTTATTCATCTTGTAAAAACTGTTCCTGAAAAAAAAATCATAAAATATATTTTGATAATTATTTTACGACTCTTAATTTGGTATTATATTTACGCCAAAAAGGAATTTGGGCTACAGGTACTATAAGAGGGAATAGATTCGGCAAAGTTGATTTTAAATCTGAAAAGGATTTGAAAAAAGAAGGCAGTGGAACTTTTGACTTCCGTATAGAACGAGCAGACAATATTTTTCTTCTTAGATGGCTTGATGGGGGAATTGTGCAACTCGTGTCATCTCAATTCATGGCCATGAGCCCGGTAACGAAGTGTCGCGATTTTGTGCTGAAAAAAAAAACGTTTTGAAATCACACAAGCAAACATTGTATCAGAGTACAACATCAATATGGGAGGAGTTGACAAAATGGATTTTCTCCTTTCTTTATATAGAATTTCGATTAGATCTGGGAAGTGGACTCTTAAGATTTTTGACCACTTTATTGATTTAGTTGTATGTAACTCGTGGTTAGAATATAGAAAGGATCACGAGAACAGTAATATGAAAAATAAGTATATGGACTTACTGAGCTTTCGTAACGATATTGCTAATGGTCTTTTAGCTCGGTCTAATCAACAGGCATGCTCTCGTAAGCGTGGACGCCCAACATTATGCCAAAATGCGGATACTCCAATCAGTCCAACGACCTCCGACAAGAAACTTAAAGCTAAACCTTCAATTTCTGTTCGATATGACGCAAATCAGCATTGGCCAGAACACACGCCGGATAAAGGTAGATGCAAAGTCAAAGGATGTAAAGGACAAACCAGATACAAGTGTTCAAAGTGCAACGTTTCCACTGCATTCCCAATGGATCGAGAAATTGCTTCAAGGACTTCCATTATATATCAAATGAATAAATTATTGGTAAGGTTTTTTTTCAGATTATATGTACTTCATGTATTAAATATAGATTTATGTATTATTTTTGTCTTAATTTATTGTAATTATATGAGTTGTAGTTTCATAATTTTTAGTTTGTCCAATGTTTGCTTTTATTAAAAAAAATGAATTTTATATGTTAAAACTACTAAAATAAATAAAATCTCGATCATAAAAAAACATAATATACTAGCATTTTTCTTTACCATACACGAAATTTGTATCCATATGGATACATTCCAAAAAACACATTTAGGATGAAAATTTTTAAAAATTGAGTATTGATTGTTGTTCCCAGGGCCAACAGTAGTAATAATCCAAAAAATTGGATTTTTTAAGCAACCCAGTAAAAACTTGTAGCGAAAGGGTTAATAATTACTTACAACCCTACGGGAAATGTGGAGTCAATTGTCTAAAAGTACTTGTCACGAAATAGGTGAAGAGGGGATATGTCACCAAATTGGCTCGAAAGTGTTTAATAAGTGCAAGTTGGGCTGAACTGAAGTTTATAGGGCGAGACTCAAAAAAATACTGAATTGGAGAATGGTTAAATGGTATGCCTAGAAAACATTCAAATAAGGCAATAATATTAAATGAAAAAAATCCATAACTACAAGGGTTAATGGGCCAAATAATATGTCAATATGTCTTGGCTACTACTTTATTCTCACTTATATCTACCGTTATATTAAGGATATTTAAAGATATTTCCACTTTTATCTGAAAAAGTAGGGTTATAAAATCTATAAACGGCTACCGGCTCAATGGGCTAACGGATCGCGAACATATATATGTTATTTGAAAGGTAGTCCAACAAGCTTTCCAACAAGCCATATATCATACCAATCCGACGTCAACAAGCACAAATACGTCAAAATGTATATCCGAAATTTAGGGGCCTATAACTCGGAAAGTTTGGACTTGGCACCAAAAGTTTGGTATATGTCAACTTAATAATTACAAGTTTTATCTGTGGAAGAAAACTGAGAGAATTCGAGCTATGTTGGTAAACTAGATTTAAGGCCTTTTTTTAATTTCAGCTTCTCATAACTTCAGAACTAGGGAGTTACGGAAAAATAATTATCTTATGTGGTTCTATTACTTAAACGGTTTTTATAAAATAAAGTCGACAACTGAAATTATATATATCGCATTTCGTAAAGTTCCATCTTTTGATTAATTTCAAATCACATTTATTATATTGCAATTATATTTCTCCATTAAAACCAAATCAAAACACGAAAACAAACTCATACGTAAGTGTTATAAATCCCAAAAATAATGTTTAGATACAATAATACAACGTTTTAGAAATGTCAGATGCAACACTACGAAAACACTTTGATAATAAACCAAAATTGACGCCGTCATTAAAAGTTTCATCAACTTGGTTATGTGAAATATCAAAACATATGTTTGGTGTTTTGATAAATTATACATTTATTAAGTGGTGTTTTTTTATTTATTAATAAAAAAACATTAAACAGACCAAATAACAAGTGAGTTTTATGTGTGTGTAAGTGTGTGTGAAACAGTGTTGTTGATTACATGGAAAAGGTGATCTTCTTTAGGGAAAAATGCTTGGAAGAGGAAGCAGTCAACGAAACATTCGGAGACTTATAAAACAACAAAAGACTGAATATGTAGGCCGGTTAAATGATACAGTGGTAGTAGGAACTTTCAATTTAAATTTCGCTACAAGCTCCAAAGTATATGTGCCAGAATATACTGCTGAAGAAAGTGGGGATACCATTGGATGGGAAAATTCAATCCATACGCACAAGCCCTTACGGGAGAAATTAAGAGCTTGGTACATTAGGAATAGACCTACAAGACGAGCCGTCGATGAGTTGTTGACTATACTTGCAAGAAAATCTAGATGTTCCCCGAAACATAAAAACCTTGGTTCCAAACAAAGAAAAATCCATAATTAAGAACGTCCCGCCAGGGTTTTACACCCATTTCGGCATCATAAATCAATTGGAAGCAGATTACAATATCATTTCAGAGTTAGACGAAGTTATAGTGGACATTAATATTGATGGTTTGCCTCTTTCCAAAAGTTTTCGAGCACAGCTGTGTCGATTCTGTTACGAATTGTTAATATTAAAAACATATGTGTCATTGCAGTTGGTATTTATCTTGGAAAAAGGGAACTGGAAGACATTTCACAATTGCTCGCCGACTTTATTTTTGAAATGAGAACTATAGTTGAAAACGGCATTGAAGTTAATGAAATAATTATTACCTTAAAAATAGGGGCAGTAGTTTGGGATTCGCCGGCAAAAGCCGTCTTATGTGGAATTGTTGGTCATACATCTTCACATGGGTGTTCGAAATGCATCCAAGTTGCAAAGAAAATTAATAAAGTTCTGACTTACTCCACTCAGAGTGCTGATCTCATATCTGATCAAGATTTTAAGGAAAGAAAATATAAACAGCATCATAGTAAAAGATTTCATTCTCAAGAAACCCCATTGGAAGAGATTGGAATTAATATGACAACCCAAGTAGACATTGATAGTATGCATCTTATCGATTTGAGTGTCATGAGGAAAATGATATTGCGTAAAATCCAAAATAAGCTTTTAAACAATATTTCAAAACAAAATGTTAAAAATATATCCACGCATTTGACTTCACTTCGTCCCTACATTCCCAAAGAATTCGTTCGATAGCCTAGAAGTTTGGATGACGTTTCAGATTGGAAACAACAGAATTCCGCCAATTTTTGTTGTACACTGGTATTTTGGTTCTGAAAGTACAACTACCTGACAACGTGTATTTTGAGTACATTTTTAAAAAATTATGTAAAATATGTTTACAAAATTACCAACAATATTGCAGCAACTCTCGCAATGTCTTCCAAGCGACCCACAACAAGCAACAAAGTAAAATATTTTCAAGACTCCGATGAAGAAAACGATGTTCTCCAAGGAAATATTCCTAAGAAGTCCAAAATGTGCGGTCACAATTGTGAAGGACTTCAAATCTTATATACAACGCCTATTTCAGCAACAAACAGGTAACATAGTTATATAACAAATTGCTAATTATAAATACAAACTTAACATTTTGTATATTTCAGAAAAACTAGAACAACAAAATCGAGAAGTTATGCTAGCTTTAGCAGAGCAAACCGTTTTGACTAAAATGTTAATACGCCAACAAGAGACAGCTGTTAATTTAACCCGCCAATGGTGACGCAAATTTGGCTTTGATTAATGGTGACGCCGCACAGTGTGTCCTTCCCATACATTCGATGGCCAAAAATAGAAGGAGTTGTACGAGAGTAATGAAATTTGGCACGAGTCCCTAATATAATAGAATTAAGAAAATTTCAAAGTATCGACAAAATTGACCACGCCCATCGCCCAACGCCCATACAAACTAAAATCATTTTTGGCTGTTAAAAATTAACTATTGCTACAAATTTCCTGAAAATTGCTGGAAGAACATATCTATGCAACACCTTTTAAAAAAAATTATTTCATCAACATTGACCACGCCCATCGCCCACCTCCCATACAAATGATATTTCAAAAATGGCATATCTTCTGTAAATTTATAACTAGAATGTTTATTTTTCGCAAAAATGCATACAGCATCTATTAAATGCTGTTTTGAAAATATGAAGAAAATCCGCCCACTGTAACACCCGCCCCCCATACAACCCCCATACAAACATTTTACAGTTCACTCTATTTAATTTATTAGCAACTTTTTCACATCTTCGTGATAATCTAATTTTTTAAGCTTCAATTTCGTTCTTAATGAATTGATGTATGGGTCGGAGGATATCAACAAATGATGCATTACGTCTTCGTTAGTAGAACAGCGCCCAGTCTTGCGCGAGTTATATAGCCTATAACGTTTATAGTCTTTGTTCCTGCGCTTCTTCTGATAACATTCCTTTGAAAATAAACCATATGTTAATTCAAAATGTATGAAACAAATCGTATCTTTAACCTACCTATAGGTAGAATGGCCTCAGATACAATTTTGCTACCATGTATCAAAACTTTATGCACTGTGATAGGCATGTAGTACCATCCATACAAATCAATGTACAATTTTGCCGCGTCTAAACAATATATATGGAACTTCTCAGAGTCTATTGCCTGACTGCAACTTATTGTGGATAATATAATTTTTAACCTATGAATCAGTTGTTCATTTACTCCGGTTATGTCAGCTGTAATTTCAGGGTTTTCAAAAAATCGTCTAGCTGTATTCCCATCGTTGCTGGAACCCATTCCTTGTTTTACCACATCAACATTTATTCCCATTACTAATTTAAGGTTTTTTTGAATTGTGGCCTTGGCTTCTTCTTTAATTTGTCTTGTATCTTTATTTGTTCGCCATGCGGCAAAGCTTTTATTGTAAGCGATATGCAATATGCATTCCATAAATTTTATGCGCGCATGCAGAGGTGAAATACCAAATTTTAAAGCCTCTCCCGAATTTGATCTTGTTGCCAATTCGTCTAAATTGTGCATCTCCCTAGGCTTAGCACCACATATGAAGCACACGGACATAGAAGAGCTGCGAGTTAAAGTTGTTGCTATTTTACCATCTATCATAGTCAATGAAAGTTTATGAGTAATAACGAATTTCTTATTATGAACTTCAATAATTGAATTTGTTAAATTATTTATTTCATGGTTTACTCGGTTAACTTCTTCATTTATTACGCTTGCTGTCTCCTTAACAAATTCAAATTTTAACGGCCTTCAATGTTTCGTTGAAGATGGCTCTAAATTTTTCCACAAAACTTTTGACTCATCGTTCCGTTCAGTCATTACCAATGGCACAAGTGACGTCAAGAACAAACTTTTGTCTGAGAAAGTCTCATTCGCAAAGTTTTGGTGATACTCTGAATGTCCTGATGAGCCATCACATCCCCATTTACTCATGAGTTGCATATATTTTGGAAATGATGCTACTTCATTTTCGGATTTTGGCTTCATCAGTCTAACTGCCGTGTGATCCAAAAGCTCCTGCAAACTAACTTTGCTTAAATTTTCCTCTACTATAACGTTTGCTGGATAACACGATTTTTTGGCCGCCAAAACTTTTTTGTAGCTTGGATATATATTACAACCAATATCTTTTGCTGATCTTCGCAGTATTTCATACTGGTGTATTGTCAATGAAGCATCAACAATTAGACTAAGTGCTTTTTCAGGACTAAAACATTTTTGGACTTCATTTTTGTCTCCAATTTTTTTGGCAGCAGATAATATGATATCTTCAGAGTTGTCTTCACAAAATGTAGTCAGCTTTTTCCTTTTCGTTCTTTCATTGCTCTCCTCAAAGGTTTTCGTTGGACGACCACGTTTGCCAGGAGTAGACTGGGTTTGCTCTTCGTCATCCACTGTATCATCCACTACTTCATCAGTCAACGTATAAGAGTGTGTTAGCCATTCTTCATTATCACTATAAAATCTTGACGAAGTACGATGACTCTTGTTCCACTTCTTTAAAAATTGAGGCATGAATGTTTGTTTCAAAAACCGACTGAACTTTTCTTGATTTATCTCAGACTCGCTTTTATAATTCACGAAAACTTCACCAATTATAAGATCAAAATCTTTTTTACATTTAACAACAATTTCCGAAAGCGTTCTGAAAGATATTTTTGACTTTTCCATTGTTTTTAAGAAATTTGCTTTAATTGCTTAATAAACACTCACTTATTACTTTTCCAACTACAACTGGGAATGACAAAGAAGTAAAGAGCATAAACAAATGACAAAATCGATGCCACCAATGATTGCTGTTGTTGTAAGAAAGATAGCGTTATATTTTTTTAATTTTACAAAACTTTACAAAAATAAAATGCACATCAACATAGGTTCTATTTTTAGAATGACTATATGAACTGCTACAATTTTAAAAGGCTCTACACATTGCGTGTAATAATAAGTGACGTTATTATTCATTCAATCCCAACGTCTTTAATAGCTCAGTGGATAGAGTTGGCGGCTGGTGTGCGAACATCTGGAGTTCGAGCCCAACTCATGCTGAAGTTTTCATTATGGTATGTAAAAATTTATTTAAAAAAAAATAATAACTGATATGATTTGAATTTCAGTGTACGAGCACTTTATACACAATTATCTTACAAATATACTATTTATAGTAATAGACATGCACACAGGCAAAACAACAACAAGCAGTAACGAAAGAAAGAGTGCGCAGTTGTTTATGCACGCGTAAAATAACGCATAACGCATATTTTTTACTGTAATTTTTTGGTTTTCCATTGTTTTTTTGGCCGCGGGAAAATTTCGGCAGAATTTTTTTTTTTTGGGATCTGTTAGCTGAGACCCTCAGCTGTAATTTGGTATAGGACTCCATGTTTCGCACTGCTTCGCACACAACTAAAAGTCTAACGGAAAATCATAAATGTTTATTTTTTTTGGCCCAAAATAAAAAAAAAATAAATTTTTTTTTTCAATTTTTATTTTTTTTTTTTAAGTTACATAATGCTTGATGCCCATTTTAAGTGAAAAAAATTTCTATGAGGTACACTCGTTGTATAGTTTATAAGTAACAAGGTTTTAAATATGACATAGAAAACTAACCCATTTGAGACTTGTTCACATATGTCAACTTTGCGCTGCTCGGGACAGAAAACCAATGGAGATATTTGCATAAAATTTTACACACATGACCTTTATATAGTTTTTAACCATCTGTGCAAAAATCATCAAAATCGGAGAGCAGGTCCAAAATGATTCATTGCCGCAGCGGACACAGTGTGCGCCGGTCTCTTGCACCGGGGTTTTCAACTGAATATTTTTCGAAACGAGTTGGTAATAGTTAATGTTTTTTTTAATTTATGAACTTTGACAATAAAACAACGATATATAATCATTTTAAGTTCTTTTATTTCAATATTAAAATTCAAAAACCTTTTTAAATAGAGCATTAAAAATAACAATGTTTTAGCAATACATTTTTGAAAGTTAAAAAAAATAAAAAAATTACATATTCATTAAGGAAAATAATGTTTATTAGTCTTTCGACAATAGGAACTTTTATAAAATGAACAAAAATTGGCATCCTTCCAAAATATAATACAAAAGTGTTGCGATTATTTATACACGGTGACTCACGGTCTCACACACCAGGTTAAAAAAAATACAGAAGTTGTGCTCACTAAGCAGCTTCGTCATTAACTGATGGTGGGGGATGTGCAATGCTGCAGTTACTCGAAATCGCAACAAAAAACAATAACGGAGAATAAAGTTATACCAATTTTTTAACACAGCCGGTCTCACAGACCAGTACGGTTAACGTCATTGTTTCCTATAGAAACTGAAAAAGCCTTACATGAATTGGATATACAAATAAACCAAGACCACAGAGCTGAGTATGTAAGTATTCATAATTTGTTGTAAACCTTCTTGATTTTAAAATGTATTAACTTTTAAAATTGATTGTATATTTCACTATTTGTATTTTTGTGTATTTTATAGAGAATTGCATTAAAGACCATTATAAGAAAAAACTTATTTAAAAATAAATAATAACCGAAGAAGTAGGCTGACTTCATAAACGCAGTTTGCAATGCAGCACTGCAAAGACATTAATTTACAATGCAAAGCAATGATTTATGGCAACACTGCTTTGTCAAACGATGAATTGTTTATGAACGCGCAAAGCTTTGTCCCTTGTATCACTTACATCAACATTTTGTAAAATTGAGTTTTTTAATGAATCTTCAGCAATCATGCTCTATTCTTTTGAAAACAGTTTTCGAATTGGCTGATTATAAGAAATCGAGCAGCACTTTAATCAGAAATATTATAAACAAAAGAAAACGCCGCCGCATAGCAATATTAACTAGCCAAGATTCAAGAAGAAAAACTCCTAAAACTATAAATTTTTGTAAAGTTATCGCAAGCATGCAAGACGATGTGTTTTATTCTCATTTTCGAATGAAGAAAAGTACATTTCAGATATTTATTATCAAATGCTCTACATAAGTTGATAAAACTAATTACTATTTTAAATTTTTAAGAAGTTGCAGATTGCGATTAATCCCTTGTGGCATTGACGTAAAATTGGACGTATTGGAATAACGTTGCAAAAAGCATTGCTAATAACAATTTGGAAGCTGAGCAATGATTGTTCTTTCAGAGATGTCAGCGATCGCTTTGGTGTGGCAACTGGTCTCGCATATAAGGTGTTTCTTAAAAAATTAAAGTGATTTGCCGCTTAATGGAGATGTTATCAAATTTCCAAAAACTGAACAAAAACAAATAAATGAGGAATTTTCAAACCTGCGGTATAATCCTTTTCCCTTTGTTATTGGATGCATCGACGGAACTCTTATTCCCATTTCCCAACCAATTAAAGATGAAATCAGTTATCGCAACCGAAAGGGAACGTATTCAATCATTGCACAAGTAAATAATTAACGTTTTAACATGAGAATATTTTTTAATTATAAATGTTTTTTCAGGCTATTGTAGATAGTCGTATGAGGTTTATAGACGTATTTATCGGTTGCCCAGGTGCATGCCATGACGCATCAGTTTGGCAAAGGAGCAGTATTAGGAAAGCTATAACAAACAAGGAAATATATATTTATTCCAATTACCATTTGTTATGTGATGTAGGCTATCCATTAGAATCGTTCCTTATGGTGCCCTATCGTGATAACGGGTTCTTAACACCAATGAAATCAAAATACAACACGATTCTGAGTTCAACTCGTGTTGTTGTGGAATAGGCATTTGGCATTTTGAAAAAAAAAATTAGAATTTCAAGTACATCGAGGCTCAACGTCCATATATGCCAAAATTAATAACAATGGCATGCATGATTATTCATAACACAATAATTGAAAATGAATGCTACCTCATCGATGAAAGAGAAGTAGAAGAAGCACACACTAAGCCCCAAATAGTCGAAGGAACGACTATATCAGGACAAACAGAGACAAATGCTAGAAGGGATGCACTTGCAACGCCATTGTCTGCCTAATCAAAAACAATTTAAACTTAAAAGTTATAGTTATTTAACATTTAATGTATCCAATAACAAAAAAGAAAAAAATAACAATCAATTCTGTTTTACACTTCTGATTAAAAATAAAATAATATATTCAGGTATTGAAAAAAAAATTTAATTTAAGATGTTATGTAAATCTAGTTGTTCCATTGAATTGCTATATGAAGGGAAACTGAAATTAAAATATAAGAAGCAAAATTCAGAATATTAAATATTTAAATTTATATGATTATCAAAGTAAGACGTGGAACATACCTGATTTCTAAGAATTACCTACAATTATTTGGAATAGTGTACGAATCTCTTTCAATTCAACCAATTTTTCTTTCTCCAGTGCTAGCTTTTCTGCCTCCATGTCTAAAAGTCATTTCATTATTTTGGCATCTGCTTCAGATTCCTTGTCCAAAAAATCTAAAACGTTGCGTTTTCGTTTTAGAGCACTTCTCGGAGTAGAAGTATTAGGAAGAGTTTTATCTGCGTTGAGCACCGTAGGGCTATCGGGCGTCAATGGTCCATCAGTTAAATCTTCCATTAAGGATTGATAGGAATTTTCAATCATGTCATCAGGCACTGTTACACTACTGCGACTGCCGAAAACTTCATCCAAAGTTTCAAAAAATTCCCAGTTTGTGGAGCTATCACCAGATGTATTATTGCGTTTTTTTATTCGCTTGTATGTGCCCATTATGTTTATGAAGCATCTGGTGGTTTCGTCTCTGGAAAATGGAAAAGTGCCGGCGACTTCCTTGACATCTCGCATTATCTGTTCCCAAATGGTATTCCTTTTCTTTTTCTTTGCAACGAAATCTGGCTCATACCTCAATCGAACTTCTATTAGTAACTTCTTCCTCTCTTGGTTCCACTTTTTTTTCACTATGTACATATGTGTATATACACAAAATATTAACAAATCATAACTAAAACTACAAATTTTAAAGTTTACCACTTTTACTTACCATAAATCCGTCATTTCCACAACAATTTGATATTTTTGGTTGTTTTTAGTTTTGCCGCCAAGAAAAATTGAAAAATATACAATGCCAAGCAGTAAAGTATCACAAATGAAAACAATGCACAAATTTGACAAATGTTGCGCATAAAAAGTCATTACCATGCAATAATGAACTCGCGGCATTGCCAAAGCTACGTCTACTGTGATTATGAACACTAGGCATTGCAGTGTTGCATTGCAAACTGCGTTTATGAATACAACGTGGACGGAACAAAAGGCAAAAAAAGATTTAAAGACTTCAAAAATATTTACACCTGCATTGAAGGTAAGTATAAACATACTAACAACGTACATATATGTTATAACGCTAATAAATATTATTTTTTAATGCAGAAGCCGTTGGTGCTAATTCCGAAGTAGACGACATAGAAGGGCATATATGAAAGGCCATGCATTTACTAAAAAAACGTCAGTTAAAAAAACTTCTGAAAGAGAAAAAAGAGGAGAGTAGACACATTGGCGCACAGTCGATTTAAAATTTCGAATAAGGTTTCTTGCAATTTTAATTAATTAATCCCTAAATTAATTTTTCTTTAATTGTCAAATTAAATTTTTTTGTTTTTATATTTTATTTTTTTATATTTGAATTTTTCTGATTTTATTTTTATATATTAGTAACTAGCTGACCCGGCAAACGTTGTTTTGCCATATATAAGTACTATAGTACATTATTTCTAGGAAATATTTTTTTAGTTCAATAAAAAATAGGTAACACTATAAGTGTGTGGGGATGTAATTATAATTGAAACAGGAGTTAAGCGTTGTAGGCAATTAAAGTATACTTTATTTAAGTTCATAAATTATTCTTTATTACAGTAACAAATATATATTACATCTATACGTCGAAAATAGTTATTCACATTTCTACTAATAATTATGGTAATTAAAAAATAAACAAAGATTAATCTCTCAGCGCAATGGAGTGAACAATATTCTTGGTCAGTCCGTCTTTAGCCAATATAAACAAACTGGATGGTTTTCCCACGCGAGAACATGCCACATATAGTTGTCCGTGGGAAAAGCATGGTGTACCCAAATCTAAGCCACAAACAGTCAACGTTTGGCCTTGTGACTTATTGATCGTCATTGCGAATGCCAATCTAATTGGGAATAGAATGCGTTTGAATTCAATTGGCAGATCTGTAGGAATCATAGGGATTCGTGGCAGCAATACATTTTCGCCTTGGAACTTGCCATTCAAAATCCTGGCTTCGATATCGTTTTTCATTAATCTTTGAATGACTAATGGTGTGCCATTGCAAATCCGTAGTGGGTTCAAATTCCGAAGCAAAATAACTGGATATCCAATCTTCAATTGTAAATGGTGCGGTGGCATGCCTGGCATATCCAATGAATTCAAAAACTCAATTGGATAATTCACAGCTTCGCTGGTATCGCAAACGGCATCGACAGATTTGTATGACACCAAGTCCCCTGGCAACAACTATTGTATCTTGGAATTTAATCCATTGACGTCCACATTTTTTGCTGCCAAAATCGCTCTTTCTGCTAGTCACTAAAGATTTTTGTATTGTGTGTGTACATCGGGATATATGTAATCGATGAGAGTATTTTGCGAGTTGATGATTGTGCAGAAATCGGTTGGGAGTTTTATGCATCCAGTATTTTCATGTACAGCAACTATTCCATTGCCAATATCTAGCAGTTGTTTTGAGAAAGTTTCGGCGGATGGATCCTGAAGCATTTAAACGCGCATGTTCACTTTTTCAACATTACGCCACAGTCTCGATGATTTTAAGCAAGCGTTGATTTCATCAGCGTACGTTGAACATGGAATAACGGGAAGTGTCTGTCTGAAATCACCCGAAAGGAGTAACAGTGTGCCGCCAAATAGTTTGTCGTTGTTTTTTATATCTTTCAATGTCCTATCCAATGCCTCAAGCGAATGTTTGTGTGCCATAGTGCATTCATCCCAAATGATAATTTTGCACTGTTTCAGCACTGTGGCCATGGACGATTGTTTTTTTATGTAGCACACTGCATCTGAGTTATTTTGGATGTTAAATGGCAGCTTGAATGCTGAATGAGCTGTTTTGCCTCCATCTAATAAAGTTGCTGCTATGCCAGACGATGCAACGGCTAATGCGATGCCATTTTTTGATCGTATCGCGGCAAGAAGTAGCGAAATAAGGAATGTTTTGCCAGTTCCACCTGGTGCATCCAAAAAAAAGAACCCCCCTTGCCCTCCCGAAACTGCCAGCATAATGCGGTCGTAAATTGTTTTTTGTTCATCATTTAGTAGTGCAACATTGTGAGTAACGTTCGCTGCCAGTTCTACAGTATCATACTGCAGTTCTAAATTAATATCTGTGTTGATTAAATCCGATGCACTTCGATTTGGTGAACTGATACCGAAATGACTGACTGGTAAATTCGCAATGGCAATGCAATGATCCTCGATAGCAATCATTGCTTCATTGTGCATTGTGTCACTGAACGATATCGTTATATCGTTGCACCTTGTACGATGTCGATACAATATATCATCAGTGATTATCCCACAACATTTTTGCACGGGCTGGGAAACATGTAGTCAGTACTATAGCAAAAAGTAGACGCATTTGTTTTCCTATGCAGTTTAATGCTGCTTCAGCAAGCATACTGCCCCAATGATTGTCGTCTTGTAGCAAGCCTAGTGCAAGGCATGCATCTTAATACGTCGGATACTGTTGTACATTTACTTTTCGTATATCTTGAAATGATCCTGTAACATTAACCAACAACAGTCGCTGATAAAAGCACTCAGTCTGCCTTGGATTGACTGTATATACACGACCCAAATTATTTGATTTGAATAACCCGGGGCATGCATCAACTGCTGTGCCTAGCTTGCGGGGCATCCATCTTTTCGATTCAGCCCATGTAAAATAGCGTGGTACTTCTGAATAGAGCAGTGTTTGTGCGAAGGCACCAAAAGCATCCGGACGATTACACAATTCAAAAAATTCGGTTAGCGTAGTTGTTGGTAGATTTATAGCACGATCAAGCGCTGTTTCGTTTGTGAAAAATACGCGCTGGCCATTTTCAAAATGCACGGCTAAATGAATAACTGCTGGATCCCGTTCATGAATTGGAAAACCGAAGATGCGCCAGACAGCTTCATTCGAGCTGATATACCGACCAATTTGGTAATTCGTTATTTCATCATTTTTATTTAAAGGAGAGGCATCTACATTTGTATTTTCAATTCTAAATACAGCCATATCACTTCCTTTATTCACATACTTGCAAAAATATATTTGATGCTCTTCACCGAACTGCAGAACTCAACATTAATATGAGCATTGAATGTTTTGCTCAGAAGAGCTGAATATGGTACGACCCAACGATTGTCGATGTCAATGTCTGCGTTACTGATAGTTTTAGTGAATCATTGTCCGCCATTATCGGTACTTCTTCGACGATATATTGGATATCCGTCAACATGTGTGACCTATCGTTGGTGAAATCTTTCGGAAAACGCTTTGTATATTTCCGTCTACCATGCAAGGTGATGAACGATTTAGATGTCCGCATGGACCATGAATCATGTTTGTAGTAACAATATCAAACAATAATTGATCAGAAGACGGATCAGGAATTTCTGCAGAAATTAAACTATCGATGCCTCCAGGACGTATTTTTTCGATGAACCAAATCAAAAGGTGAGCACGAGGTAATCCTCGCTTTTGCCATTCGACCGAATACATCCAACAACGTGTGGGGCCAAATACATGTAATTTTGTAATAAATCTGATTAAAGACTTCAATTTTTGCTTAAAAACACGTGCTGTAATGTCATGACGAAGTATAGCATTTTGTCCTGGTAATAGCAGCGATGTAATTTCCGGCCATTTTGGATTACATGTAAAAGTAATAAAAAAAAACACGGTTATCCATATTCGCGCACGAGAGTCATAGCATCCTGAATGTATTCTTGCATGTGACGTGGACTACCGATGTACGATGATGGTAGAATGACAGAGTTACCAATTTCGGCAGTATCAGCGTTGTTCGCAATAGCGTCTCGCAAGTGAATGTATTCTTCCGCACGCATCTTCCGTTGGTTATGTCGCAAGTATCTTAGTCGTTCACTCTCTATCTTCACGTACATGTCCACCATGAATTGTTGGCAAAGCTCACGACATCGTAAAATGACGTTGTCTTGACCGCATCTAATCATCAAACGATACGCATAATAATCTTTCGAGCTAACGTTCTTGTTTGTTTCGGCTCCTGTAATAATATATATTTAAAAATTAATTGACGATTTATTATTTAATAATAAATTAATTATGTTCTCAATAATGAATGAATTACCTGTTACGGGATCTCGTTGTTTAATGTTTATGCAATATCCGTCTTGTCCCTTCCAGAAAATTAGCGGATATTGGAGAGCGTCATATGAACGGTGGGTATCAGCTATGAACTGAAGATTATTATTTCTTCTTCGAATCACGATTTGTAGCGTAGCTGTACGGTCGCCAGCAAAGATACCAGCCACGTCGTCAACAACAGGTGCGTTGAATCTCCGTATATGCTCTCCAGCTGGTGTTATATCAGGATTGATGACAATAGCGTGATTGTCACTTTGTAGGTTGGGCATGTGTGATTTTAATAATTTCAACAATTCATTGTGGTCATTTAACAGAGCGTCCAGCTCGCCGACGATGCGCCTGGAAAAAGGTGAATTGAGGTTATTTAGTTGCAACGTGCATCCACGGGATTGGAAAGTGCGCGTTCTGAGTCCTCGCCACCCATAAAGTAAATTTGTAAAAATGTATGAGATTCTTTGGCATTGGCAGCAATGAGCCCACTTTGTGATAAACTTGGCCTTTGATTTTGAACGTGGAATTAAATTGTTGACCGTTTGCAGCAATATTTTGAACTATTTCTGTTGCTCCGAACGATGTTATTTGGAAACATGAATTAAATTTGCGAATAAACTTTAGGAACAGGCTAGAATCTGGATCCGTACCGAGAAGTAAGCCGTGCAATGGTTCAGGTGGTGTTTCAATTTGCGTTAGTTGCACTTTTCCTGATGAGCAACACATCCCGACTGGTTCATTTTTAAATTTAAGCGCATGACAATGCGTGCATTCCTTGTCCAATGTACCAATGACCACTTTAGAATGAGCATAATATTGAACATCAGGCTCGTACTGGAATGCTAGTCGAATATGAATGTGATGTAAATGCTCGAAGTACTTGCTGGCGTTGTTGATCAATTGCTCTACGTCTGTTGGCTACGTATCTGCGCGCTTCTCTTCGTTCTAACCGTCTTTGTTCATTTCGTTCATCTCGTGCCTCTTGCGATTGTGTTCCACGTAACTGCGCCATGCTCACACGCACATCTGCATTGTTTTGTAGTATTTGTTCGTCTGATCTTTGTGCTCTTCTATCTTGCATGACTCTAGATGTGATTGTTCGTCTACTCAAATTAGAGCCTTTGCGTCTTGCTGGCATTGTTGACTGTACATTGATCATATAAATAAATCAATTTGAAATATGTACTTACTTGTATTGGTGAAAAAACAGTAACTTAATATTGTATTCGTTTGCTTTGACTTACCTTTCTCACTAATAAAACACGTATATTTATTAAACACGTTTCTGTTTTAATTCAAAACTATTTCCACAAAATGTTAACTATGATACATATATAAAGGTAAAGTAATGGCCGTTGTTGGCGCGAGCTCGCAACACGTGATTCTTTATATCAGATTGCTTAATCAACTAAAAATGAAAATAACACTGAAAAATAATGATAAATTCACTATGAGAAACTGTTTACAATAAAGAAATCAGTGAGCAAAATCCGATGAAATATATTCTTGAGAGATAGCCTACTATCACAAACTTAAATTAATAATAAATAGTACATAAGGGAATAAAAAAAATGTTTAGAAGAAATACTACGAAAATCAATCTACGGCCCCGGCTTTGCACGGGTAACACTTATTATCTGTGAGCAGATGACGGCGGTGATGTTTTAGCAGATATCGATTGGTACAGTGCCTTGCTTCGAAGTAAAAACAGATGCATTGAAGGAAAATGTAAATTTATTAATTCATCTTAAGGCCAGGGGATAAACAAGTTTTTTTTTGTTTGGAGTGAAACCGTATAAACTTTTCAGCGTGCCAAATCGGGAACAATCCACTTACTTTTGGCCGTGTGAACAACATTTTTTTCCGATGATCATACAAACATACATTTTGAATTTCACTTAAATTGGTCCATACAGGGTTGAAGATAGAGGGTAGATATGTTCTGTGAAACTGTTGTGATTGCAAAAATATTGAGGGTCGGTCATACATTTGACTCCTCTAGGAGGCACCCTTGTAATATAAAACGTTAAAATTTTAAATTTCGACAACAGCGCCACCTATCGGGTCCATGAGATATTGATGTTGGTCGATTCGCAGACCTACCCGATATGCACACAAAATTTCATACAAATCGGTCCAGCCGTTTCGGAGGAGTTTTGTAACATACACCGCGACACGAGAATTTTATGTATTAGACTAGCTGACCCGCAAACGTTGTTTTGCCATATATAAGTACTATAATACATTATTTATATGAAATATTTTTTTAGTTCAATAAAAAATAGGTAACACTATAAGTGTGTGGGGATGTAATTATAATTGAAACAGGAATTAAGCGTTGTAGGCAATTAAAGTATACTTTATTTAAGTTAATAAATTATTCTTTATTACAGTAACAAATACATATTAATTCTAGACATCGAAAATAGTTATTCACATTTTTACTAATAATTATGGCAATTAAAAAATAAACAAAGATTAATCTCTCAGCGCAATGGAGTGTCCAATAGTTGTCCGTGGGAAAAGCATGGTGTACCCAAATCTAAGCCACAAACAGTCAACGTTTGGCCTTGTGACTTATTGATCGTCATTGCGAATGCCAATCTAATTGGGAATAGAATGCGTTTGAATTCAATTGGCAGATCTGTAGGAATCATAGGGATTCGTGGCAGCAATACATTTTCGCCTTGGAACTTGCCATTCAAAATCCTGGCTTCGATATCGTTTTTCATTAATCTTTGAATGACTAATGGTGTGCCATTGCAAATCCGTAGTGGGTTCAAATTCCGAAGCAAAATAACTGGATATCCAATCTTCAATTGTAAATGGTGCGGTGGCATGCCTGGCATATCCAATGAATTCAAAAACTCAATTGGATAATTCACAGCTTCGCTGGTATCGCAAACGGCATCGACAGATTTGTATGACACCAAGTCCCCTGGCAACAACTATTGTATCTTGGAATTTAATCCATTGACGTCCACATTTTTTGCTGCCAAAATCGCTCTTTCTGCTAGTCACTAAAGATTTTTGTATTGTGTGTGTACATCGGGATATATGTAATCGATGAGAGTATTTTGCGAGTTGATGATTGTGCAGAAATCGGTTGGGAGTTTTATGCATCCAGTATTTTCATGTACAGCAACTATTCCATTGCCAATATCTAGCAGTTGTTTTGAGAAAGTTTCGGCGGATGGATCCTGAAGCATTTAAACGCGCATGTTCACTTTTTCAACATTACGCCACAGTCTCGATGATTTTAAGCAAGCGTTGATTTCATCAGCGTACGTTGAACATGGAATAACGGGAAGTGTCTGTCTGAAATCACCCGAAAGGAGTAACAGTGTGCCGCCAAATAGTTTGTCGTTGTTTTTTATATCTTTCAATGTCCTATCCAATGCCTCAAGCGAATGTTTGTGTGCCATAGTGCATTCATCCCAAATGATAATTTTGCACTGTTTCAGCACTGTGGCCATGGACGATTGTTTTTTTATGTTGCACACTGCATCTGAGTTATTTTGGATGTTAAATGGCAGCTTAAATGCTGAATGAGCTGTTTTGCCTCCATCTAATAAAGTTGCTGCTATGCCAGACGATGCAACGGCTAATGCGATGCCATTTTTTGATCGTATCGCGGCAAGAAGTAGCGAAATAAGGAATGTTTTGCCAGTTCCACCTGGTGCATCCAAAAAAAAGAACCCCCCTTGCCCTCCCGAAACTGCCAGCATAATGCGGTCGTAAATTGTTTTTTGTTCATCATTTAGTAGTGCAACATTGTGAGTAACGTTCGCTGCCAGTTCTACAGTATCATACTGCAGTTCTAAATTAATATCTGTGTTGATTAAATCCGATGCACTTCGATTTGGTGAACTGATACCGAAATGACTGACTGGTAAATTCGCAATGGCAATGCAATGATCCTCGATAGCAATCATTGCTTCATTGTGCATTGTGTCACTGAACGATATCGTTATATCGTTGCACCTTGTACGATGTCGATACAATATATCATCAGTGATTATCCCACAACATTTTTGCACGGGCTGGGAAACATGTAGTCAGTACTATAGCAAAAAGTAGACGCATTTGTTTTCCTATGCAGTTTAATGCTGCTTCAGCAAGCATACTGC
Organism: Phaonia tiefii; assembly: GCA_963931995.1. Lineage (NCBI taxonomy): Eukaryota > Metazoa > Arthropoda > Insecta > Diptera > Muscidae > Phaonia > Phaonia tiefii. The sequence goes on along the minus strand of OZ008368.1, from coordinate 108,106,864 downwards.
CCCAATGATTGTCGTCTTGTAGCAAGCCTAGTGCAAGGCATGCATCTTAATACGTCGGATACTGTTGTACATTTACTTTTCGTATATCTTGAAATGATCCTGTAACATTAACCAACAACAGTCGCTGATAAAAGCACTCAGTCTGCCTTGGATTGACTGTATATACACGACCCAAATTATTTGATTTGAATAACCCGGGGCATGCATCAACTGGTGTGCCTTACTTGCGGGGCATCCATCTTTTCGATTCAGTCCATGTAAAATAGCGTGGTACTTCTGAATAGAGCAGTGTTTGTGCGAAGGCACCAAAAGCATCCGGACGATTACACAATTCAAAAAATTCGGTTAGCGTAGTTGTTGGTAGATTTATAGCACGATCAAGCGCTGTTTCGTTTGTGCAAAATACGCGCTGGCCATTTTCAAGATGCACGGCTAAATGAATAACTGCTGGATCCCGTTCATGAATTGGAAAACCGAAGATGCGCCAGACAGCTTTGGACCAATTTGGTAATTCGTTATTTCATCATTTTTATTTAAAGGAGAGGCATCTACATTTGTATTTTCAATTCTAAATACAGCCATATCACTTCCTTTATTCACATACTTGCAAATATATTTGATGCTCTTCACCGAACTGCAGAACTCAACATTAATATGAGCATTGAATGTTTTGCTCAGAAGAGCTGAATATGGTACGACCCAACGATTGTCGATGTCAATGTCTGTGTTACTGATAGTTTTAGTGAATGATTGTCCGCCATTATCGGTACTTCTTCGACGATATATTGGATATCCGTCAACATGTGTGACCTATCGTTGGTGAAATCTTTCGGAAAACGCTTTGTATATTTCCGTCTACCATGCAAGGTGATGAACGATTTAGATGTCCGCATGGACCATGAATCATGTTTGTAGTAACAATATCAAACAATAATTGATCAGTAGACGGATCATCCGAATACATCCAGCAACGTGTGGGGCCAAATACATGTAATTTTGTAATAAATCTGATTAAAGACTTCAATTTTTGCTTAAAAACACGTGCTGTAATGTCATGACGAAGTATAGCATTTTGTCCTGGTAATAGCAGCGATGTAATTGCCGGCCATTTTGGATTACATGTAAAAGTAATAAAAAAAAAACACGGTTATCCATATTCGCGCACGAAAGTCATAGCATCCTGAATGTATTCTTGCATCTGACGTGGACTACCGATGTACGATGATGGTAGAATGACAGAGTTACCAATTTCGGCAGTATCAGCGTTGTTCGCAATAGCGTCTCGCAAGTGAATGTATTCTTCCGCACGCAGCTTCCGTTGGTTATGTCGCAAGTATATTAGTCGTTCACTCTCTATCTTCACGTACATGTCCACCATGAATTGTTGGCAAAGCTCACGACATCGTAAAATGACGTTGTCTTGACCGCATCTAATCATCAAACGATACGCATAATAATCTTTCGAGCTAACGTTCTTGTTTGTTTCGGCTCCTGTAATAATATATATTTAAAAATTAATTGACGATTTATTATTTGATAATAAATTAATTATGTTCTCAATAATGAATGAATTACCTGTTACGGGATCTCGTTGTTTAATGTTTATGCAATATCCGTCTTGTCCCTTCCAGAAAATTAGCGGATATTGGAGAGCGTCATATGAACGGTGGGTATCAGCTATGAACTGAAGATTATTATTTCTTCTTCGAATCACGATTTGTAGCGTAGCTGTACGGTCGCCAGCAAAGATACCAGCCACGTCGTCAACAACAGGTGCGTTGAATCTCCGTATATGCTCTCCAGCTGGTGTTATATCAGGATTGATGACAATAACGTGATTGTCACTTTGTAGGTTGGGCATGTGTGATTTTAATAATTTCAACAATTCATTGTGGTCATTTAACAGAGCGTCCAGCTCGCCGACGATGCGCCTGGAAAAAGGTGAATTGAGGTTATTTAGTTGCAACGTGCATCCACGGGATTGGAAAGTGCGCGTTCTGAGTCCTCGCCACCCATAAAGTAAATTTGTAAAAATGTATGAGATTCTTTTGGCATTGGCAGCAATGAGCCCACTTTGTGATAAACTTGGCCTTTGATTTTGAACGTGGAATTAAATTGTTGACCGTTTGCAGCAATATTTTGAACTATTTCTGTTGCTCCGAACGATGTTATTTGGAAACATGAATTAAATTTGCGAATAAACTTTAGGAACAGGCTAGAATCTGGATCCGTACCGAGAAGTAAGCCGTGCAATGGTTCAGGTGGTGTTTCAATTTGCGTTAGTTGCACTTTTCCTGATGAGCAACACATCCCGACTGGTTCATTTTTAAATTTAAGCGCATGACAATGCGTGCATTCCTTGTCCAATGTACCAATGACCACTTTAGAATGAGCATAATATTGAACATCAGGCTCGTACTGGAATGCTAGTCGAATATGAATGTGATGTAAATGCTCGAAGTACTTGCTGGCGTTGTTGATCAATTGCTCTACGTCTGTTGGCTACGTATCTGCGCGCTTCTCTTCGTTCTAACCGTCTTTGTTCATTTCGTTCATCTCGTGCCTCTTGCGATTGTGTTCCACGTAACTGCGCCATGCTCTCACGCACATCTGCATTGTTTTGTAGTATTTGTTCGTCTGATCTTTGTGCTCTTCTATCTTGCATGACTCTAGATGTGATTGTTCGTCTACTCAAATTAGAGCCTTTGCGTCTTGCTGGCATTGTTGACTGTACATTGATCATATAAATAAATCAATTTGAAATATGTACTTACTTGTATTGGTGAAAAAACAGTAACTTAATATTGTATTCGTTTGCTTTGACTTACCTTTCTCACTAATAAAACACGTATATTTATTAAACACGTTTCTGTTTTAATTCAAAACTATTTCCACAAAATGTTAACTATGATACATATATAAAGGTAAAGTAATGGCCGTTGTTGGCGCGAGCTCGCAACACGTGATTCTTTATATCAGATTGCTTAATCAACTAAAAATGAAAATAACACTGAAAAATAATGATAAATTCACTATGAGAAACTGTTTACAATAAAGAAATCAGTGAGCAAAATCCGATGAAATATATTCTTGAGAGATAGCCTACTATCACAAACTTAAATTAATAATAAATAGTACATAAGGGAATAAAAAAAATGTTTAGAAGAAATACTACGAAAATCAATCTACGGCCCCGGCTTTGCACGGGTAACACTTATTATCTGTGAGCAGATGACGGCGGTGATGTTTTAGCAGATATCGATTGGTACAGTGCCTTGCTACGAAGTAAAAACAGATGCATTGAAGGAAAATGTAAATTTATTAATTCATCTTAAGGCCAGGGGATAAACAAGTTTTTTTTTGTTTGGAGTGAAACCGTATAAACTTTTCAGCGTGCCAAATCGGGAACAATCCACTTACTTTTGGCCGTGTGAACAACATTTTTTTCCGATGATCATACAAACATACATTTTGAATTTCACTTAAATTGGTCCATACAGGGTTGAAGATAGAGGGTAGATATGTTCTGTGAAACTGTTGTGATTGCAAAAATATTGAGGGTCGGTCATACATTTGACTCCTCTAGGAGGCACCCTTGTAATCTAAAACGTTAAAATTTTAAATTTCGACAACAGCGCCACCTATCGGGTCCATGAGATATTGATGTTGGTCGATTCGCAGACCTACCCGATATGCACACAAAATTTCATACAAATCGGTCCAGCCGTTTCGGAGGAGTTTTGTAACATACACCGCGACACGAGAATTTTATGTATTAGACTAGCTGACCCGCAAACGTTGTTTTGCCATATATAAGTACTATAATACATTATTTATATGAAATATTTTTTTAGTTCAATAAAAAATAGGTAACACTATAAGTGTGTGGGGATGTAATTATAATTGAAACAGGAATTAAGCGTTGTAGGCAATTAAAGTATACTTTATTTAAGTTAATAAATTATTCTTTATTACAGTAACAAATACATATTAATTCTAGACATCGAAAATAGTTATTCACATTTTTACTAATAATTATGGCAATTAAAAAATAAACAAAGATTAATCTCTCAGCGCAATGGAGTGTCCAATAGTTGTCCGTGGGAAAAGCATGGTGTACCCAAATCTAAGCCACAAACAGTCAACGTTTGGCCTTGTGACTTATTGATCGTCATTGCGAATGCCAATCTAATTGGGAATAGAATGCGTTTGAATTCAATTGGCAGATCTGTAGGAATCATAGGGATTCGTGGCAGCAATACATTTTCGCCTTGGAACTTGCCATTCAAAATCCTGGCTTCGATATCGTTTTTCATTAATCTTTGAATGACTAATGGTGTGCCATTGCAAATCCGTAGTGGGTTCAAATTCCGAAGCAAAATAACTGGATATCCAATCTTCAATTGTAAATGGTGCGGTGGCATGCCTGGCATATCCAATGAATTCAAAAACTCAATTGGATAATTCACAGCTTCGCTGGTATCGCAAACGGCATCGACAGATTTGTATGACACCAAGTCCCCTGGCAACAACTATTGTATCTTGGAATTTAATCCATTGACGTCCACATTTTTTGCTGCCAAAATCGCTCTTTCTGCTAGTCACTAAAGATTTTTGTATTGTGTGTGTACATCGGGATATATGTAATCGATGAGAGTATTTTGCGAGTTGATGATTGTGCAGAAATCGGTTGGGAGTTTTATGCATCCAGTATTTTCATGTACAGCAACTATTCCATTGCCAATATCTAGCAGTTGTTTTGAGAAAGTTTCGGCGGATGGATCCTGAAGCATTTAAACGCGCATGTTCACTTTTTCAACATTACGCCACAGTCTCGATGATTTTAAGCAAGCGTTGATTTCATCAGCGTACGTTGAACATGGAATAACGGGAAGTGTCTGTCTGAAATCACCCGAAAGGAGTAACAGTGTGCCGCCAAATAGTTTGTCGTTGTTTTTTATATCTTTCAATGTCCTATCCAATGCCTCAAGCGAATGTTTGTGTGCCATAGTGCATTCATCCCAAATGATAATTTTGCACTGTTTCAGCACTGTGGCCATGGACGATTGTTTTTTTATGTTGCACACTGCATCTGAGTTATTTTGGATGTTAAATGGCAGCTTGAATGCTGAATGAGCTGTTTTGCCTCCATCTAATAAAGTTGCTGCTATGCCAGACGATGCAACGGCTAATGCGATGCCATTTTTTGATCGTATCGCGGCAAGAAGTAGCGAAATAAGGAATGTTTTGCCAGTTCCACCTGGTGCATCCAAAAAAAAGAACCCCCCTTGCCCTCCCGAAACTGCCAGCATAATGCGGTCGTATATTGTTTTTTGTTCATCATTTAGTAGTGCAACATTGTGAGTAACGTTCGCTGCCGGTTCTACAGTATCATACTGCAGTTCTAAATTAATATCTGTGTTGATTAAATCCGATGCACTTCGATTTGGTGAACTGATACCGAAATGACTGACTGGTAAATTCGCAATGGCAATGCAATGATCCTCGATAGCAATCATTGCTTCATTGTGCATTGTGTCACTGAACGATATCGTTATATCGTTGCACCTTGTACGATGTCGATACAATATATCATCAGTGATTATCCCACAACATTTTTGCACGGGCTGGGAAACATGTAGTCAGTACTATAGCAAAAAGTAGACGCATTTGTTTTCCTATGCAGTTTAATGCTGCTTCAGCAAGCATACTGCCCCAATGATTGTCGTCTTGTAGCAAGCCTAGTGCAAGGCATGCATCTTAATACGTCGGATACTGTTGTACATTTACTTTTCGTATATCTTGAAATGATCCTGTAACATTAACCAACAACAGTCGCAGATAAAAGCACTCAGTCTGCCTTGGATTGACTGTATATACACGACCCAAATTATTTGATTTGAATAACCCGGGGCATGCATCAACTGGTGTGCCTTACTTGCGGGGCATCCATCTTTTCGATTCAGCCCATGTAAAATAGCGTGGTACTTCTGAATAGAGCAGTGTTTGTGCGAAGGCACCAAAAGCATCCGGACGATTACACAATTCAAAAAATTCGGTTAGCGTAGTTGTTGGTAGATTTATAGCACGATCAAGCGCTGTTTCGTTTGTGCAAAATACGCGCTGGCCATTTTCAAGATGCACGGCTAAATGAATAACTGCTGGATCCCGTTCATGAATTGGAAAACCGAAGATGCGCCAGACAGCTTTGGACCAATTTGGTAATTCGTTATTTCATCATTTTTATTTAAAGGAGAGGCATCTACATTTGTATTTTCAATTCTAAATACAGCCATATCACTTCCTTTATTCACATACTTGCAAATATATTTGATGCTCTTCACCGAACTGCAGAACTCAACATTAATATGAGCATTGAATGTTTTGCTCAGAAGAGCTGAATATGGTACGAGCCAACGATTGTCGATGTCAATGTCTGTGTTACTGATAGTTTTAGTGAATGATTGTCCGCCATTATCGGTACTTCTTCGACGATATATTGGATATCCGTCAACATGTGTGACCTATCGTTGGTGAAATCTTTCGGAAAACGCTTTGTATATTTCCGTCTACCATGCAAGGTGATGAACGATTTAGATGTCCGCATGGACCATGAATCATGTTTGTAGTAACAATATCAAACAATAATTGATCAGTAGACGGATCATCCGAATACATCCAAAAACGTGTGGGGCCAAATACATGTAATTTTGTAATAAATCTGATTAAAGACTTCAATTTTTGCTTAAAAACACGTGCTGTAATGTCATGACGAAGTATAGCATTTTTTCCTGGTAATAGCAGCGATGTAATTTCCGGCCATTCTGGATTACATGTAAAAGTAATAAAAAAACACGGGTATCCATATTCGCGCACGAAAGTCATAGCATCCTGAATGCATTCTTGCATGTGACGTGGACTACCGATGTACGATGATGGTAGAATGACAGAGTTACCAATTTCGGCAGTATCTGCGTTGTTCGCAATAGCGTCTCGCAAGTGAATGTATTCTTCCGCACGCAGCTTCCGTTGGTTATGTCGCAAGTATCTTAGTCGTTCACTCTCTATCTTCACGTACATGTCCACCATGAATTGTTGGCAAAGCTCACGACATCGTAAAATGACGTTGTCTTGACCGCATCTAATCATCAAACGATACGCATAATAATCTTTCGAGCTAACGTTCTTGTTTGTTTCGGCTCCTGTAATAATATATTTTTAAAAATTAATTGACGATTTATTATTTAATAATAAATTAATTATGTTCTCAATAATGAATGAATTACCTGTTACGGGATCTCGTTGTTTAATGTTTATGCAATATCCGTCTTGTCCCTTCCAGAAAATTAGCGGATATTGCAGAGCGTCATGTGAACGGTGGGTATCAGCTATGAACTGAAGATTATTATTTCTTCTTCGAATCACGATTTGTAGCGTAGCTGTACGGTCGCCAACCAAGATACCAGCCACGTCGTCAACAACAGGTGCGTTGAATCTCCGTATATGCTCTCCAGCTGGTGTTATATCAGGATTGATGACAATAGCGTGATTGTCACTTTGTAGGTTGGGCATGTGTGATTTTAATAATTTCAACAATTCATTGTGGTCATTTAACAGAGCGTCCAGCTCGCCGACGATGCGCCTGGAAAAAGGTGAATTGAGGTTATTGTAGTTGCAACGTGCATCCACGCGATTGGAAAGTGCGCGTTCTGAGTCCTCGCCACCCATAAAGTAAATTTGTAAAAATGTATGAGATTCTTTTGGCATTGGCAGCAATGAGCCCACTTTGTGATAAACTTGGCCTTTGATTTTGCACGTGGAATTAAATTGTTGACCGTTTGCAGCAATATTTTGAACTATTTCTGTTGCTCCGAACGATGTCATTTGGAAACATGAATTAAATTTGCGAATAAACTTTAGGAACAGGCTAGAATCTGGATCCGTACCGAGAAGTAAGCCGTGCATTGGTTCAGGTGGTGTTTCAATTTGCGTTAGTTGCACTTTTCCTGATGAGCAACACATCCCGACTGGTTCATTTTTAAATTTAAGCGCATGACAATGCGTGCATTCCTTGTCCAATGTACCAATGACCACTTTAGAATGAGCATAATATTGAACATCAGGCTCGTACTGGAATGCTAGTCGAATATGAATGTGATGTAAATGCTCGAAGTACTTGCTGGCGTTGTTGATCAATTGCTCTACGTCTGTTGGCTACGTATCTGCGCGCTTCTCTTCGTTCTAACCGTCTTTGTTCATTTCGTTCATCTCGTGCCTCTTGCGATTGTGTTCCACGTAACTGCGCCATGCTCTCACGCACATCTGCATTGTTTTGTAGTATTTGTTCGTCTGATCTTTGTGCTCTTCTATCTTGCATGACTCTAGATGTGATTGTTCGTCTACTCAAATTAGAGCCTTTGCGTCTTGCTGGCATTGTTGACTGTACATTGATCATATAAATAAATCAATTTGAAATATGTACTTACTTGTATTGGTGAAAAAACAGTAACTTAATATTGTATTCGTTTGCTTTGACTTACCTTTCTCACTAATAAAACACGTATATTTATTAAACACGTTTCTGTTTTAATTCAAAACTATTTCCACAAAATGTTAACTATTGTACATATATAAAGGTAAAGTAATGGCCGTTGTTGGCGCGAGCTCGCAACACGTGATTCTTTATATCAGATTGCTTAATCAACTAAAAATGAAAATAACACTGAAAAATAATGATAAATTCACTATGAGAAACTGTTTACAATAAAGAAATCAGTGAGCAAAATCCGATGAAATATATTCTTGAGAGATAGCCTACTATCACAAACCTAAATTAATAATAAATAGTACATATGGGAATAAAAAAAATGTTTAGAAAAAATACTACGAAAATCAATCTACGGCCCCGGCTTTGCACGGGTAACACTTATTATCTGTGAGCAGATGACGGCGGTGATGTTTTAGCAGATATCGATTGGTACAGTGCCTTGCTACGAAGTAAAAACAGATGCATTGAAGGGAAATGTAAATTATATTTATTAATTCATCTTAAGGCCAGGGGATAAACAAGGTTTTTTTTGTTTGGAGTGAAACAGTATAAAGTTTTCAGCGTGCCAAATCGGGAACAATCCACTTACTTTTGGCCGTGTGAACAACATTTTTTTCCAATGATCATACAAACATACATTTTGAATTTCACTTAAATTGGTCCATACATTTAGATTTTCGATATAAATTCACACTCGCGCCAAAAATTAATTTAAAAAAAATTGTATAGGGACCACCCTAAGGGTTGAAGATAGAGGGTAGATATGTTCTGTGAAACTGTTGTGATTGCAAAAATATTGAGGGTCGGTCATACATTTGACTCCTCTAGGAGGCACCCTTGTAATATAAGACGTTAAAATTTTAAATTTCGACAGCAGCGCCACCTATCGGGTCCATGAGATATTGATGTTGGTCGATTCGCAGACCTACCCGATATGCACACAAAATTTCATACAAATCGGTCCAGCCGTTTCGGAGGAGTTTTGTAACATACACCGCGACACGAGAATTTTATGTATTAGACTAGCTGACCCGGCAAACGTTGTTTTGCCATATATAAGTACTATAATACATTATTTATATGAAATATTTTTTTAGTTCAATAAAAAATAGGTAACACTATAAGTGTGTGGGGATGTAATTATAATTGAAACAGGAATTAAGCGTTGTAGGCAATTAAAGTATACTTTATTTAAGTTAATAAATTATTCTTTATTACAGTAACAAATATATATTAAATCTAGACATCGAAAATAGTTATTCACATTTCTACTAATAATTATGGCAATTAAAAAATAAACAAAGATTAATCTCTCAGCGCAATGGAGTGTCCAATATTCTTGGTCAGTCCGTCTTTAGCCAATATAAACAAACTAGTTGTCCGTGGGAAAAGCATGGTGTACCCAAATCTAAGCCACAAACAGTCAACGTTTGGCCTTGTGACTTATTGATCGTCATTGCGAATGCCAATCTAATTGGGAATAGAATGCGTTTGAATTCAATTGGCAGATCTGTAGGAATCATAGGGATTCGTGGCAGCAATACATTTTCGCCTTGGAACTTGCCATTCAAAATCCTGGCTTCGATAACGTTTTTCATTAATCTTTGAATGACTAATGGTGTGCCATTGCAAATCCGTAGTGGGTTCAAATTCCGAAGCAAAATAACTGGATATCCAATCTTCAATTGTAAATGGTGCGGTGGCATGCCTGGCATATCCAATGAATTCAAAAACTCAATTGGATAATTCACAGCTTCGCTGGTATCGCAAACGGCATCGACAGATTTGTATGACACCAAGTCCCCTGGCAACAACTATTGTATCTTGGAATTTAATCCATTGACGTCCACATTTTTTGCTGCCAAAATCGCTCTTTCTGCTAGTCACTAAAGATTTTTGTATTGTGTGTGTACATCGGGATATATGTAATCGATGAGAGTATTTTGCGAGTTGATGATTGTGCAGAAATCGGTTGGGAGTTTTATGCATCCAGTATTTTCATGTACAGCAACTATTCCATTGCCAATATCTATCAGTTGTTTTGAGAAAGTTTCGGCGGATGGATCCTGAAGCATTTGAACGCGCATGTTCACTTTTTCAACATTACGCCACAGTCTCGATGATTTTAAGCAAGCGTTGATTTCATCTGCGTACGTTGAACGTGGAATAACGGGAAGTGTCTATCTGAAATCACCCGAAAGGAGTAACAGAGTGCCGCCAAATAGTTTGTCGTTGTTTTTTATATCTTTCAATGTCCTATCCAATGCCTCAAGCGAATGTTTGTGTGCCATAGTGCATTCATCCCAAATGATAATTTTGCACTGTTTCAGCACTGTGGCCATGGACGATTGTTTTTTTATGTTGCACACTGCATCTGAGTTATTTTGGATGTTTAATGGCAGCTTAAATGCTGAATGAGCTGTTTTGCCTCCATCTAATAAAGTTGCTGCTATGCCAGACGATGCAACGGCTAATGCGATGACATTTTTTGATCGTATCGCGGCAAGAAGTAGCGAATTAAGGAATGTTTTGCCAGTTCCACCTGGTGCATCCAAAAAAAAATCCCCCTTGCCCTCCCGAAACTGCCAGCATAATGCGGTCGTAAATTGTTTTTTGTTCATCATTTAGTAGTGCAACATTGTGAGTAACGTCGCTGCCAGTTCTACAGTATCATACTGCAGTTCTAAATTCATATCTGTGTTGATTAAATCCGATGCACTTCGATTTGGTGAACTGATACCGAAATGACTGACTGGTAAATTCGCAATGGCAATGCAATGATCCTCGATAGCAATCATTGCTTCATTGTGCATTGCGTCACTGAACGATATCGTTATATCGTTGCACCTTGTACGATGTCGATACAATATATCATCAGTCATTGCATTTTTGTGATTATCCCACAACACTTTTGCACGGGCTGGGAAACATGTAGTCAGTACTATAGCAAAAAGTAGACGAATTTGTTTTCCTATGCAGTTTAATGCTGCTTCAGCAAGCATACTGCCCCAATGATCGTCGTCTTGTAGCACGCCTAGTGCAAGGCATGCATCTTGATACGTCGGATACTGTTGTACATTTACTTTTCGTATATCTTGAAATGGTCCCGTAACATTAACCAACAGTCGCAGATAAAAGCACTCAGTCTGCCATGGATTGACTGTATATACACGACCCAAATTATTTGATTTGAATAACCCGGGGCATGCATCAACTGGTGTGCCTTGCTTGCGGGGCATCCATTTTTTCGATTCAGCCCATGTAAAATTGCGTGGTACTTCTGAATGGAGCAGTGTTTGTGCGAAGGCACCAAAAGCATCCGGACGATTACACAATTCAAAAAATTCGGTTAGCGTAGTTGTTGGTAGATTTATAGCACGATCAAGCGCTGTTTCGTTAGTGAAAAATACGCGCTGGCCATTTTCAAGATGCACGGCTAAATGAGTAACTGCTGGATCCCGTTCATGAATTGGAAAACCGAAGATGCGCCAGACAGCTTCATGCGAGCTGATATACCGACCAATTTGGTAATTCGTTATTTCATCATTTTTATTTAAAGGAGAGGCATCTACATTTGTATTTTCAATTCTAAATACAGCCATATCACTTCCTTTATTCACATACTTGCAAATATATTTGATGCTCTTCACCGAACTGCAGAACTCAACATTAATATGAGAATTGAATGTTTTGCTCAGAAGAGCTGAATATGGTACGACCCAACGATTGTCGATGTCAATGTCTGCGTTGCTGATAGTTTTAGTGAATGATTGTCCGCCATTATCGGTACTTCTTCGACGATATATTGGATATCCGTCAACATGTGTGACCTATCGTTGGTGAAATCTTTCGGAAAACGCTTTGTATATTTCCGTCTACCATGCAAGGTGATGAACGATTTAGATGTCCGCATGGACCATGAATCATGTTTGTAGTAACAATATCAAACAATAATTGATCAGTAGACGGATCATCCGAATACATCCAGCAACGTGTGGGGCCAAATACATGTAATTTTGTAATAAATCTGATTAAAGACTTCAATTTTTGCTTAAAAACACGTGCTGTAATGTCATGACGAAGTATAGCATTTTGTCCTGGTAATAGCAGTGATGTAATTGCCGGCCATTTTGGATTACATGTAAAAGTAATAAAAAAAAACACGGTTATCCATATTCGCGCACGAAAGTCATAGCATCCTGAATGTATTCTTGCATCTGACGTGGACTACCGATGTACGATGATGGTAGAATGACAGAGTTACCAATTTCGGCAGTATCAGCGTTGTTCGCAATAGCGTCTCGCAAGTGAATGTATTCTTCCGCACGCAGCTTCCGTTGGTTATGTCGCAAGTATCTTAGTCGTTCACTCTCTATCTTCACGTACATGTCCACCATGAATTGTTGGCAAAGCTCACGACATCGTAAAATGACGTTGTCTTGACCGCATCTAATCATCAAACGATACGCATAATAATCTTTCGAGCTAACGTTCTTGTTTGTTTCGGCTCCTGTAACAATATATATTTAAAAATTAATTGGCGATTTAGTATTTAATAATAAATTAATTATGTTCTCAATAATGAATGAATTACCTGTTACGGGATCTCGTTGTTTAATGTTTATGCAATATCCGTCTTGTCCCTTCCAGAAAATTAGCGGATATTGGAGAGCGTCATATGAACGGTGGGTATCAGCTATGAACTGAAGATTATTATTTCTTCTTCGAATCACGATTTGTAGCGTAGCTGTACGGTCGCCAGCAAAGATACCAGGCACGTCGTCAACAACAGGTGCGTTGAATCTCCGTATATGCTCTCCAGCTGGTGTTATATCAGGATTGATGACAATAGCGTGATTGTCACTTTGTAGGTTGGGCATGTGTGATTTTAATAATTTCAACAATTCATTGTGGTCATTTAACAGAGCGTCCAGCTCGCCGACGATGCGCCTGGAAAAAGGTGAATTGAGGTTATTGTAGTTGCAACGTGCATCCACGCGATTGGAAAGTGCGCGTTCTGAGTCCTCGCCACCCATAAATTAAATTTGTAAAAATGTATGAGATTCTTTTGGCATTGGCAGCAATGAGCCCACTTTGTGATAAACTTGGCCTTTGATTTTGAACGTGGAATTAAATTGTTGACCGTTTGCAGCAATATTTTGAACTATTTCTGTTGCTCCGAACGATGTCATTTGGAAACATGAATTAAATTTGCGAATAAACTTTAGGAACAGGCTAGAATCTGGATCTGTACCGAGAAGTAAGCCGTGCAATGGTTCAGGTGGTGTTTCAATTTGCGTTATTTGCACTTTTCCTGATGAGCAACACATCCCGACTGGTTCATTTTTAAATTTAAGCGCATGACAATGCGTGCATTCCTTGTCCAATGTACCAATGACCACTTTAGAATGAGCATAATATTGAATATCAGGCTCGTACTGGAATGCTAGTCGAATATGAATGTGATGTAAATGCTCGAAGTACTTGCTGGCGTTGTTGATCAATTGCTCTACGTCTGTTGACTACGTATCTGCGCGCTTCTCTTCGTTCTAACCGTCTTTGTTCATTTCGTTCATCTCGTGCCTCTTGCGATTGTGTTCCACGTAACTGCGCCATGCTCTCACGTTCACGTTTGTTCGTCTGATCTTTGTGCTCTTCTATCTTGCATGACTCTAGATGTGATTGTTCGTCTACTCAAATTAGAGCCTTTGCGTCTTGCTGGCATTGTTGACTGTACATTGATCATATAAATAAATCAATTTGAAATATGTACTTACTTGTATTGGTGAAAAAACAGTAACTTAATATTGTATTCGTTTGCTTTGACTTACCTTTCTCATTAATAAAACACGTATATTTATTATACACGTTTCTGTTTTAATTCAAAACTATTTCCACAAAATGTTTACTATGATACATATATAAAGGTAAAGTAATGGCCGTTGTTGGCGCGAGCTCGCAACACGTGATTCTTTATATCAGATTGCTTAATCAACTAAAAATGAAAATAACACTGAAAAATAATGATAAATTCACTATGAGAAACTGTTTACAATAAAGAAATCAGTGAGCAAAATCCGATGAAATATATTCTTGAGAGATAGCCTACTATCACAAACTTAAATTAATAATAAATAGTACATAAGGGAATAAAAAAAATGTTTAGAAGAAATACTACGAAAATCAATCTACGGCCCCGGCTTTGCACGGGTAACACTTATTATCTGTGAGCAGATGACGGCGGTGATGTTTTAGCAGATATCGATTGGTACAGTGCCTTGCTACGAAGTAAAAACAGATGCATTGAAGGGAAATGTAAATTTATTAATTCATCTTAAGGCCAGGGGATAAACAAGTTTTTTTTTTGGAGTGAAACCGTATAAACTTTTCAGCGTGCCAAATCGGGAACAATCCACTTACTTTTGGCCGTGTGAACAACATTTTTTTCCGATGATCATACAAACATACATTTTGAATTTCACTTAAATTGGTCCATACATTTAGATTTTCGATTTAAATCCACACTCGCGCCAAAAATTAATTTAAAAAAATTGTATGGGGACCACCCTAATGGTGGAAGATAGAAGGTAGATATGTTCTGTGAAACTGTTGGGATTGCAAAAATATTGAGGGTGGGTCATACATTTGACTCCTCTAGAAGGCACCCTTGTAATATAAAACGTTAAAATTTTAAATTTCGACAACAGCGCCACCTATCGGGTCCAATGGAAATAGATGTTGGATAGATGTTTCATACAAATCGGTCCAGCCGTTTCGGGGGAGTTTTGTAACAAACACCGCGACACGAGAATTTTATATATTAGATGTAAATTAAATGAAGTAGAAAATGAATTAAATACAAAAAATTTAAATATAAATTTTAATTATTATTCTTAAAATTGATTACTTTGGTAACGGTTCTGTCAGGGAGACCATTCCTGTGACTGGTACATTTAGAACAAACGTGTGACGTGTTATTTAGTGACGGGTTTTACTTGTGACATAACAGGAACATGTCCAATACAGGTTCCTTGAGACTTGTCCTGTGACTTACTTACTTACTTATCCGGTCTCGGACAACCCCGGGCGATCAGGGACATTAACTCGCAGACGTGCGCTAAATATCATTAAAATAAATATTTTTTATATTTTATTAAAAACAATTTTGTATTGAAATGCATATTACTTAAACGACTTTAACGAAAAAAGATATTATTCTTATATACCTTTCTGTAATTATTCTTTTTTGAAAAAATCTGTTATTTTTGATTGCAAATTTGGTTTATTAAAATTATTCACAACTGATTTTTCCATATTTTCTATTTCATTCATATATTTGTTATCTTTTGCAAAAAATCGTCGTACAACTGAAATGCAATTCAACACATCTGAATAATTTGGAATTGCTTCAACACAGTCTTCTTCATCTGAAGGCTCAGATAATTCTTTATTTAAACTCTCTTCAATAATCTCCATATCAGTTAGTTGACCATAGCAGTCCAAATTGTCGTCACATCGAATAAATTCATTAAATTCGTTTTGCAGATTATTACTCAAAACATTTTCTATAATGCAGTCATCACTATTATCATCTATTGTATCAGTAATGCGGTTTGATATATTAAATTTAGCCTACTTCAAAAATAGAAATGAATAATTAAAACATAATTATAAAATAGTTTTAAAATCCTTGAAAACCATTTCAATTTACCTTTGCAAAGCAATTTATTAAGGTTAAGGGTTGTACCAACCACCAAGAGTGCCTTATCATATACATTGCTGTTAATATGTTTATAGTTTTGGAAAAAGTCTCGAGAGATTGTCCCCTTCAACGTGAGAAAATTGTTTTCGTATTATATTTTGTCTATAATACGATTTGAAGCAATGGATTATTCCTTGATCAAGAGGTTGTATAAGTGACGTTGTATTAGCTGGAAGAAATTCAACTACATATTACGTTTGTTAAAACGATGTCCACTTTATGGCATGCAGCATTGTCCACAAATAAAATTATATTCTGATTTTGAGACTTCATATCTTTGTTTAGAGATATTAATACATTTTCCCATATAGCTTTAGTCACCCAGGCTTTATTTTGTGAATAGTATTTTAGAGGTAAAGTCTTATTTCGAAAACATCGGGGATTTTTTGGTTTTCCAACTACTACAACTTTTTTATAATCACCAGAAGCATTGCATATAAAAAGTAAAGTCAAACGATCTTTTGATGTTTTGTATCCTTTCACTTGACACCCTTTCCTATATAATGTTGTTTTTGGAAGAGCTCGAAAAAAAACCACTTTTATCAGCGTTGAATATTTGTGGTGCGTCGTACGATGAAATTAGTTCTGGAAGAATTTCGCTTACGTATTCATTTGCGATCCCTTCATTTGCAGACGCAGCTTCTCCATGTATTTTCCGTAATTGACTACCTTCTCGTTTTTGCCATCGATGTAACCATCCAGAGGTAGGGTTGAAGTCTTTATTCATCTGTATTGTAAATTGCTTAGATTTTTCAATAACCATTTGAGATTCTCCAGATTCTCTCATTTGATTAAACCATACTAAAAGTGCACGTTCCACATCAACGAATGCATCTGTTCTTTTACGTTTCGAGGATAATTTGGTTGATTTGGCTGTGTCCGAAATGTTTCTTTTATTTTGAATAATTCTATTTACAGATGATATTACACAACCATATTTTCGACATAATTCACTTTTACTTTTTTCCTCAGAATCTCTTATCAATTGTATTTTTCTTTTAAAGATAGAGTTTTCTTTTTTATTCCACTCATTTTAGACTATATTTCACATGTTTACTGATAGAAAATATGTGTGACCTATGTAACTGTACGAGCTGTCCAACACAAAAGCTCTCTTTACGACTTTAAAAAAATTTGTGTCCAATTCAACGGAATTTTGTTTCTGCTAATTCCATGGTACAATACGAAGGTAGTATGTACGTAATAGCTGGAAATGTTGGTGGCTTACGCAAGAACAGGCAACCTGTTTTTTGTTTTGCACATGAGTAACATCAAACTCGAGGAAAAAAAGTAAACAATGAAAGTATAGGCCAATGTACGATTACGAGTACAATAAGTTGTGATCAGTTGTTCTCTGGCTCCTACCTTCTCCTTCTATCACATCTGGTACACAAAATTCACATGAAAAATAAATTAAAATGATTTTTATATTTCAATTTTTGTAGTTACCATATTTTTGTTTAAAATGAACTTCTTGCCAGATAATTATTTTAACAAAAAATTTATTTTTTGCTGAACGCATTAAAGCGATTGATTATGTTCGTCTTTACTTAAGTTTTGCGGTTGAATATTACTCAATTAAGCGGGGAACGCATATACGCGGGCTCGTTTAAGCGGGAATGCTTTAATATAATTCATATGAAGTTTTTAGCTGCCACCACTTCTTGCGCATTTAACCGGGGAAATCACTTAAGCGGGAACTACTGTATATCCAATTCATTTAAGGCTTTTTCAGTTTCTATAGGAAACAACGACGTTAAACTGACAGCTGTCTCTTGTTGGCGTATTAACATGTTAGTCAAAACGATTTGCTCTGTTAAAGCTCGCATAACTTCTCGATTTTGTTGTTCTAGTATTTCTGAAATATACAAAATGTTAAGTTTGTATTTATAATTAGCAGGATGTTATATAACTATGTTACCTGTTTGTTGCTGAAATAGGCGTTATGTATAAGATTTGATGTCCTCACAATTGTGACCGCACATTTTGGACTTCTTAGGAATATTTCCGTGGGGAACATCGTTTTCTTCATCGGAATCTTGAAAAAATTTTACTTTGTTGTGGGTCGCTTGGCAGAGTTGCTGCAATATTGTTGGTAATTTTGTACATATTTTACATAATTTTTTAAAAATGTACTCAAAATACACGTTGTCAGGTATTTATCCTTTCAGAACCAAAATGCCAGTGTACAACAAAAATTGTCGGAATTCTGTTGTTTCCAATCTGAAACGTAATCCAATCTTCTAGGCTATCGAACGAATTCTTTCGCAATGTAGGGACGAAGTGAAGTCAAATGCGTGCATATATTTTTAACATTTTGTTTTGAAATATTGTTTAAAAGCGTATTTTGGATTATATGCAGTATCATTTACCTCATGACACCCAAATCGACAAGATGCATACTATCAATGTCTACTTGGGTTGTCATATTAATTCCAATCTCTTCAAATGGGGTTTCTTGAGAATGAAATCTTTTAGTATGATGCTGTTTATATTTTCTTTCCTTAAAATCCTGATCAGATATGAGATCAGCACTCTCAGTGGAGTAAGTCAGAACTTTATTAATTTTCTTTGCAACTTGGATTCATTTCGAACACCCATGTGAATATGTGTGACCAACAATTGCACATAAGACGGCTTTTGCCGGCGAATCCCAAACTACTGCCCTTATTTTTATGGTAATAATTATTTCATTAACTTCAATGCCGTTTTCAACTATAGTTCTCATTTTTAAAATAAAGTCTGCGAACAATTGTGAAATGTCTTCCGGTTTCCTTTTTCCAAGATAAATACCAACTCCAATGACACATATGTTTTTAATATTAACAATTCGTAACAGAATCGGCACAGCTGTGCTCGAAAACTTTTGCAAAAGAGGCAAACCATCAATATTAATGTCCACTATAACTTCGTCTAACTCTGAAATGATATTGTAATGTGCTTCCAATTGATTTATGACGCCGAAATGCGTGTAAAACCCTGGCGAGACGTTCCTAATTATGGATTTGTCTTTGTTTGGGACCAAGGTTTTTATGTTTCGGGGAACATCTAGATTTTCTTGCAAGTATTGTCAACAACTCATCGACGGCTCGTCTTGTAGGTCTATTCCTAATGTACCAAGCTCTTAATTTCTCCCGTAAGGGCTTGTGAGTATGGATTGAATTTTCCCATCCAATGGTATCCCCACTTTCTTCAGCAGTATATTCTGGCACATATACTTTGGAGCTTGTAGCGAAATTTAAATTGGAAGTTCCTACTACCACTGTATCATTTAACCGGCCTACATATTCAGTCTTTTGTTGTTTTATAAGTCTCCGAATGTTTCGTTGACTGCTTCCTCTCCCAAGCAATTTTTTCTCTAAAGAAGATCACCTTTTCCATGTAATCAACAAGACAGTTTCACACACACATAAAACTCACATGTTATTTGGTCTGTTTAATGTTTTTTTATTAATAAATAAAAAAACACCACTTAATAAATGCATAATTTATCAAAACACCAAACATATGTTTTGATATATCACATAACCAAGTTGA
The DNA here is from genome assembly GCA_963931995.1 of Phaonia tiefii. Lineage (NCBI taxonomy): Eukaryota > Metazoa > Arthropoda > Insecta > Diptera > Muscidae > Phaonia > Phaonia tiefii. Next base: position 108,087,017 of record OZ008368.1, on the reverse strand, counting down.
TGAAACTTTTAATGCCGGCGTCAATTTTGGTTTATTATCAAAGCGTTTTCGTAGTGTTGCATTTGACATTTCAAAAACGTTGTATTATTATATCTAAACATTATTTTTGTGATTTATAACACTTACGTATGAGTTTATTTTGGTGTTTTGATTCGGTTTTAATGGAGAAATATAATTGCAATATAATAAATGTGATTTGAAAGTAATCAAAAGATGGAACTTTACGAAATGCGATATATATAATTTCAGTTGTCGACTTTATTTTATCAAAACCGTTTAAGTAATAGAACCACATAAGATAATTATGTTTTCGTAACTCCCTAATTCGGAAGTTATGAGAAGCTGAAATTAAAAAAAGCCTTAAATCTAGTTTACCAACATAGCTCGAATTTTCTCAGTTTTCTTCCACAGACAAAACGGTAGCCGTTTATAGATTTTATAAGCCTACTTTTTCAGATAAAAGTGGAAATATCTTTAAATATCCTTAATAGAACGGTCTTTCATTTGACATATTGTTTGGCCCATTAACCAAACATATTGTTTGTAATTAACTTACAGAATGTGTTTAAAAAAAATTTTTCCCCATAACATAATAACAATTATTTTTCCAAAAATCGCGCGAATTTTTAAAATATTTTTCCGCCAATAAGAAATTAATATAATAATACAAAAATCGCGCGAATTTTTAAAATATTTTTCCGCCAATAAGAAATTAATATAAAAAAGTCGCGCGATTTTAATTTTTCGCTCACACTGAAGTAAACAATACAACATTTACTATTATAAGTTATAAGGTAATGATCATTTTAAACAAATGTTACCGGATTTTTCTTAAACGGATGATATCAATGTTCAAACATCGATATCTCGATAAATAAGCCAATTATCGAAAAAAAATTATTTATTTGTTTATGTCTTATTTTTTGATTATATGTATATAAGAAAAAAAACAATTTTTTTTTTAAACTTCCATTTGACCATTCTCCAATTCAGTATTTTTTTGAGTCTCGCCCGATAAACTTCAGTTCAGCCCAACTTGCTCTTATTAAACACTTTCGAACCAATTTGGTGACATATCCCCTGTTCACCTATTTCGTGACAAGTACTTTTAGACAATTGACTCCACATTTCCCGTAGGGTTGTAACTAATTATTAAACAAAAAATAAAGCATTGAACCTTGAATTAAAACCAAACAAACAGACACTCTTCTAAATTACCAAAAGGCTTAGATCCTAAACATTTGGTTCAATCGAACCAGATTTGTGTGCCTTTTAAATAACTAAAGGCAAGAGTGTGAAGAGTGAAAATGTGTTTGTGAGATTTAAACTCCAAAAAAATATATAATAAATCTTAAAGTTAATAAAATCCTTTAATAAAAACAAAACATTGTGTAATTCAAACAAAAAAATTTGCCCAAGTAAACTTGCAAATTATTTGGCATTGAAACAAAAACTGCGTACGAATAAAAAAATGTTGTGAGACGATACAACAACACAAAAAACACGAAACTTTCAAATTTACAAAAACTTTAGATAAAAGTGATACAGTTTGAACGGTCACCAAATCAACGGGAAACATGAGGCAACAACAAAACAACACCAAGACGCAAAACACAGAACAACAAGAAGCAACAATATATCAGCACTAAGGCGCAAACACACCATATGCAAAAACAACTTGTCAACGGCAACAACAGAAGGAAGACGCAAACCAAACAACATCAAGTTCCAGACACAACGGAGACAACACAACAGCAGCACAGGTACCCAAACGAAAACACACGAACACAAGGAAAAAGTAGTAAGTACAAACAAATCTCAACACGAAAAAACAAGCAAAAATATAAAGGGTGTTGCAGAGATTCGATTTAAGCTGTTTACTCACATCAAAGTCCAATAAATCGCTTCACATTAGGCGTTTGACTCTGTGCAACTTGTTTCTTGTCGTTACGTGTGACTTACATACATATGTACATAGGATAAGAGACCCAAAGAAGTGCATTTTCAAAGTGATAACGTTATGCTGAAATTTGACCCTCTGCCCTTTGATGACAGCGGGGTTAGCAGCAGTGTTCATTAAAAATAAACCGGGTTGCCATGTACATTTTAATTTTGTGGATTTTTAAAAACAAAATTTTCTTTCGATAACTTGACATGCCAGTAAGGCGGATTGTGGGAATAATTTAAAAAAATGCGAGATGTCAAGGAAGTCGCCGGCACTTTTCCATTTTCCAGAGATGAAACTACCAGATGCTTCATAAACATAATGGGCACATACAAGCGAATAAAAAAACGCAATAATACATCTGGTGAGAGCTCCACAAACTGGGAATTTTTTGAAACTTTGGATAAAGTTCTCGGCAGTCGCAGTAGTGTAACAGTGCCTGATGACATGATTGAAAATTCCTATCAATCCTTAATGGAAGATTTAACTGATGGACCATTGACGCCCGATAGCCCTACGGTGCTCAACGCAGATAAAACTCTTCCTAATACTTCTACTCCGAGAAGTGCTCTAAAACGAAAACGCAACGTTTTAGATTTTTTGGACAAGGAATCTGAAGCAGATGCCAAAATAATGAAACGACTTTTAGACATGGAGGCAGAAAAGCTAGCACTGGAATAAGAAAAATTGGTTGAATTGAAAGAGATTCGTACACTATTCCAAATAATTGTAGATAATTCTTAGAAATCAGGTATGTTCCACGTCTTACTTTGATAATCATATAAATTTAAATATTTAATATTCTGAATTTTGCTTCTTATATTTTAATTTCAGTTTTCCTTCATATAGCAGGTCGCTTGGAAGACATTGCGAAAGTTTCTGCAATATTGTTGGTAATTTTGTAAACATATTTTACATAATTTTTTAAAAATGTACTCAAAATACACGTTGTCAGGTAGTTGTCCTTTCAGAACCAAAATACCAGTGTACAACAAAAATTGTCGGAATTCTGTTGTTTCCAATCTGAAACGTCATCCAAACTTCTAGGCTATCGAACGAATTCTTTGGGAATGTAGGGACGAAGTGAAGTCAAATGCGTGGATATATTTTTAACATTTTTTTTGAAATATTGTTTAAAAGCTTATTTTGGATTTTACGCAGTATCATTTTCCTCATGACACTCCAATCGATAAGATGCATACTAAAGAGCTGCATGAATGTTTTGATATTCTGTCTATTGAGTATGAAGCGAAAACAGAACTCTAATTGAGAATACATCTAACGAACGAAACGAATATTTGCTCTATTCGCTGAGAGGCAAGCAATCGAAACGAAACGAAACACTCATGGAAACATGAGAGAATGGAGACATGAGAATATGGAGACATGAGAGTAATGAAACATGAGAGATCGAATAGAATAGTACATCACACTAGTGGTCGTTTGTTTCGTTCAAAAAAGCAAAACAAACGAAACATGCATTTTTTTCACGAGAATGAAAACCGAAACACACAATCACTCTCATCTTTCCAAATTATTATGGAGACATTCGAATGTTTTGATTTTTGTTTGTGTGCGATGGAGAATAAGAAAATGTTTGGTTTCAACATTGCCGATTGCAGTTGTCATTTGCATAATTGGGGGTTTGCCTAAATACAATTTACATTTATTGCTAAAAAATACTTGAAGCTGCATAATGAAAAATGACTTGAATAAATTTTGAATAAAATCGAAACAGAAATCAAATTTTCATTTCATTTGATTGTAAATTCAATATTTTCAGTTAAAAAATGTTCAAATGGTAGAAAAATAACATATTTACAAATTTAACTTACATCATGGCAATCCATTTTTTTAATATCCTTCTTTCACAAACTATCGGATTTACGGGAATGTTTCCTTTGTTTCACTTTTTAAAACGAAACAAACAAAACATATCCTTATTCTTCATCGCAAACAAGCAAAAATCAAAACATTCGAATGTCTCCATAATAATTTGGAAAGATGAGAATGATTGTGTGTTTCGTTTCTCATTCTCGGAAAAAAAAATCATGTTTCGGTTGTTTCGCTTTTTTGAACGAAACAAACGACCGCTAGAGTGATGTGCTATTCCATTCGATCTCTCATGTTTCATTACTCTCATGTCTCCATACTCTAATGTCTCCATTCTCTCATGTTTCTATTCTCTAACAACAACAAACGTTTTTGGAGTTCGATTGCTCGTTTCGCTTTTACAAATGCGAATAGGAAGACTGTTTACAAATTTGAGAATGTGTTGAACAGCGTTTCAAGCATACTCGTGCAGATCTTTAATGCATACTATCAATGTCTACTTGGGTTGTCATATTAATTCCAATCTCTTCCAATGGGGTTTCTTGAGAATGAAATCTTTTACTATGATGCTGTTTATATTTTCTTTCCTTAAAATCCTGATCAGATATGAGATCAGCACTCTGAGTGGAGTAAGTCAGAACTTTATTAATTTTCGTTGCAACTTGAATGCATTTCGAACACCCATGTGAAGATGTATGACCAACAATTCCACATAAGACGGCTTTTGCCGGCGAATCCCAAACTACTGCCCCTATTTTTAAGGTAATAATTATTTCATTAACTTTAATGCCGTTTTCAACTATAGTTCTCATTTCAAAAATAAAGTCGGCGAGCAATTGTGAAATGTCTTCCAGTTCCCTTTTTCCAAGATAAATACCAACTGCAATGACACATATGTTTTTAATATTAACAATTCGTAACAGAATCGGCACAGCTGTGCTCGAAAACTTTTGCAAAGAGGCAAACCATCAATATTAAAGTTAACACTCTGCCCAACTCGTGGGCCTAATTGGTTTACCATACCTATTGTACTAGTTAGTTATCATTCCTATCAACCATACATATATCAACTCAGGTTATCTGTGACACATTAAGAATATTAAGTAGGTTGGGGATTGGAAAAGTTTATGTCATTGAATTGAAATGAAATAAAGGAATTTGTAATTGACGACCGTATAGAACGGTAACGAAATCAAGCCTTTGAATTAAAAAGAAATACGCCGAAGGGAAAACATTCATAAAGCAAAGGGAATTATAACCAACCAAAAATCGTCCTTCCAATTAAGGTACAATCGGAGCCATAACTGGCTCCATTCGGAATAGATTTTTGACCCCCAAACCAGAGGTGGTTAGCTGGCGCCCGAGCAGGGACCCATCCTTTTTCAAAAGGATGTGCTGCTTAAAAAAGGATCTCCAGGAAGGAATCCTTAAATACATACCTTCGAAATAGTGTGTCTTTTTGGACAATAAATTAAATGGTGGACATCAACATAATATTATGTTGCGTCAAGGTTCGTCTCCTTGCTAGAGGAGGTTTCGGCGAATTAGTGGACGTTCACATATTTTATGTCGTGTCAAGGTTCGTCTCCTTGCCGAACACAATTTATTCTGAACGGAAAGCGAAGATAAGAATAATCGAATTCGAATAGGACTTAACGCTGAGAATTCCTTTCTTCCCCCCACCCGTGGTAAGGATTTAGGAACACCTCAGTGTGATAGGGAGTCCAATAAGCATTAAGAATTCCTGTCTACCCCCTACCAGAGGTAAGGAGTCAGGAATACCCTTAATGTATAAATCAATGAAAAAGCGTAAAAAAAACGTAATAAGTGAAAATAAAAATTATCATTCTTGGCAAATCGGTGGGTGCTTCAATTGATTTTTAAAGTTAATTAGCACGAGGTTCGACTCCTTGCCAGAAAATGAATGAAAATTTTTTAAATCCCTATGGTCATCCTTGGCAAATTGGTGGGTGCTTCAATTAATTTCTAAAACTAATTAGCACGAGGTTCGACTCCTTGCCAAGAATTAAATAACCAAGAGGAAAAACATGGAAAACTATTAAAAATGAAAAAGTGTTTCATGAACGAATAATTACGATGCAAAAAAATGCTTTTTCCTGCTATCACACATAAACCAAACGCCTTTCGTAAGCATCACTAGTGAACACCGCCACACTTTGGCCAGCTAGAGGAAGCTTGGAACCTATACATCTAGGCCAAGATTAATCGCTGAAATCATAATGGTTAACGGTTTTTGTAATCGGGCAATAGCTGCCATATGTGGTCCAAGGTACGCCCTAAAGGGTGCATGTTGTCGTTCACATGGGAAGAAGGCAACTATTCCTTGGTCCCGGCAGCAACATTCCAACGTTCACATGGGAACACGCTGGAGATTGCAACAGGTCCAAAATATCGTTGTGAAGCAAGCCCTGCCCTAGTAGGATGCCTTCAATCTGATTGTCGGCAAACAAACGGGATAACACGGCCCTTCCTAGACCAAAGTGTGTGATTCACCCTTAGACGCATATCATGAAAAATAATTAGGAAAAAGAAACAATTAAATCTTAACCATTTCACTAATATTCTTTTCTTTTTAGGAAGCTGAGGGGAATTGTTTAACCAAGGAATCATGCACACCCTAAACCATTTCACTCATTCCTTCTTTTTCCATTTATTTAGCAAAAGACCTACTCCAGACCGACAATCAGTCAGCAGTGGCCGTAATAAGTGCAGCATGTTGCATGCTTAAGTCGTGGTAGCAACACGGCCAACCATTTTGGGAGAGGGAAGGATGCAGCAAACGCTGATGTTGGGTCAACTATTGATCCTGACGACAATCAAACGCCATATACCAAGACGCTCAAGATGATGTGGAAACCGAAGACGGAAAAGAAGATGAAGAAGATGATGATGATGATGTAACTGAAGATCCATACAATAGCAGACCAAGGCCAAGCCAGGGAAACCTTAAGAAGTCTCCCAACAACTTATGTTGATCTACGGGACGCAGATATTTAGAGGGGGGGCAGTTAACACTCTGCCCAACTCGTGGGCCTAATTGGTTTACCATACCTATTGTACTAGTTAGTTATCATTCCTATCAACCATACATATATCAACTCAGGTTATCTGTGACACATTAAGAATATTAAGTAGGTTGGGGATTGGAAAAGTTTATGTCATTGAATTGAAATGAAATAAAGGAATTTGTAATTGACGACCGTATAGAACGGTAACGAAATCAAGCCTTTGAATTAAAAAGAAATACGCTGAAGGGAAAACATTCATAAAGCAAAGGGAATTATAACCAACCAAAAATCGTCCTTCCAATTAAGGTACAGTCGGAGCCATAACTGGCTCCATTCGGAATAGATTTTTGACCCCCAAACCAGAGGTGGTTAGCTGGCGCCCGAGCAGGGACCCATCCTTTTTCAAAAGGATGTGCTGCTTAAAAAAGGATCTCCAGGAAGGAATCCTTAAATACATACCTTCGAAATAGTGTGTCTTTTTGGACAATAAATTAAATGGTGGACATCAACATAATATTATGTTGCGTCAAGGTTCGTCTCCTTGCTAGAGGAGGTTTCGGCGAATTAGTGGACGTTCACATATTTTATGTCGTGTCAAGGTTCGTCTCCTTGCCGAACACAATTTATTCTGAACGGAAAGCGAAGATAAGAATAATCGAATTCGAATAGGACTTAACACTGAGAATTCCTTTCTTCCCCCCACCCGTGGTAAGGATTTAGGAACACCTCAGTGTGATAGGGAGTCCAATAAGCATTAAGAATTCCTGTCTACCCCCTACCAGAGGTAAGGAGTCAGGAATACCCTTAATGTATAAATCAATGAAAAAGCGTAAAAAAAACGTAATAAGTGAAAATAAAAATTATCATTCTTGGCAAATCGGTGGGTGCTTCAATTGATTTTTAAAGTTAATTAGCACGAGGTTCGACTCCTTGCCAGAAAATGAATGAAAATTTTTTAAATCCCTATGGTCATCCTTGGCAAATTGGTGGGTGCTTCAATTAATTTCTAAAACTAATTAGCACGAGGTTCGACTCCTTGCCAAGAATTAAATAACCAAGAGGAAAAACATGGAAAACTATTAAAAATGAAAAAGTGTTTCATGAACGAATAATTACGATGCAAAAAAATGCTTTTTCCTGCTATCACACATAAACCAAACGCCTTTCGTAAGCATCACTAGTGAACACCGCCACACTTTGGCCAGCTAGAGGAAGCTTGGAACCTATACATCTAGGCCAAGATTAATCGCTGAAATCATAATGGTTAACGGTTTTTGTAATCGGGCAATAGCTGCCATATGTGGTCCAAGGTACGCCCTAAAGGGTGCATGTTGTCGTTCACATGGGAAGAAGGCAACTATTCCTTGGTCCCGGCAGCAACATTCCAACGTTCACATGGGAACACGCTGGAGATTGCAACAGGTCCAAAATATCGTTGTGAAGCAAGGCCTGCCCTAGTAGGATGCTTTCAATCTGATTGTCGGCAAACAAACGGGATAACACGGCCCTTCCTAGACCAAAGTGTGTGATTCACCCTTAGACGCATATCATGAAAAATAATTAGGAAAAAGAAACAATTAAATCTTAACCATTTCACTAATATTCTTTTCTTTTTAGGAAGCTGAGGGGAATTTATCAATTGTTTAACCAAGGAATCATGCACACCCTAAACCATTTCACTCATTCCTTCTTTTTCCATTTATTTAGCAAAAGACCTACTCCAGACCGACAATCAGTCAGCAGTGGCCGTAATAAGTGCAGCATGTTGCATGATTAAGTCGTGGTAGCAACACGGCCAACCATTTTGGGAGAGGGAAGGATGCAGGAAACGCTGATGTTGGGTCAACTATTGATCCTGACGACAATCAAACGCCATATACCAAGACGCTCAAGATGATGTGGAAACCGAAGACGGAAAAGAAGATGAAGAAGATGATGATGATGATGATGATGTAACTGAAGATCCATACAATAGCAGACCAAGGCCAAGCCAGGGAAACCTTAGGAAGTCTCCCAACAACTTATGTTGATCTACGGGACGCAGATATTTAGAGGGGGGGCAGTTAACACTCTGCCCAACTCGTGGGCCTAATTGGTTTACCATACCTATTGTACTAGTTAGTTATCATTCCTATCAACCATACATATATCAACTCAGGTTATCTGTGACACATTAAGAATATTAAGTAGGTTGGGGATTGGAAAAGTTTATGTCATTGAATTGAAATGAAATAAAGGAATTTGTAATTGACGACCGTATAGAACGGTAACGAAATCAAGCCTTTGAATTAAAAAGAAATACGCTGAAGGGAAAACATTCATAAAGCAAAGGGAATTATAACCAACCAAAAATCGTCCTTCCAATTAAGGTACAGTCGGAGCCATAACTGGCTCCATTCGGAATAGATTTTTGACCCCCAAACCAGAGGTGGTTAACTTTAATGTCCACTATAACTTCGTCTAACTCTGAAATGATATTGTACTCTGCTTCCAATTGATTTATGATGCCAAAATGGGTGTAAAACCCTGGCGAGACGTTCTTAATTATGGATTTTTCTTTGTTTGGAACCAAGGTTTTTATGTTTCGGGGAACATCTAGACTTTCTTGCAAGTATTGTCAACAACTCATCGACGGCTCGTCTTGTAGGTCTATTCCTAATGTACCAAGCTCTTAATTTCTCCCGTAAGGGCTTGTGAGTATGGATTGAATTTTCCCATCCAATGGTATCCCCACTTTCTTCAGCAGTATATTCCGGCACATATACTTTGGAGCTTGTAGCGAAATTTAAATTGGAAGTTCCTACTACCACTGTATCATTTAACCGGTCTACATATTCAGTCTTTTGTTGTTTTATAAGTCTCCGAATGTTTCGTTGACTGCTTCCTCTTCCAAGCATTTTTTTCTCTAAAGAAGATCACCTTTTCCATGTAATCAACAACACTGTTTCACATACACTTACACACACATAAAGCTCACTTGTTATTTAGTCTGTTTAATGTTTTTTTATTAATAAATAAAAAAACACCACTTAATAAATGTATAATTTATCAAAACAACAAACATATGTTTTGATATTTCACATAACCAAGTTGATGAAACTTTTAATGACGGCGTCAATTTTGGTTTATTATCAAAGCGTTTTCGTAATGTTGCATTTGACATTTAAAAAACGTTGTATTATTATATCTAAACATTATTTTTGTGATTTATAACACTTAGGTATGAGTTTATTTTGGTGTTTTGATTTGGGTTTAATGGAGAAATATAATTGCAATATAATAAATGTGATTTGAAAGTAATCAAAAGATGGAACTTTACGAAATGCGATATATATAATTTCAGTTGTCGACTTTATTTTATAAAAACCGTTTAAGTAATTGAACCACATAAGATAATTATTTTTTCGTAACGCCCTAGTTCTGAAGTTATGAGAAGCTGAAATTAAAACAAGGCCTTAAATCTAGTTTACCAACATAGCTCGAATTTTCTCAGTTTTCTTCCACTGACAAAACTTGTAATTATTAAGTCGGCATATACAAAAATGTTGGTGCCAAGTCCAAACTTTCCGTGTTATAGGCCCCTAAATTTCGGATATACATTTTAACGTATTTTTGCTTGTTGACGGCGGATTGGTAATATATGGCTTGTGGGAATGCTTGTTGGACTACCTTTCCACAAACTGGGAACTTTTTGAAACTATGGATGAAATTTTCGGCAGTCGCAGTAGTGTAACAGTGCCTGATGACATGATTGAAAGTTCCTATCAATCCTTAATGGAAGATTTAACTGATGGACCATTGACGCCCGATAGCCCTACGGTGCTCAACGCAGATGAAACTCTTCCTAGTACTTCTACTCCGAGAAGTGCTCTAAAACGAAAACGCAACGTTTTAGATTTTTTGGACAAGGAATCTGAAGCAGATGCCAAAATAATGAAACGACTTTTAGACATGGAGGCAGAAAAGCTAAGAGTGGAGAAAGAAAAATTGGTTGAATTGAAAGAGATTCGTACACTATTCCAAATAATTGTAGATAATTCTTAGAAATCAGGTATGTTCCACGTCTTACTTTGATAATCATATAAATTTAAATATTTAATATTCTGAATTTTGCTTCTTATATTTTAATTTCAGTTTTCCTTCATATAGCAGGTCGCTTGGAAGACATTGCGAAAGTTGCTGCAATATTGTTGGTAATTTTGTAAACATATTTTACATAATTTTTTAAAAATGTACTCAAAATACACGTTGTCAGGTAGTTATCCTTTCAGAACCAAAATACCAGTGTACAACAAAAATTGTCGGAATTCTGTTGTTTCCAATCTGAAACGTCATCCAAACTTCTAGGCTATCGAACGAATTCTTTGGGAATGTAGGGACGAAGTGAAGTCAAATGCGTGGATATATTTTTAACATTTTGTTTTGAAATATTGTTTAAAAGCTTATTTTGGATTATATGCAGTATCATTTTCCTCATGACACCCAAATCGACAAGATGCATACTATCAATGTCTACTTGGGTTGTCATATTAATTCCAATCTCTTCCAATGGGGTTTCTTGAGAATGAAATCTTTTACTATGATGTTGTTTATATTTTCTTTCCTTAAAATCCTGATCAGATATGAGATCAGCACTCTGAGTGGAGTAAGTCAGAACTTTATTAATTTTCTTTGCAACTTGGATGCATTTCGAACACCCATGTGAAGATGTATGACCAACAATTCCACATAAGACGGCTTTTGCCGGCGAATCCCAAACTACTGCCCCTATTTTTAAGGTAATAATTATTTCATTAACTTCAATGCCGTTTTCAACTATAGTTCTCATTTCAAAAATAAAGTCGGCGAGCAATTGTGAAATGTCTTCCAGTTTCCTTTTTCCAAGATAAATACCAACTGCAATGACACATATGTTTTTAATATTAACAATTCGTAACAGAATCGGCACAGCTGTGCTCGAAAACTTTTGCAAAGAGGCAAACCATCAATATTAATGTCCACTATAACTTCGTCTAACTCTGAAATGATATTGTAATCTACTTCCAATTGATTTATGATGCCGAAATGGGTGTAAAACCCTGGCGAGACGTTCTTAATTATGGATTTTTCTTTGTTTGGAACCAAGGTTTTTATGTTTCGGGGAACATCTAGATTTTCTTGCAAGTATAGTCAACAACTCATCGACAGCTCGTCTTGTAGGTCTATTCCTAATGTACCAATCTCTTAATTTCTCCCGTAAGGGCTTGTGAGTATGGATTGAAATTTCCCATCCAATGGTATCCCCACTTTCTTCAGCAGTATATTCCGGCACATATACTTTGGAGCTTGTAGCGAAATTTAAATTGGAAGTTCCTACTACCACTGTATCATTTAACCGGCCTACATATTCAGTCTTTTGTTGTTTTATAAGTCTCCGAATGTTTCGTTGACTGCTTCCTCTTCCAAGCATTTTTCCCTAAAGAAGATCACCTTTTCCATGTAATCAACAACACTGTTTCACACACACATAAAACTCACTTGTTATTTGGTCTGTTTAATGTTTTTTTTATTAATAAATAAAAAAACACCACTTAATAAATGTATAATTTATCAAAACACCAAACATATGTTTTGATATTTCACATAACCAAGTTGATGAAACTTTTAATGACGGCGTCAATTTTGGTTTATTATCAAAGCGTTTTCGTAATGTTGCATTTGACATTTGAAAAACGTTGTATTATTATATCTAAACATTATTTTTGTGATTTATAACACTTAGGTATTAGTTTATTTTGGTGTTTTGATTTGGGTTTAATGGAGAAATATAATTGCAATATAATAAATGTGATTTGAAAGTAATCAAAAGATGGAACTTTACGAAATGCGATATATATAAATATATATAATTTCAGTTGTCGACTTTATTTTATAAAAACCGTTTAAGTAATTGAACCACATAAGATAATTATTTTTTCGTAACTCCCTAGTTCTGAAGTTATGAGAAGCTGAAATTAAAACAAGGCCTTAAATCTAGTTTACCAACATAGCTCGAATTTTCTCAGTTTTCTTCCACTGACAAAACTTGTAATTATTAAGTCGACATATACAAAAATGTTGGTGCCAAGTCCAAACTTTCCGAGTTATAGGCCCCTAAATTTCGGATATACATTTTAACGTATTTTTGATTGTTGACGGCGGATTGGTAATATATGGCTTGTTGGAAAGCTGTTTGGACTACCTTTCAAATAACATATATATGGTCGGGATCGGTTAGCCCATTGAGCCGGCAGCCGTTTATAGATTTTATAACCCTACTTTTTCAGATAAAAGTGGAAATATCTTTAAATGTCCTTAATATAACGGTCTTTCATTTGACATATTGTTTGGCCCAGTAACCCTTTCGGCACCGGAGATATTAACGAAATTTGTGGTGTTTTGTAATTAACTTACAGAATGTGTTTTAAAAAAAAATTTTCCCCATAACATAATAATAATTATTTTTCCAAAAATCGCGCGAATTTTTAAAATATATTTTCTCCAATAAGAAATTAATATAAAAAAGTCTAGCGATTTTAATTTTGCGCCCACACTGAAGTAATCAATACAACATTTACTATTATAAGTTATAAGGTAATGATCATTTTAAACAAATGTTACCGGATTTTTCTTAAACGGATCGCATCAAGTCTGCGTGAAAATGGTGATATCAATTTTCAAACATCGATATCTCGATAAATAAGCGAATTATCGAAAAAAAATTATTTATTTGTTTATGTCTTACTTTTTGATTGTATATAAGAAAAAAATCAATTTTTTCTATTTAAACTTCCGATATCTCAATAACCGAGCGAGTTGTGAATTTTTTTCATTTGATAGTATTGCCTTATTTGAATGTCTTCTAGGCGCACCATTTGACGATTCTCCAATTCAGTATTTTTTTTGAGTCTCGCCCGATAAATTTCAGTTCAGCCCAACTTGCACTTATTAAACACTTTCGAACCAATTTGGTGACATTTGCCCTCTTCACCTATTTCGTGACAAGTACTTTTAGACAAATGACTCCACATTTCCCGTAGGGTTGTAACTAATTACTAAACAACAAATAAAACATTGTAACTTGAATTAAAACCAAACAAACAGGCACTCTTCTAAATTACCAAAAGGCTTAGACCCTTAACATTTGGTCCAATCGAACCGGATTTGTGTGCCTTTTAAATAACTGAAGGCAAGAGTGTGAAGAGTGAAAAAGTGTTTGTGAGATTTAAACTCCAAAAAATATATAATAAATCTTAAAGTTAATAAAATCGTTTAATAAAAACAAAACATTGTGTAATTCAAACAAAAAAATTTGCTTAAGTAAACTTGCAAATTATTTGGCATTGAAACAAAAACTGCGTACGAATAAAAAAATGTTGTGAGACGATACAAAAACACAAAAAACACTAAACTTTCAAATTTACAAAAACTTTGGATAAAAGTGAAACAGTTTGAACGGTCACCAAATCAACGGGAAACAAGAGGCAACAACAAACCAACATCAAGACGCAAAACACAGAACAACAAGAAGCAAAAATATATCAGCACTAAGGCGCAAACACACCATATGCAAAAACAACTTGGCAACGGCAACAACAGAAGGAAGACGGAAACCAAACAACATCAAGAGCCAGACACAACGGAGACAACACAACAGCAGCACAGGTACCCAAACGAAAACACACGAACACAGGGAAAAACTAGTAAGTACAAACAAATCTCAACACGAAAAACCAAGCAAAAATATAAAGGGTGTTGACCATCTGCCTTTACATGGAAAAGTGCCGTCGACTTCCTTGACATCTCGCATTATCTGTTCCCAAATGGTGTTCATTTTCTTTTTCTTTGCAACGAAATCTGGCTCATACCTCAATCGAACTTCTATTAGTAACTTCTTCCTCTCATGGTTCCACTTTTTTTTTCACTATGTACATATGTGTATATACACAAAATATTAACAAATCATAACTAAAACTACAAACTTTAAAGTTTACCACTTTTACTTACCATAAATCCGTCATTTCCACAACAAATTGATATTTTTGGTTGTTTTTAGTTTTGCCGCCAAGAAAAATTGAAAAATATACAATGCCAAGCACTAAAGTATCACAAATGAAAACAATGCACAAATTTGACAAATGTTGCGCATAAAAAAGCATTACCATGCAATAATGAACTCGCGGCATTGCCAAAGATACGTCTACTGTGATTAGGAACACTCGGCATTGCAGTGTTGCATTGCAAACTGCGTTTACGAAGTCAGCCGTACTTTATGAATACAACGTGGACGGAACAAACGGCAAAAAAAGATTTAAAGACTTCAAAAATGTTTACATCTGCATTGAAGGTAAGTATAAACATACTAACAACGTACATATATGTTATAACGCTAATAGATATTATTTTTTAATGCAGAAGCCGTTGGTGCTAATTCCGAAGTAGACGATAAAGAAGGGCATATAAGAAAGGCCATGCATTTACTAAGAAAACGTCAGTTAAAAAAACTTCTGAAAGAGAAAAAAGAGGAGAGTAAAGACATTAGCGCACAGTCGATGTAAAATTTCGAATAAGGTTTCTTGCAATTTTAATTAATTAATCCCTAAATTAATTTTTCTTTAATTGTCAAATTAAATTTTTTTGTTTTTATATTTTATTTTTTTATATTTGAATTTTTCTGATTTTATTTTTATATATTAGTACAAATACAAAAATTTAAATAGAAATTTTAATTATTATTCTTAAAATTGATTACTTTGGTAACGGTTCTGTGACAAGTTGCAGGGAGATACATTTTAAAATCAAGAAGGTTTTAAACAAATTATGAATACTTACATACTCAGCTCCGTTGTCTTGGTTTATTTGTACAGTAGTCCCCGTTTAAGTTCGCATCGTAAAATGCACAGATTGTTGTGCATTTAAACGGGGAATCATTTAAGCGGAACCCCGGATAAATGCGCATATGACGCATTTAACAAAACTCGCAGACGTGCGCTAAATATCATTAAAACAAATATTTTTTATATTTTATTAAAAACAATTATGTATTGAAATTCATATTAATTAAACGACTTTAACGAAAAAAAATATTATTCTTATATACCTCAAACCAAAAAAAAATAAAGAGTATTGTTTCTGTAATTATTCTTTTTTGAAAAAATCTGTTATTTTTGATTGCAAATTTGGTTCATTAAAATTATTCACAACAGATTTGTCCATATTTTCTATTTCAATCATATATTTGTTATCTTTTGCAAAAAATCGTCGTACAGCTGAAATGCAATTTCTTTCAACACAGTCTTCTTCATCTGAAGACTCAGATAATTCTTTATTTAAACTCTCTTCAATAATCTCCATATCAGTTAGTTGACCATAGCAGTCCAAATTGTCGTCACATCGAATAAATTCATTAAATTCGTTTTGCAGATTATTACTCAAAACATTTTCTATAATGCAGTCATCACTATTATCATCTATTGTATCAGTAATGCGGTTTGATATATTAAATTAAGCCTACTTAAAAAATAGAAATGAATAATTAAAACATAATTATAAAATAGTTTTAAAATCCTTGAAAACCATTTCAATTTACCTTTGCAAAGCAATTTATTAAGGTTAAGGGTTGTACCAACCACCAAGAGTGCCTTATCATATACATTGCTGTTAATATGTTTATAGTTTTGAAAAAGTCTCGAGAGATTGTCCCCTTCAACGTGAGAAAATTGTTTTCGTATTATATTTTGTCTATAATACGATTTGAAGCAATGGATTATTCCTTGATCAAGAGGTTGTATAAGTGACGTTGTATTAGCTGGAAGAAATTCAACTACATATTACGTTTGTTAAAAATGGCATGCAGCATTGTCCACAAATAAAAATATATTCTGATTTTGAGACTTCATATCTTTGTTTAGAGATATTAATACATTTTCCCATATAGCTTTAGTCATCCAGGCTTTATTTTGTGAATTGTATTTTAGAGGTAAAGTTTTATTTCGAAAACATCGGGGATTTTTTGGTTTTCAATTACTACAACTTTTTTATAATCACCGGAAGCATTGCATTTAAAAAGTAAAGTCAAACGATCTTTTGATGTTTTGTATCCTTTCACTTGACACCCTTTCCTATATAATGTTGTTTTTGGAAGAGCTCGAAAAAAACACTTTTATCAGCGTTGAATATTTGTGGTGCGTCGTACGATGAAATTAGTCCTGGAAGAATTTCGCTTACGTATTCATTTGCGATCCCTTCAATTGCAGACGCAGCTTCTCCATGTATTTTCCGTAATTGAATACCTTCCCGTTTTTGCCATCGATGTAACCTTCCAGCGGTAGGGTTGAAGTCTTTATTCATCTGTATTGCAAATTGCTTAGATTTTTCAATAACCATTTGAGATTCTCCAGATTCTCATTTGATTAAACCGTACTAAAAGTGAACGTTCCACATCATCGAATGCACCTGATCTTTTACGTTTCGAGGATGTTTTTGGTTGATTTCGCTGTGTCCAAAATGTTTCTTTTATTTTGAATAATTCTATTTACAGATGATATTGAACAACCATATTTTCGACATAATTCACTTTTACTTTTTTCCTCAGAATCTCTTATCAATTGTATTTTTTCTTTTAAAGATAGAGTTTTCTTTTTTATTCCACTCATTTTAGACTATATTTCACGTGTTTACTGATAGAAAATATGTGTGAACTATGTAATTGTACGACACAAAAGCTCTCTTTATGACTTTAAAAAAATTTGTGTCCAATTCAACGGAATTTTGTTTCTGCTAATTCCATGGTACAATACGAAGGTAGTATGTACATTAGGGCTACAACCAATTTTTTGGCATAGTACCACGAGATGCGCCATGATGTTTTATTAATGAAAACCATTATCTTCCATCATTTTAAGAAAAAACTTCACCCACCAAACGCATTTTCTAAATCAATACAAAAAAAAATTAAAAAAAATTAAAATTTAAGTAATTTTATTTCATACCATATCGAGTTATTAAACTTTATATACAATGGTTATATTAAAAATAAAACACAACAATATCATAACATCCATTTAATTACTATTGTAGGATAAAAATTTTAAGTTTAAAGTACGTGTAGATTTGCAAAATGGGTATATATCCTGGACAATTTTTATTGCACGTTCTGCACAAATATTGCTCCTTTGCTGATTTTTGATGAATGAATCATCTTGTACCCAATGCTTAAGAAATCATTTCTTGGCGTTTTCGAATCTTGCTAATGATAGGTTTAAAAGCTGAAAATTATCTTCGTTGAATTGGTGATCTGAGAACCATATATCGTACCATTGACCGCAAATAAAATCACAAATTGGGTATAACTCAGACCGATATTTTGGTATTAGTATAAAAGCTAATTATGTTCGTCCTTACTTAATTTTTGCGGTTGAATATTTCTCATTTAAGCGGGGAACGCATATACGCGGGCTCGTTTAAGCGGGAATGCTTTAATATAATTCATATGAAGTTTTTAGCTGCCACCACTTCTTGCGCATTTAACCGGGGAAATCACTTAAGCCGGAACTACTGTATATCCAATTCATTTAAGGCTTTTTCAGTTTCTATAGGAAACAATGACGTTAAACTGACAGCTGTCTCTTGTTGGCGTATTAACATTTTAGTCAAAACGATTTGCTCTGCTAAAGCTCGCATAACTTCTCGATTTTGTTGTTCTAGTTTTTCTGAAATATACAAAATGTTAAGATTGTATTTATAATTAGCAGGATGTTATATAACTATGTTACCTGTTTGTTGCTGAAATAGGCGTTATGTATAAGATTTGATGTCCTCACAATTGTGACCGCGCATTTTGGACTTCTTAGGAATATTGCCTTGGGGAACATCGTTTTCTTCATCGGAATCTTGAAAAAATTTTACTGTGTTGTGGGTCGCTTGGCAGACATTGCGACAGTTGCTGCAATATTGTTGGTAATTTTGTAAACATATTTTACATAATTTTTTAAAAATGTACTCAAAATACACGTTGTCAGGTATTTATCCAAAAATTGTCGGAATTCTGTTGTTTCCAATCTGAAACGTAATCCAAACTTCTAGGCTATCGAACGAATTCTTTGGGAATGTAGGGACGAAGTGAAGTCAAATGCGTGGATATATTTTTAACATTTTGTTTTGAAATATTGTTTAAAAGCGTGTTTTGGATTATATGCAGTATCATTTTCCTCATGACACCCAAATCGACAAGATGCATACTATCAATGTCTACTTGGGTTGTCATATTAATTCCAATCTCTTCCAATGGGGTTTCTTGAGAATGAAATCTTTTACTATGATGTTGTTTATATTTTCTTTCCTTAAAATCCTGATCAGATATGAGATCATCACTCTCAGTGGAGTAAGTCAGAACTTTACTAGTTTTCTTTGCAACTTGGATTCATTTCGAACACCCATGTGAAGATGTGTGACCAACAATTCCACATAAAACGGCTTTTGCCGGCGAATCCCAAACTACTGCCCTTATTTTTATGGTAATAATTTTTTCATTAACTTCAATGCCGTTTTCAACTATAGTTCTCATTTTTAAAATAAAGTCTGCGAACAATTGTGAAATGTCTTCCGGTTTCCTTTTTCCAAGATAAATACCAACTGCAATGACACATATGTTTTTAATATTAACAATTCGTAACAGAATCGGCACAGCTGTGCTCGAAAACTTTTGCAAAAGAGGCAAACCATCAATATTAATGTCCACTATAACTTCGTCTAACTCTGAAATGATATTGTAATGTGCTTCCAATTGATTTATGACGCCGAAATGGGTGTAAAACCCTGGCGAGACGTTCTTAATTATGGATTTTTCTCTGTTTGGAACCAAGGTTTTTATGTTTCAAGGAACATCTAGATTTTCTTGCCAAAGTATTGTCAACAACTCATCGACGGCTCGTCTTGTAGGTCTATTCCTAATGTACCAAGCTCTTAATTTCTCCCGTAAGGGCTTGTGCGTATGGATTGAATTTTCCCATCCAATGGTATCCCCACTTTCTTCAGCAGTATATTCTGGCACATATACTTTGGAGCTTGTAGCGAAATTTAAATTGGAAGTTCCTACTACTACTGTATCATTTAACCGACCTACATATTCAGTCTTTTGTTGTTTTATAAGTCTCCGAATGTTTCGTTGACTGCTTCCTCTTCCAATCATTTTTCCCCTAAAGAAGATCACCTTTTCCATGTAATCAACAACACTGTTTCACACACACTTACACACACATAAAACTCACTTGTTATTTGGTCTGTTTAATGTTTTTTTATTAATAAATAAAAAAACACCACTTAATAAATGTATAATTTATCAAAACACCAAACATATGTTTTGATATTTCACATAACCAAGTTGATGAAACTTTTAATGACGGCGTCCATTTTGGTTTATTATCAAAGCGTTTTCGTAATGTTGCATTTGACATTTGAAAAATGTTGTATTATTATATCTAAACATTATTTTTGTGATTTATAACACTTAGGTATGAGTTTATTTTGGTGTTTTCATTTGGGTTTAATGGAGAAATATAATTGCAATATAATAAATGTGATTTGAAAGTAATCAAAAGATAGAACTTTACGAAATGCGATATATATAATTTCAGTTGTCGACTTTATTTTATAAAAACCGTTTAAGTAATTGAACCACATAAGATAATTATTTTTTCGTAACTCCCTAGTTCTGAAGTTATGAGAAGCTGAAATTAAAACAAGGCCTTAAATCTAGTTTACCAACATAGCTCGAATTTTCTCAGTTTTCTTCCACTGACAAAACTTGTAATTATTAAGTTGACATATACAAAAATGTTGGTGCCAAGTCCAAACTTTCCGAGTTATAGGCCCCTAAATTTCGGATATACATTTTAACGTATTTTTGCTTGTTGACGGCGGATTGGTAATATATGGCTTGTTGGAAAGCTGTTTGGACTACCTTTCAAATAACATGTATGTTCGCGATCGGTTAGCCCATTGAGCCCGCAGCCGTTTATAGATTTTATAACCCTACTTTTTCAGATAAAAGTGGAAATATCTTTAAATATCCTTAATATAACGGTCTTTCATTTGACATATTGTTTGGACCAGTAACCCTTTCGGCACCGGAGATATTAACGAAATTTGTGGTGTTTTGTCATTAATTTACAGAATGTGTTTTATAAAAAATTTTCCCCATAACATAACAATTATTTTTCCAAAAATCGTGCGAATTTTTAAAATATTTTTTCGCCAATAAGAAATTAATATAAAAAAGTCGAGCGATTTTAATTTTGCGCCCACACTGAAGTAATCAATACAACATTTACTATTATAAGTTACAAGGTAATGATCATTTTAAACAAATGTTACCGGATTTTTCTTAAACGGATCGCATCAAGTCAAGTCGCATCAAGAATTATCGAAAAAAAATTATTTATTTGTTTATGTCTTATTTTTTGATTGTATATAAGAAAAAATAAATTTTTTTTTATTTAAACTTCCGATATCTCAATAACCGAGCGAGTTGTGAATTTATTTCATTTAATAGTATTGCCTTATTTGAATGTCTTCTAGGCGCACCATTTGACGATTCTCCAATTCAGTATTTTTTTGAGTCTCGCCCGATAAATTTCAGTTCAGCCCAACTTGCACTTATTAAACACTTTCGAACCAATTTGGTGACATTTCCCCCCTTCACCTATTTCGTGACAAGTACTTTTAGACAATTGACTCCACATTTCCCGTAGGGTTGTAAGTAATTATTAAACAACAAATAAAACATTGTAACTTGAATTAAAACCAAACAAACAGACACTCTTCTAAATTACCAAAAGGCTTAGACCCTTAACATTTGGTCCAATCGAACCGGATTTGTGTGCCTTTTAAATAACTAAAGGCAAGAGTGTGAAGAGTGAAAAAGTGTTTGTGAGATTTAAACTCCAAAAAATATATAATAAATCTTAAAGTTAATAAAATCGTTTAATAAAAACAAAACATTGTGTAATTCAAACAAAAAAATTTGCTTAAGTAAACTTGCAAATTATTTGGCATTGAAACAAAAACTGCGTACGAATAAAAAAATGTTGTGAGACGATACAACAACACAAAAAACACTAAACTTTCAAATTTACAAAAACTTTGGATAAAAGTGAAACAGTTTGAACGGTCACCAAATCAACGGGAAACAAGAGGCAACAACAAAACAACATCAAGACGCAAAACACAGAACAACAAGAGGCAACAATATATCAGTACTAAGGCGCAAACACACCATATGCAAAAACAACTTGTCAACGGCAACAACAGAAGGAAGACGCAAACCAAACAACATCAAGTTCCAGACACAACGGAGACAACTCAACAGCAGCACAGGTACCCAAACGAAAACACACGAACACAAGGAAAAAGTAGTAAGTACAAACAAATCTCAACACGAAAAAACAACCAAAAATATAAAGGGTGTTGACCCTCTGCCTTTACATGGAAAAGTGCCGTCGACTTCCTTGACATCTCGCATTATCTGTTCCCAAATGGTGTTCTTTTTCTTTGCAACGAAATCTGGCTCATACCTCAATCGAACTTCTATTAGTAACTTTTTCCTCTCATGGTTCCACTTTTTTTTCACTATGTACATACACAAAATATTAACAAATCATAACTAAAACTACAAACTTTAAAGTTTACCACTTTTACTTACCATAAATCCGTCATTTCCACAACAAATTGATATTTTTGGTTGTTTTTAGTTTTGCCGCCAAGAAAAATTGAAAAATATACAATGCCAAGCACTAAAGTATCATGAAAACAATGCACAAATTTGACAAATGTTGCGCATAAAAAAGCATTACCATGCAATAATGAACTCGCGGCATTGCCAAAGCTACGTCTACTGTGATTAGGAACACTAGGCATTGCAGTGTTGCATTGCAAACTGCGTTTACGCAGTCAGCCGTACTTTATGAATACAACGTGGACGGAACAAACGGCAAAAAAAGATTTAAAGACTTCAAAAATGTTTACATCTGCATTGAAGGTAAGTATAAACATACTAACAACGTACATATATGTTATAACGCTAATAAATATTATTTTTTAATGCAGAATCCGTTGGTGCTAATTCCGAAGTAGACGATATAGAAGGGCATATAAGAAAGGCCATGCATTTACTAAAAAAACGTCAGTTAAAAAAACTTCTGAAAGAGAAAAAAGAGGAGAGTAAAGACATTAGCGCACAGTTGATTTAAAATTTCGAATAAGGTTTCTTGCAATTTTAATTAATTAATCCCTAAATTAATTTTTCTTTTATTGTCAAATTAAATTTTTTTGTTTTTATATTTTATTTTTTTATATTTGAATTTTTCTGATTTTATTTTTATATATTAGTACAAATACAAAAATTTAAATAGAAATTTTAATTATTATTCTTAAAATTGATTACTTTGGTAACGGTTCTGTGACAAGTTGCAGGGAGATACATTTTAAAATCAAGAAGGTTTTAAACAAATTATGAATACTTACATACTCAGCTCCGTTGTCTTGGTTTATTTGTACAGTAGTCCCCGTTTAAGTTCGCATCGTAAAATGCACAGATTGTTGTGCATTTAAACGGGGAATCATTTAAGCGGAACCCCGGATAAATGCGCATATGACGCATTTAACAAAACTCGCAGACGTGCGCTAAATATCATTAAAACAAATATTTTTGATATTTTATTAAAAACAATTATGTATTGAAATTCATATTAATTAAACGACTTTAACGAAAAAAAATATTATTCTTATATACCTCAAACCAAAAAAAAAATAAAGAGTATTGTTTCTGTAATTATTCTTTTTTGAAAAAATCTGTTATTTTTGATTGCAAATTTGGTTCATTAAAATTATTCACAACTGATTTGTCCATATTTTCTATTTCAATCATATATTTGTTATCTTTTGCAAAAAATCGTCGTACAGCTGAAATGCAATTACTTTCAACACAGTCTTCTTCATCTGAAGACTCAGATAATTCTTTATTTAAACTCTCTTCAATAATCTCCATATCAGTTAGTTGACCATAGCAGTCCAAATTGTCGTCACATCGAATAAATTCATTAAATTCGTTTTGCAGATTATTACTCAAAACATTTTCTATAATGCAGTCATCACTATTATCATCTATTGTATCAGTAATGCGGTTTGATATATTAAATTTAGCCTACTTAAAAAATAGAAATGAATAATTAAAACATAATTATAAAATAGTTTTAAAATCCTTGAAAACCATTTCAATTTACCTTTGCAAAGCAATTTATTAAGGTTAAGGGTTGTACCAACCACCAAGAGTGCCTTATCATATACATTGCTATTAATATGTTTATAGTTTTGAAAAAGTCTCGAGAGATTGTCCCCTTCAACGTGAGAAAATTGTTTTCGTATTATATTTTGTCTATAATACGATTTGAAGCAATGGATTATTCCTTGATCAAGAGGTTGTATAAGTGACGTTGTATTAGCTGGAAGAAATTCAACTACATATTACGTTTGTTAAAAATGGCATGCAGCATTGTCCACAAATAAAATTATATTCCGATTTTGAGACTTCATATCTTTGTTTAGAGATATTAATACATTTTCCCATATAGCTTTAGTCATCCAGGCTTTATTTTGTGAATTGTATTTTAGAGGTAAAGTTTTATTTCGAAAACATCGGGGATTTTTTGGTTTTCAATTACTACAACTTTTTTATAATCACCGGAAGCATTGCATATAAAAAGTAAAGTCAAACGATCTTTTGATGTTTTGTATCCTTTCACTTGACACCCTTTCCTATATAATGTTGTTTTTGGAAGAGCTCGAAAAAAAACACTTTTATCAGCGTTGAATATTTGTGGTGCGTCGTACGATGAAATTAGTCCTGGAAGAATTTCGCTTACGTATACATTTGCGATCCCTTCAATTGCAGACGCAGCTTCTCCATGTATTTTCCGTAATTGAATACCTTCCCGTTTTTGCCATCGATGTAACCTTCCAGCGGTAGGGTTGAAGTCTTTATTCATCTGTATTGCAAATTGCTTAGATTTTTCAATAACCATTTGAGATTCTCCAGATTCTCATTTGATTAAACCGTACTAAAAGTGAACGTTCCACATCAACGAATGCACCTGATCTTTTACGTTGCGAGGATAATTTGTTTGATTTCGTTGTGTCCAAAATGTTTCTTTTATTTTGAATAATTCTATTTACAGATGATATTGAACAACCATATTTTCGACATAATTCACTTTTACTTTTTTCCTCAGAATCTCTTATCAATTGTATTTTTTCTTTTAAAGGTAGAGTTTTCTTTTTTATTCCACTCATTTTAGACTATATTTCACGTGTTTACTGATAGAAAATATGTGTGAACTATGTAATTGTACGACACAAAAGCTCTCTTTATGACTTTAAAAAAATTTGTGTCCAATTCAACGGAATTTTGTTTCTGCTAATTCCATGGTACAATACGAAGGTAGTATGTACATTAGGGCTATAACCAATTTTTTGGCATAGTACCACGAGATGCGCCATGATGTTTTATTAATGAAAACCATTATCTTCCATCATTTTAAGAAAAAACTTCACCCACCAAACGCATTTTCTAAATCAATACAAAAAAAATAAAATTTAAGTAATTTTATTTCATATCATATCGAGTTATTAAACTTCATATACAATGGTTATATTAAAAATAAAACACAACAATATCATAACATCCATTTAATTACTATTGTAGGATAAAAATTTTAAGTTTAAAGTACGTGTAGATTTGCAAAATGGGTATATATCCTGGACAATTTTTATTGCACGTTCTGCACAAATATTGCTAATTTGCTGATTTTTGATGAATGAATCATTTTGTACCCAATGTTTAAGAAATCATTTCTTGGCGTTTTCGAATCTTGCTAATGATAGGTTTAAAAGCTGAAAATTATCTTCGTTGAATTGGTGATCTGAGAACCATATATCGTACCATTGACCGCAAATAAAATCACAAATTGGGTATAACTCAGACCGATATTTTGGTATTAGTATAAAAGCTGATTATGTTCGTCCTTACTTAATTTTTGCGGTTGAATATTTCTCATTTAAGCGGGGAACGCATATACGCGGGCTCGTTTAAGCGGGAATGCTTTAATATAATTCATATGAAGTTTTTAGCTGCCACCACTTCTTGCGCATTTAACCGGGGAAATCACTTAAGCCGGAACTACTGTATATCCAATTCATTTAAGGCTTTTTCAGTTTCTATAGGAAACAATGACGTTAAACTGACAGCTGTCTCTTGTTGGCGTATTAACATTTTAGTCAAAACGATTTGCTCTGCTAAAGCTCGCATAACTTCTCGATTTTGTTGTTCTAGTTTTTCTGAAATATACAAAATGTTAAGTTTGTATTTATAATTAGCAGGATGTTATATAACTATGTTACCTGTTTGTTCCTGAAATAGGCGTTATGTATAAGATTTGATGGCCTCACAATTGTGACCGCACATTTTGGACTTCTTAGGAATATTTCCTTGGGGAACATCGTTTTCTTCATCGGAATCTTGAAAAAATTTTACTGTGTTGTGGGTCGCTTGGCAGACATTGCGACAGTTGCTGCAATATTGTTGGTAATTTTGTAAACATATTTTACATAATTTTTTAAAAATGTACTCGAAATACACGTTGTCAGGTATTTATCCAAAAATTGTCGGAATTCTGTTGTTTCCAATCTGAAACGTAGTCCAAACTTCTAGGCTATCGAACGAATTCTTTGGGAATGTAGGGACGAAGTGAAGTCAAATGCGTGGATATATTTTTAACATTTTGTTTTGAAATATTGTTTAAAAGCGTATTTTGGATTATATGCAGTATCATTTTCCTCATGACACCCAAATCGACAAGATGCATACTATCAATGTCTACTTGGGTTGTCATATTAATTCCAATCTCTTCCAATGGGGGTTCTTGAGAATGAAATCTTTTACTATGATGTTGTTTATATTTTCTTTCCTTAAAATCCTGATCAGATATGAGATCATCACTCTCAGTGGAGTAAGTCAGAACTTTACTAGTTTTCTTTGCAACTTGGATTCATTTCGAACACCCATGTGAAGATGTGTGACTAGCAATTCCACATAAAACGGCTTTTGCCGGCGAATCCCAAACTACTGCCCTTATTTTTATGGTAATAATTTTTTCATTAACTTCAATGCCGTTTTCAACTATAGTTCTCATTTTTAAAATAAAGTCTGCGAACAATTGTGAAATGTCTTCCGGTTTCCTTTTTCCAAGATAAATACCAACTGCAATGACACATATGTTTTTAATATTAACAATTCGTAACAGAATCGGCACAGCTGTGCTCGAAAACTTTTGCAAAAGAGGCCACTATAAATGTCCACTATAACTTCGTCTAACTCTGAAATGATATTGTAATTTGCTTCCAATTGATTTATGACGCCGAAATGGGTGTAAAACCCTGGCGAGACGTTCTTAATTATGGATTTTTCTCTGTTTGGAACCAAGGTTTTTATGTTTCAAGGAACATCTAGATTTTCTTGCCAAAGTATTGTCAACAGCTCATCGACGGCTAGTCTCGTAGGTCTATTCCTAACGTACCAAGCTCTTAATTTCTCCCGTAAGGGCTTGTGAGTATGGATTGAATTTTCCCACCCAATGGTATCCCCACTTTCTTCAGCAGTATATTCCGGCACATATACTTTGGAGCTTGTAGCGAAATTTAAATTGGAAGTTCCTACTACTACTGTATCATTTAACCGACCTACATATTCAGTCTTTTGTTGTTTTATAAGTCTCCGAATGTTTCGTTGACTGCTTCCTCTTCCAAGCATTTTTCCCCTAAAGAAGATCACCTTTTCCATGTAATCAACAACACTGTTTCACACACACTTCCACACACATAAAACTCACTTGTTATTTGGTCTGTTTAATGTTTTTTTATTAATAAATAAAAAACACCACTTAATAAATGTATAATTTATCAAAACACCAAACATATGTTTTGATATTTCACATAACCAAGTTGATAAAACTTTTAATGACGGCGTCAATTTTGGTTTATTATCAAAACGTTTTCGTAATGTTGCATTTGACATTTGAAAAACGTTGTATTATTATATCTAAACATTATTTTTGTGATTTATAACACTTAGGTATGAGTTTATTTTGGTGTTTTGATTTGGGTTTAATGGAGAAATATAATTGCAATATAATAAATGTGATTTGAAAATAATCAAAAGATGGAACTTTACGAAATGCGATATATATAATTTCAGTTGTCGACTTTATTTTATAAAAACCGTTTAAGTAATTGAACCACATAAGATAATTATTTTTTCGTAACTCCCTAGTTCTGAAGTTATGAGAAGCTGAAATTAAAACAAGGCCTTAAATATAGTTTACCAACATAGCTCGAATTTTTTCAGTTCTCTTCCACTAACAAAACTTGTAATTATTAAGTTGACATATACAAAAATGTTGGTGCCAAGTCCAAACTTTCCGAGTTATAGGCCCCTAAATTTCGGATATACATTTTAACGTATTTTTGCTTGTTGACGGCGGATTGGTAATATATGGCTTGTTGGAAAGCTGTTTGGACTACCTTTCAAATAACATATATGTTCGCGATCGGTTAGCCCATTGAGCCCGCAGCCGTTTATAGATTTTATAACCCTACTTTTTCAGATAAAAGTGGAAATATCTTTAAATATCCTTAATATAACGGTCTTTCATTTGACATATTGTTTGGACCAGTAACCCTTTCGGCACCGGAGATATTAACGAAATTTGTGGTGTTTTGTCATTAAGTTACAGAATGTGTTTTATAAAAAATTTTCCCCATAACATAACAATTATTTTTCCAAAAATCGTGCGAATTTTTAAAATATTTTTTCACCAATAAGAAATTAATATAAAAAAGTCGAGCGATTTTAATTTTGCGCCCACACTGAAGTAATCAATACAACATTTACTATTATAAGTTACAAGGTAATGATCATTTTAAACAAATGTTACCGGATTTTTCTTAAACGGATCGCATCAAGTCAAGTCGCATCAAGAATTATCGAAAAAAAATTATTTATTTGTTTATGTCTTATTTTTTGATTGTATATAAGAAAAAATCAATTTTTTTTTATTTAAACTTCCGATATCTCAATAACCGAGCGAGTTGTGAATTTATTTCATTTAATAGTATTGCCTTATTTGAATGTCTTCTAGGCGCACCATTTGACGATTCTCCAATTCAGTATTTTTTTGAGTCTCGCCCGATAAATTTCAGTTCAGCCCAACTTGCACTTATTAAACACTTTCGAACCAATTTGGTGACATTTCCCCCCTTCACCTATTTCGTGACAAGTACTTTTAGACAATTGACTCCACATTTCCCGTAGGGTTGTAAGTAATTATTAAACAACAAATAAAACATTGTAACTTGAATTCAAACCAAACAAACAGACACTCTTCTAAATTACCAAAAGGCTTAGACCCTTAACATTTGGTCCAATCGAACCGGATTTGTGTGCCTTTTAAATAACTAAAGGCAAGAGTGTGAAGAGTGAAAAAGTGTTTGTGAGATTTAAACTCCAAAAAATATATAATAAATCTTAAAGTTAATAAAATCGTTTAATAAAAACAAAACATTGTGTAATTCAAACAAAAAAATTTGCTTAAGTAAACTTGCAAATTATTTGGCATTGAAACAAAAACTGCGTACGAATAAAAAAATGTTGTGAGACGATACAACAACACAAAAAACACTAAACTTTCAAATTTACAAAATCTTTGGATAAAAGTGAAACAGTTTGAACGGTCACCAAATCAACGGGAAACAAGAGGCAACAACAAAACAACATCAAGACGCAAAACACAGAACAACAAGAGGCAACAATATATCAGCACTAAGGCGCAAACACACCATATGCAAAAACAACTTGTCAACGGCAACAACAGAAGGAAGACGCAAACCAAACAACATCAATTTCCAGACACAACGGAGACAACTCAACAGCAGCACAGGTACCCAAACGAAAACACACGAACACAAGGAAAAAGTAGTAAGTACAAACAAATCTCAACACGAAAAAACAACCAAAAATATAAAGGGTGTTGACCCTCTGCCTTTACATGGAAAAGTGCCGTCGACTTCCTTGACATCTCGCATTATCTGTTCCCAAATGGTGTTCTTTTTCTTTGCAACGAAATCTGGCTCATACCTCAATCGAACTTCTATTAGTAACTTCTTCCTCTCATGGTTCCACTTTTTTTTCACTATGTACATACACAAAATATTAACAAATCATAACTAAAACTACAAACTTTAAAGTTTACCACTTTTACTTACCATAAATCCGTCATTTCCACAACAAATTGATATTTTTGGTCGTTTTTAGTTTTGCCGCCAAGAAAAATTGAAAAATATACAATGCCAAGCACTAAAGTATCACAAATGAAAACAATGCACAAATTTGACAAATGTTGCGCATAAAAAAGCA
Source organism: Phaonia tiefii (assembly GCA_963931995.1). Taxonomy (NCBI): domain Eukaryota; kingdom Metazoa; phylum Arthropoda; class Insecta; order Diptera; family Muscidae; genus Phaonia; species Phaonia tiefii. The sequence goes on along the minus strand of OZ008368.1, from coordinate 108,056,671 downwards.
TTACCATGCAATAATGAACTCGCGGCATTGCCAAAGCTACGTCTACTGTGATTAGGAACACTAGGCATTGCAGTGTTGCATTGCAAACTGCGTTTACGCAGTCAGCCGTACTTTATGAATACAACGTGGACGGAACAAACGGCAAAAAAAGATTTAAAGACTTCAAAAATGTTTACATCTGCATTGAAGGTAAGTATAAACATACTAACAACGTACATATATGTTATAACGCTAATAAATATTATTTTTTAATGCAGAAGCCGTTGGTGCTAATTCCGAAGTAGACGATATAGAAGGGCATATAAGAAAGGCCATGCATTTACTAAAAAAACGTCAGTTAAAAAAACTTCTGAAAGAGAAAAAAGAGGAGAGTAAAGACATTAGCGCACAGTCGATGTAAAATTTCGAATAAGGTTTCTTGCAATTTTAATTAATTAATCCCTAAATTAATTTTTCTTTAATTGTCAAATTAAATTTTTTTGTTTTTATATTTTATTTTTTTATATTTGAATTTTTCTGATTTTATTTTTATATATTAGTAATGTAAATTAAATGAAGTAGAAAATTAATTAAATACAAAAAATTTGAATAGAAATTTTAATTATTATTCCTAAAATTGATTACTTTGGTAACGGTTCTGTGGCAAGTTGCAGGGAGATACATTTTAAAATCAAGAAGGTTTTCAACAAATTATGAATACTTACATACTCAGCTCCGTTGTCTTGGTTTATTTGTACAGTAGTCCCCGTTTAAGTTCGCATCGTAAAATGCACAGATTGTTGTGCATTTAAACGGGGAATCATTTAAGCGGAACCCCGGATAAATGCGCATATGACGCATTTAACAAAACTCGCAGACGTGCGCTAAATATCATTAAAACAAATATTTTTGATATTTTATTAAAAACAATTATGTATTGAAATTCATATTAATTAAACGACTTTAACGAAAAAAAATATTATTCTTATATACCTCAAACCAAAAAAAAAATAAAGAGTATTGTTTCTGTAATTATTCTTTTTTGAAAAAATCTGTTATTTTTGATTGCAAATTTGGTTCATTAAAATTATTCACAACTGATTTGTCCATATTTTCTATTTCAATCATATATTTGTTATCTTTTGCAAAAAATCGTCGTACAGCTGAAATGCAATTACTTTCAACACAGTCTTCTTCATCTGAAGACTCAGATAATTCTTTATTTAAACTCTCTTCAATAATCTCCATATCAGTTAGTTGACCATAGCAGTCCAAATTGTCGTCACATCGAATAAATTCATTAAATTCGTTTTGCAGATTATTACTCAAAACATTTTCTATAATGCAGTCATCACTATTATCATCTATTGTATCAGTAATGCGGTTTGATATATTAAATTTAGCCTACTTAAAAAATAGAAATGAATAATTAAAACATAATTATAAAATAGTTTTAAAATCCTTGAAAACCATTTCAATTTACCTTTGCAAAGCAATTTATTAAGGTTAAGGGTTGTACCAACCACCAAGAGTGCCTTATCATATACATTGCTGTTAATATGTTTATAGTTTTGAAAAAGTCTCGAGAGATTGTCCCCTTCAACGTGAGAAAATTGTTTTCGTATTATATTTTGTCTATAATACGATTTGAAGCAATGGATTATTCCTTGATCAAGAGGTTGTATAAGTGACGTTGTATTAGCTGGAAGAAATTCAACTACATATTACGTTTGTTAAAAATGGCATGCAGCATTGTCCACAAATAAAATTATATTCTGATTTTGAGACTTCATATCTTTGTTTAGAGATATTAATACATTTTCCCATATAGCTTTAGTCATCCAGGCTTTATTTTGTGAATTGTATTTTAGAGGTAAAGTTTTATTTCGAAAACATCGGGGATTTTTTGGTTTTCAATTACTACAACTTTTTTATAATCACCGGAAGCATTGCATATAAAAAGTAAAGTCAAACGATCTTTTGATGTTTTGTATCCTTTCACTTGACACCCTTTCCTATATAATGTTGTTTTTGGAAGAGCTCGAAAAAAAAACACTTTTATCAGCGTTGAATATTTGTGGTGCGTCGTACGATGAAATTAGTCCTGGAAGAATTTCGCTTACGTATTCATTTGCGATCCCTTCAATTGCAGACGCAGCTTCTCCATGTATTTTCCGTAATTGAATACCTTCCCGTTTTTGCCATCGATGTAACCTTCCAGCGGTAGGGTTGAAGTCTTTATTCATCTGTATTGCAAATTGCTTAGATTTTTCAATAACCATTTGAGATTCTCCAGATTCTCATTTGATTAAACCGTACTAAAAGTGAACGTTCCACATCAACGAATGCACCTGATCTTTTACGTTTCGAGGATAATTTGGTTGATTTCGCTGTGTCCAAAATGTTTCTTTTATTTTGAATAATTCTATTTACAGATGATATTGAACAACCATATTTTCGACATAATTCACTTTTACTTTTTTCCTCAGAATCTCTTATCAATTGTATTTTTTCTTTTAAAGATAGAGTTTTCTTTTTTATTCCACTCATTTTAGACTATATTTCACGTGTTTACTGATAGAAAATATGTGTGAACTATGTAATTGTACGACACAAAAGCTCTCTTTATGACTTTAAAAAAATTTGTGTCCAATTCAACGGAATTTTGTTTCTGCTAATTCCATGGTACAATACGAAGGTAGTATGTACATTAGGGCTATACCCAATTTTTTGGCATAGTACCACGAGATGCGCCATGATGTTTTATTAATGAAAACCATTATCTTCCATCATTTTAAGAAAAAACTTCACCCACCAAACGCTAAATCAATACAAAAAAAATTAAAAAAAATTAAAATTTAAGTAATTTTATTTCATATCATATCGAGTTATTAAACTTCATATACAATGGTTATATTAAAAATAAAACACAACAATATCATAACATCCATTTAATTACTATTGTAGGATAAAAATTTTAAGTTTAAAGTACGTGTAGATTTGCAAAATGGGTATATATCCTGGACAATTTTTATTGCACGTTCTGCACAAATATTGCTAATTTGCTGATTTTTGATGAATGAATCATCTTGTACCCAATGTTTAAGAAATCATTTCTTGGCGTTTTCGAATCTTGCTAATGATAGGTTTAAAAGCTGAAAATTATCTTCGTTGAATTGGTGATCTGAGAACCATATATCGTACCATTGACCGCAAATAAAATCACAAATTGGGTATAACTCAGACCGATATTTTGGTATTAGTATAAAAGCTGATTATGTTCGTCCTTACTTAATTTTTGCGGTTGAATATTTCTCATTTAAGCGGGGAACGCATATACGCGGGCTCGTTTAAGCGGGAATGCTTTAATATAATTCATATGAAGTTTTTAGCTGCCACCACTTCTTGCGCATTTAACCGGGGAAATCACTTAAGCCGGAACTACTGTATATCCAATTCATTTAAGGCTTTTTCAGTTTCTATAGGAAACAATGACGTTAAACTGACAGCTGTCTCTTGTTGGCGTATTAACATTTTAGTCAAAACGATTTGCTCTGCTAAAGCTCGCATAACTTCTCGATTTTGTTGTTCTAGTTTTTCTGAAATATACAAAATGTTAAGATTGTATTTATAATTAGCAGGATGTTATATAACTATGTTACCTGTTTGTTGCTGAAATAGGCGTTATGTATAAGATTTGATGTCCTCACAATTGTGACCGCACATTTTGGACTTCTTAGGAATATTGCCTTGGGGAACATCGTTTTCTTCATCGGAATCTTGAAAAAATTTTACTGTGTTGTGGGTCGCTTGGCAGACATTGCGACAGTTGCTGCAATATTGTTGGTAATTTTGTAAACATATTTTACATAATTTTTTAAAAATGTACTCAAAATACACGTTGTCAGGTATTTATCCAAAAATTGTCGGAATTCTGTTGTTTCCAATCTGAAACGTAATCCAAACTTCTAGGCTATCGAACGAATTCTTTGGGAATGTAGGGACGAAGTGAAGTCAAATGCGTGGATATATTTTTAACATTTTGTTTTGAAATATTGTTTAAAAGCGTGTTTTGGATTATATGCAGTATCATTTTCCTCATGACACCCAAATCGACAAGATGCATACTATCAATGTCTACTTGGGTTGTCATATTAATTCCAATCTCTTCCAATGGGGTTTCTTGAGAATGAAATCTTTTACTATGATGTTGTTTATATTTTCTTTCCTTAAAATCCTGATCAGATATGAGATCATCACTCTCAGTGGAGTAAGTCAGAACTTTACTAGTTTTCTTTGCAACTTGGATTCATTTCGAACACCCATGTGAAGATGTGTGACCAACAATTCCACATAAAACGGCTTTTGCCGGCGAATCCCAAACTACTGCCCTTATTTTTATGGTAATAATTTTTTCATTAACTTCAATGCCGTTTTCAACTATAGTTCTCATTTTTAAAATAAAGTCTGCGAACAATTGTGAAATGTCTTCCGGTTTCCTTTTTCCAAGATAAATACCAACTGCAATGACACATATGTTTTTAATATTAACAATTCGTAACAGAATCGGCACAGCTGTGCTCGAAAACTTTTGCAAAAGAGGCAAACCATCAATATTAATGTCCACTATAACTTCGTCTAACTCTGAAATGATATTGTAATGTGCTTCCAATTGATTTATGACGCCGAAATGGGTGTAAAACCCTGGCGAGACGTTCTTAATTATGGATTTTTCTCTGTTTGGAACCAAGGTTTTTATGTTTCAAGGAACATCTAGATTTTCTTGCCAAAGTATTGTCAACAACTCATCGACGGCTCGTCTTGTAGGTCAATTCCTAATGTACCAAGCTCTTAATTTCTCCCGTAAGGGCTTGTGCGTATGGATTGAATTTTCCCATCCAATGGTATCCCCACTTTCTTCAGCAGTATATTCTGGCACATATACTTTGGAGCTTGTAGCGAAATTTAAATTGGAAGTTCCTACTACTACTGTATCATTTAACCGACCTACATATTCAGTCTTTTGTTGTTTTATAAGTCTCCGAATGTTTCGTTGACTGCTTCCTCTTCCAAGCATTTTTCCCCTAAAGAAGATCACCTTTTCCATGTAATCAACAACACTGTTTCACACACACTTACACACACATAAAACTCACTTGTTATTTGGTCTGTTTAATGTTTTTTATTAATAAATAAAAAAACACCACTTAATAAATGTATAATTTATCAAAACACCAAACATATGTTTTGATATTTCACATAACCAAGTTGATGAAACTTTTAATGACGGCGTCCATTTTGGTTTATTATCAAAGCGTTTTCGTAATGTTGCATTTGACATTTGAAAAATGTTGTATTATTATATCTAAACATTATTTTTGTGATTTATAACACTTAGGTATGAGTTTATTTTGGTGTTTTCATTTGGGTTTTATGGAGAAATATAATTGCAATATAATAAATGTGATTTGAAAGTAATCAAAAGATGGAACTTTACGAAATGCGATATATATAATTTCAGTTGTCGACTTTATTTTATAAAAACCGTTTAAGTAATTGAACCACATAAGATAATTATTTTTTCGTAACTCCCTAGTTCTGAAGTTATGAGAAGCTGAAATTAAAACAAGGCCTTAAATCTAGTTTACCAACATAGCTCGAATTTTCTCAGTTTTCTTCCACTGACAAAACTTGTAATTATTAAGTTGACATATACAAAAATGTTGGTGCCAAGTCCAAACTTTCCGAGTTATAGGCCCCTAAATTTCGGATATACATTTTAACGTATTTTTGCTTGTTGACGGCGGATTGGTAATATATGGCTTGTTGGAAAGCTGTTTGGACTACCTTTCAAATAACATATATGTTCGCGATCGGTTAGCCCATTGAGCCCGCAGCCGTTTATAGATTTTATAACCCTACTTTTTCAGATAAAAGTGGAAATATCTTTAAATATCCTTAATATAACGGTCTTTCATTTGACATATTGTTTGGACCAGTAACCCTTTCGGCACCGGAGATATTAACGAAATTTGTGGTGTTTTGTCATTAACTTACAGAATGTGTTTTATAAAAAATTTTCCCCATAACATAACAATTATTTTTCCAAAAATCGTGCGAATTTTTAAAATATTTTTTCGCCAATAAGAAATTGATATAAAAAAGTCGAGCGATTTTAATTTTGCGCCCACACTGAAGTAATCAATACAACATTTACTATTATAAGTTACAAGGTAATGATCATTTTAAACAAATGTTACCGGATTTTTCTTAAACGGATCGCATCAAGTCAAGTCGCATCAAGAATTATCGAAAAAAAATTATTTATTTGTTTATGTCTTATTTTTTGATTGTATATTTAAACTTCCGATATCTCAATAACCGAGCGAGTTGTGAATTTATTTCATTTAATAGTATTGCCTTATTTGAATGTCTTCTAGGCGCACCATTTGACGATTCTCCAATTCAGTATTTTTTTGAGTCTCGCCCGATAAATTTCAGTTCAGCCTAACTTGCACTTATTAAACACTTTCGAACCAATTTGGTGACATTTCCCCCCTTCACCTATTTCGTGACAAGTACTTTTAGACAATTGACTCCACATTTCCCGTAGGGTTGTAAGTAATTATTAAACAACAAATAAAACATTGTAACTTGAATTAAAACCAAACAAACAGACACTCTTCTAAATTACCAAAAGGCTTAGACCCTTAACATTTGGTCCAATCGAACCGGATTTGTGTGCCTTTTAAATAACTAAAGGCAAGAGTGTGAAGAGTGAAAAAGTGTTTGTGAGATTTAAACTCCAAAAAATATATAATAAATCTTAAAGTTAATAAAATCGTTTAATAAAAACAAAACATTGTGTAATTCAAACAAAAAAATTTGCTTAAGTAAACTTGCAAATTATTTGGCATTGAAACAAAAACTGCGTACGAATAAAAAACTGTTGTGAGACGATACAACAACACAAAAAACACTAAACTTTCAAATTTACAAAAACTTTGGATAAAAGTGAAACAGTTTGAACGGTCACCAAATCAACGGGAAACAAGAGGCAACAACAAAACAACATCAAGACGCAAAACACAGAACAACAAGAGGCAACAATATATCAGTACTAAGGCGCAAACACACCATATGCAAAAACAACTTGTCAACGGCAACAACAGAAGGAAGACGCAAACCAAACAACATCAAGTTCCAGACACAACGGAGACAACTCAACAGCAGCACAGGTACCCAAACGAAAACACACGAACACAAGGAAAAAGTAGTAAGTACAAACAAATCTCAACACGAAAAACAACCAAAAATATAAAGGGTGTTGACCCTCTGCCTTTACATGGAAAAGTGCCGTCGACTTCCTTGACATCTCGCATTATCTGTTCCCAAATGGTGTTCTTTTTCTTTGCAACGAAATCTGGCTCATACCTCAATCGAACTTCTATTAGTAACTTTTTCCTCTCATGGGTCCACTTTTTTTTCACTATGTACATACACAAAATATTAACAAATCATAACTAAAACTACAAACTTTAAAGTTTACCACTTTTACTTACCATAAATCCGTCATTTCCACAACAAATTGATATTTTTGGTTGTTTTTAGTTTTGCCGCCAAGAAAAATTGAAAAATATACAATGCCAAGCACTAAAGTATCACAAATGAAAACAATGCACAAATTTGACAAATGTTGCGCATAAAAAAGCATTACCATGCAATAATGAACTCGCGGCATTGCCAAAGCTACGTCTACTGTGATTAGAAACACTAGGCATTGCAGTGTTGCATTGCAAACTGCGTTTACGCAGTCAGCCGTACTTTATGAATACAACGTGGACGGAACAAACGGCAAAAAAAGATTTAAAGACTTCAAAAATGTTTACATCTGCATTGAAGGTAAGTATAAACATACTAACAACGTACATATATGTTATAACGCTAATAAATATTATTTTTTAATGCAGAAGCCGTTGGTGCTAATTCCGAAGTAGACGATATAGAAGGGCATATAAGAAAGGCCATGCATTTACTAAAAAAACGTCAGTTAAAAAAACTTCTGAAAGAGAAAAAAGAGGAGAGTAAAGACATTAGCGCACAGTTGATTTAAAATTTCGAATAAGGTTTCTTGCAATTTTAATTAATTAATCCCTAAATTAATTTTTCTTTTATTGTCAAATTAAATTTTTTTGTTTTTATATTTTATTTTTTTATATTTGAATTTTTCTGATTTTATTTTTATATATTAGTACAAATACAAAAATTTAAATAGAAATTTTAATTATTATTCTTAAAATTGATTACTTTGGTAACGGTTCTGTGACAAGTTGCAGGGAGATACATTTTAAAATCAAGAAGGTTTTAAACAAATTATGAATACTTACATACTCAGCTCCGTTGTCTTGGTTTATTTGTACAGTAGTCCCCGTTTAAGTTCGCATCGTAAAATGCACAGATTGTTGTGCATTTAAACGGGGAATCATTTAAGCGGAACCCCGGATAAATGCGCATATGACGCATTTAACAAAACTCGCAGACGTGCGCTAAATATCATTAAAACAAATATTTTTGATATTTTATTAAAAACAATTATGTATTGAAATTCATATTAATTAAACGACTTTAACGAAAAAAAATATTATTCTTATATACCTCAAACCAAAAAAAAAATAAAGAATATTGTTTCTGTAATTATTCTTTTTTGAAAAAATCTGTTATTTTTGATTGCAAATTTGGTTCATTAAAATTATTCACAACTGATTTGTCCATATTTTCTATTTCAATCATATATTTGTTATCTTTTGCAAAAAATCGTCGTACAGCTGAAATGCAATTACTTTCAACACAGTCTTCTTCATCTGAAGACTCAGATAATTCTTTATTTAAACTCTCTTCAATAATCTCCATATCAGTTAGTTGACCATAGCAGTCCAAATTGTCGTCACATCGAATAAATTCATTAAATTCGTTTTGCAGATTATTACTCAAAACATTTTCTATAATGCAGTCATCACTATTATCATCTATTGTATCAGTAATGCGGTTTGATATATTAAATTTAGCCTACTTAAAAAATAGAAATGAATAATTAAAACATAATTATAAAATAGTTTTAAAATCCTTGAAAACCATTTCAATTTACCTTTGCAAAGCAATTTATTAAGGTTAAGGGTTGTACCAACCACCAAGAGTGCCTTATCATATACATTGCTATTAATATGTTTATAGTTTTGAAAAAGTCTCGAGAGATTGTCCCCTTCAACGTGAGAAAATTGTTTTCGTATTATATTTCGTCTATAATACGATTTGAAGCAATGGATTATTCCTTGATCAAGAGGTTGTATAAGTGACGTTGTATTAGCTGGAAGAAATTCAACTACATATTACGTTTGTTAAAAATGGCATGCAGCATTGTCCACAAATAAAATTATATTCTGATTTTGAGACTTCATATCTTTGTTTAGAGATATTAATACATTTTCCCATATAGCTTTAGTCATCCAGGCTTTATTTTGTGAATTGTATTTTAGAGGTAAAGTTTTATTTCGAAAACATCGGGGATTTTTTGGTTTTCAATTACTACAACTTTTTTATAATCACCGGAAGCATTGCATATAAAAAGTAAAGTCAAACGATCTTTTGATGTTTTGTATCCTTTCACTTGACATCCTTTCCTATATAATGTTGTTTTTGGAAGAGCTCGAAAAAAAAAACACTTTTATCAGCGTTGAATATTTGTGGTGCGTCGTACGATGAAATTAGTCCTGGAAGAATTTCGCTTACGTATTCATTTGCGATCCCTTCAATTGCAGACGCAGCTTCTCCATGTATTTTCCGTAATTGAATACCTTCCCGTTTTTGCCATCGATGTAACCTTCCAGCGGTAGGGTTGAAGTCTTTATTCATCTGTATTGCAAATTGCTTAGATTTTTCAATAACCATTTGAGATTCTCATTTGATTAAACCGTACTAAAAGTGAACGTTCCACATCAACGAATGCACCTGATCTTTTACGTTTCGAGGATAATTTGGTTGATTTCGCTGTGTCTAAAATGTTTCTTTTATTTTGAATAATTCTATTTACAGATGATATTGAACAACCATATTTTCGACATAATTCACTTTTACTTTTTTCCTCAGAATCTCTTATCAATTGTATTTTTTCTTTTAAAGATAGAGTTTTCTTTTTTATTCCACTCATTTTAGACTATATTTCACGTGTTTACTGATAGAAAATATGTGTGAACTATGTAATTGTACGACACAAAAGCTCTCTTTATGACTTTAAAAAAATTTGTGTCCAATTCAACGGAATTTTGTTTCTGCTAATTCCATGGTACAATACGAAGGTAGTATGTACATTAGGGCTATAACCAATTTTTTGGCATAGTACCACGAGATGCGCCATGATGTTTTATTAATGAAAACCATTATCTTCCATCATTTTAAGAAAAAACTTCACCCACCAAACGCATTTTCTAAATCAATACAAAAAAAATTAAAAAAAATTAAAATTTAAGTAATTTTATTTCATATCATATCGAGTTTTTAAACTTCATATACAATGGTTATATTAAAAATAAAACACAACAATATCATAACATCCATTTAATTACTATTGTAGGATAAAAATTTTAAGTTTAAAGTACGTGTAGATTTGCAAAATGGGTATATATCCTGGACAATTTTTATTGCACGTTCTGCACAAATATTGCTAATTTGCTGATTTTTGATGAATGAATCATCTTGTACCCAATGTTTAAGAAATCATTTCTTGGCGTTTTCGAATCTTGCTAATGATAGGTTTAAAAGCTGAAAATTATCTTCGTTGAATTGGTGATCTGAGAACCATATATCGTACCATTGACCGCAAATAAAATCACAAATTGGGTATAACTCAGACCGATATTTTGGTATTAGTATAAAAGCTGATTATGTTCGTCCTTACTTAATTTTTGCGGTTGAATATTTCTCATTTAAGCGGGGAACGCATATACGCGGGCTCGTTTAAGCGGGAATGCTTTAATATAATTCATATGAAGTTTTTAGCTGCCACCACTTCTTGCGCATTTAACCGGGGAAATCACTTAAGCCGGAACTACTGTATATCCAATTCATTTAAGGCTTTTTCAGTTTCTATAGGAAACAATGACGTTAAACTGACAGCTGTCTCTTGTTGGCGTATTAACATTTTAGTCAAAACGATTTGCTCTGCTAAAGCTCGCATAACTTCTCGATTTTGTTGTTCTAGTTTTTCTGAAATATACAAAATGTTAAGATTGTATTTATAATTAGCAGGATGTTATATAACTATGTTACCTGTTTGTTGCTGAAATAGGCGTTATGTATAAGATTTGATGTCCTCACAATTGTGACCGCACATTTTGGACTTCTTAGGAATATTGCCTTGGGGAACATCGTTTTCTTCATCGGAATCTTGAAAAAATTTTACTGTGTTGTGGGTCGCTTGGCAGACATTGCGACAGTTGCTGCAATATTGTTGGTAATTTTGTAAACATATTTTACATAATTTTTTAAAAATGTACTCAAAATACACGTTGTCAGGTATTTATCCAAAAATTGTCGGAATTCTGTTGTTTCCAATCTGAAACGTAATCCAAACTTCTAGGCTATCGAACGAATTCTTTGGGAATGTAGGGACGAAGTGAAGTCAAATGCGTGGATATATTTTTAACATTTTGTTTTGAAATATTGTTTAAAAGCGTGTTTTGGATTATATGCAGTATCATTTTCCTCATGACACCCAAATCGACAAGATGCATACTATCAATGTCTACTTGGGTTGTCATATTAATTCCAATCTCTTCCAATGGGGTTTCTTGAGAATGAAATCTTTTACTATGATGTTGTTTATATTTTCTTTCCTTAAAATCCTGATCAGATATGAGATCATCACTCTCAGTGGAGTAAGTCAGAACTTTACTAGTTTTCTTTGCAACTTGGATTCATTTCGAACACCCATGTGAAGATGTGTGACCAACAATTCCACATAAAACGGCTTTTGCCGGCGAATCCCAAACTACTGCCCTTATTTTTATGGTAATAATTTTTTCATTAACTTCAATGCCGTTTTCAACTATAGTTCTCATTTTTAAAATAAAGTCTGCGAACAATTGTGAAATGTCTTCCGGTTTCCTTTTTCCAAGATAAATACCAACTGCAATGACACATATGTTTTTAATATTAACAATTCGTAACAGAATCGGCACAGCTGTGCTCGAAAACTTTTGCAAAAGAGGCAAACCATCAATATTAATGTCCACTATAACTTCGTCTAACTCTGAAATGATATTGTAATGTGCTTCCAATTGATTTATGACGCCGAAATGGGTGTAAAACCCTGGCGAGACGTTCTTAATTATGGATTTTTCTCTGTTTGGAACCAAGGTTTTTATGTTTCAAGGAACATCTAGATTTTCTTGCCAAAGTATTGTCAACAACTCATCGACGGCTCGTCTTGTAGGTCTATTCCTAATGTACCAAGCTCTTAATTTCTCCCGTAAGGGCTTGTGCGTATGGATTGAATTTTCCCATCCAATGGTATCCCCACTTTCTTCAGCAGTATATTCTGGCACATATACTTTGGAGCTTGTAGCGAAATTTAAATTGGAAGTTCCTACTACTACTGTATCATTTAACCGACCTACATATTCAGTCTTTTGTTGTTTTATAAGTCTCCGAATGTTTCGTTGACTGCTTCCTCTTCCAAGCATTTTTCCCTAAAGAAGATCACCTTTTCCATGTAATCAACAACACTGTTTCACACACACTTACACACACATAAAACTCACTTGTTATTTGGTCTGTTTAATGTTTTTTTATTAATAAATAAAAAAACACCACTTAATAAATGTATAATTTATCAAAACACCAAACATATGTTTTGATATTTCACATAACCAAGTTGATGAAACTTTTAATGACGGCGTCCATTTTGGTTTATTATCAAAGCGTTTTCGTAATGTTGCATTTGACATTTGAAAAATGTTGTATTATTATATCTAAACATTATTTTTGTGATTTATAACACTTAGGTATGAGTTTATTTTGGTGTTTTCATTTGGGTTTAATGGAGAAATATAATTGCAATATAATAAATGTGATTTGAAAGTAATCAAAAGATGGAAGTTTACGAAATGCGATATATATAATTTCAGATGTCGACTTTATTTTATAAAAACCGTTTAAGTAATTCAACCACATAAGATAATTATTTTTTCGTAACTCCCTAGTTCTGAAGTTATGAGAAGCTGAAATTAAAACAAGGCCTTAAATCTAGTTTACCAACATAGCTCGAATTTTCTCAGTTTTCTTCCACTGACAAAACTTGTAATTATTAAGTTGACATATACAAAAATGTTGGTGCCAAGTCCAAACTTTCCGAGTTATAGGCCCCTAAATTTCGGATATACATTTTAACGTATTTTTGCTTGTTGACGGCGGATTGGTAATATATGGCTTGTTGGAAAGCTGTTTGGACTACCTTTCAAATAACATATATGTTCGCGATCGGTTAGCCCATTGAGCCCGCAGCCGTTTATAGATTTTATAACCCTACTTTTTCAGATAAAAGTGGAAATATCTTTAAATATCCTTAATATAACGGTCTTTCATTTGACATATTGTTTGGACCAGTAACCCTTTCGGCACCGGAGATATTAACGAAATTTGTGGTGTTTTGTCATTAACTTACAGAATGTGTTTTATAAAAAATTTTCCCCATAACATAACAATTATTTTTCCAAAAATCGTGCGAATTTTTAAAATATTTTTTCGCCAATAAGAAATTAATATAAAAAAGTCGAGCGATTTTAATTTTGCGCCCACACTGAAGTAATCAATACAACATTTACTATTATAAGTTACAAGGTAATGATCATTTTAAACAAATGTTACCGGATTTTTCTTAAACGGATCGCATCAAGTCAAGTCGCATCAAGAATTATCGAAAAAAAATTATTTATTTGTTTATGTCTTATTTTTTGATTGTATATAAGAAAAAATCAATTTTTTTTTATTTAAACTTCCGATATCTCAATAACCGAGCGAGTTGTGAATTTATTTCATTTAATAGTATTGCCTTATTTGAATGTCTTCTAGGCGCACCATTTGACGATTCTCCAATTCAGTATTTTTTTGAGTCTCGCCCGATAAATTTCAGTTCAGCCCAACTTGCACTTATTAAACACTTTCGAACCAATTTGGTGACATTTCCCCCTTCACCTATTTCGTGACAAGTACTTTTAGACAATTGACTCCACATTTCCCGTAGGGTTGTAAGTAATTATTAAACAACAAATAAAACATTGTAACTTGAATTAAAACCAAACAAACAGACACTCTTCTAAATTACCAAAAGGCTTAGACCCTTAACATTTGGTCCAATCGCACCGGATTTGTGTGCCTTTTAAATAACTAAAGGCAAGAGTGTGAAGAGTGAAAAAGTGTTTGTGAGATTTAAACTCCAAAAAATATATAATAAATCTTAAAGTTAATAAAATCGTTTAATAAAAACAAAACATTGTGTAATTCAAACAAAAAAATTTGCTTAAGTAAACTTGCAAATTATTTGGCATTGAAACAAAAACTGCGTACGAATAAAAAAATGTTGTGAGACGATACAACAACACAAAAAACACTAAACTTTCAAATTTACAAAAACTTTGGATAAAAGTGAAACAGTTTGAACGGTCACCAAATCAACGGGAAACAAGGGGCAACAACAAAACAACATCAAGACGCAAAACACAGAACAACAAGAGGCAACAATATATCAGTACTAAGGCGCAAACACACCATATGCAAAAACAACTTGTCAACGGCAACAACAGAAGGAAGACGCAAACCAAACAACATCAAGTTCCAGACACAACGGAGACAACTCAACAGCAGCACAGGTACCCAAACGAAAACACACGAACACAAGGAAAAAGTAGTAAGTACAAACAAATCTCAACACGAAAAAACAACCAAAAATATAAAGGGTGTTGACCCTCTGCCTTTACATGGAAAAGTGCCGTCGACTTCCTTGACATCTCGCATTATCTGTTCCCAAATGGTGTTCTTTTTCTTTGCAACGAAATCTGGCTCATACCTCAATCGAACTTCTATTAGTAACTTCTTCCTCTCATGGTTCCACTTTTTTTTCACTATGTACATACACAAAATATTAACAAATCATAACTAAAACTACAAACTTTAAAGTTTACCACTTTTACTTACCATAAATCCGTCATTTCCACAACAAATTGATATTTTTGGTTGTTTTTAGTTTTGCCGTCAAGAAAAATTGAAAAATATACAATGCCAAGCACTAAAGTATCACAAATGAAAACAATGCACAAATTTGACAAATGTTGCGCATAAAAAAGCATTACCATGCAATAATGAACTCGCGGCATTGCCAAAGCTACGTCTACTGTGATTAGGAACACTAGGCATTGCAGTGTTGCATTGCAAACTGCGTTTACGCAGTCAGCCGTACTTTATGAATACAACGTGGACGGAACAAACGGCAAAAAAAGATTTAAAGACTTCAAAAATGTTTACATCTGCATTGAAGGTTAGTATAAACATACTAACAACGTACATATATGTTATAACGCTAATAAATATTATTTTTTAATGCAGAAGCCGTTGGTGCTAATTCCGAAGTAGACGATATAGAAGGGCATATAAGAAAGGCCATGCATTTACTAAAAAAACGTCAGTTAAAAAAACTTCTGAAAGAGAAAAAAGAGGAGAGTAAAGACATTAGCGCACAGTCGATGTAAAATTTCGAATAAGGTTTCTTGCAATTTTAATTAATTAATCCCTAAATTAATTTTTCTTTAATTGTCAAATTAAATTTTTTTGTTTTTATATTTTATTTTTTTATATTTGAATTTTTCTGATTTTATTTTTATATATTAGTAATGTAAATTAAATGAAGTAGAAAATTAATTAAATACAAAAAATTTAAATAGAAATTTTAATTATTATTCCTAAAATTGATTACTTTGGTAACGGTTCTGTGGCAAGTTGCAGGGAGATACATTTTAAAATCAAGAAGGTTTTCAACAAATTATGAATACTTACATACTCAGCTCCGTTGTCTTGGTTTATTTGTACAGTAGTCCCCGTTTAAGTTCGCATCGTAAAATGCACAGATTGTTGTGCATTTAAACGGGGAATCATTTAAGCGGAACCCCGGATAAATGCGCATATGACGCATTTAACAAAACTCGCAGACGTGCGCTAAATATCATTAAAACAAATATTTTTGATATTTTATTAAAAACAATTATGTATTGAAATTCATATTAATTAAACGACTTTAACGAAAAAAAATATTATTCTTATATACCTCAAACCAAAAAAAAAATAAAGAGTATTGTTTCTGTAATTATTCTTTTTTGAAAAAATCTGTTATTTTTGATTGCAAATTTGGTTCATTAAAATTATTCACAACTGATTTGTCCATATTTTCTATTTCAATCATATATTTGTTATCTTTTGCAAAAAATCGTCGTACAGCTGAAATGCAATTACTTTCAACACAGTCTTCTTCATCTGAAGACTCAGATAATTCTTTATTTAAACTCTCTTCAATAATCTCCATATCAGTTAGTTGACCACAGCAGTCCAAATTGTCGTCACATCGAATAAATTCATTAAATTCGTTTTGCAGATTATTACTCAAAACATTTTCTATAATGCAGTCATCACTATTATCATCTATTGTATCAGTAATGCGGTTTGATATATTAAATTTAGCCTACTTAAAAAATAGAAAGGAATAATTAAAACATAATTATAAAATAGTTTTAAAATCCTTGAAAACCATTTCAATTTACCTTTGCAAAGCAATTTATTAAGGTTAAGGGTTGTACCAACCACCAAGAGTGCCTTATCATATACATTGCTGTTAATATGTTTATAGTTTTGAAAAAGTCTCGAGAGATTGTCCCCTTCAACGTGAGAAAATTGTTTTCGTATTATATTTTGTCTATAATACGATTTGAAGCAATGGATTATTCCTTGATCAAGAGGTTGTATAAGTGACGTTGTATTAGCTGGAAGAAATTCAACTACATATTACGTTTGTTAAAAATGGCATGCAGCATTGTCCACAAATAAAATTATATTCTGATTTTGAGACTTCATATCTTTGTTTAGAGATATTAATACATTTTCCCATATAGCTTTAGTCATCCAGGCTTTATTTTGTGAATTGTATTTTAGAGGTAGTTTTATTTCGAAAACATCGGGGATTTTTTGGTTTTCAATTACTACAACTTTTTTATAATCACCGGAAGCATTGCATATAAAAAATAAAGTCAAACGATCTTTTGATGTTTTGTATCCTTTCACTTGACACCCTTTCCTATATAATGTTGTTTTTGGAAGAGCTCGAAAAAAAAACACTTTTATCAGCGTTGAATATTTGTGGTGCGTCGTACGATGAAATTAGTCCTGGAAGAATTTCGCTTACGTATTCATTTGCGATCCCTTCAATTGCAGACGCAGCTTCTCCATGTATTTTCCGTAATTGAATACCTTCCCGTTTTTGCCATCGATGTAACCTTCCAGCGGTAGGGTTGAAGTCTTTATTCATCTGTATTGCAAATTGCTTAGATTTTTCAATAACCATTTGAGATTCTCCAGATTCTCATTTGATTAAACCGTACTAAAAGTGAACGTTCCACATCAACGAATGCACCTGATCTTTTACGTTTCGAGGATAATTTGGTTGATTTCGCTGTGTCCAAAATGTTTCTTTTATTTTGAATAATTCTATTTACAGATGATATTGAACAACCATATTTTCGACATAATTCACTTTTACTTTTTTCCTCAGAATCTCTTATCAATTGTATTTTTTCTTTTAAAGATAGAGTTTTCTTTTTTATTCCACTCATTTTAGACTATATTTCACGTGTTTACTGATAGAAAATATGTGTGAACTATGTAATTGTACGACACAAAAGCTCTCTTTATGACTTTAAAAAAATTTGTGTCCAATTCAACGGAATTTTGTTTCTGCTAATTCCATGGTACAATACGAAGGTAGTATGTACATTAGGGCTATAACCAATTTTTTGGCATAGTACCACGAGATGCGCCATGATGTTTTATTAATGAAAACCATTATCTTCCATCATTTTAAGAAAAAACTTCACCCACCAAACGCATTTTCTAAATCAATACAAAAAAAATTAAAAAAAATTAAAATTTAAGTAATTTTATTTCATATCATATCGAGTTTTTAAACTTCATATACAATGGTTATATTAAAAATAAAACACAACAATATCATAACATCCATTTAATTACTATTGTAGGATAAAAATTTTAAGTTTAAAGTACGTGTAGATTTGCAAAATGGGTATATATCCTGGACAATTTTTATTGCACGTTCTGCACAAATATTGCTAATTTGCTGATTTTTGATGAATGAATCATCTTGTACCCAATGTTTAAGAAATCATTTCTTGGCGTTTTCGAATCTTGCTAATGATAGGTTTAAAAGCTGAAAATTATCTTCGTTGAATTGGTGATCTGAGAACCATATATCGTACCATTGACCGCAAATAAAATCACAAATTGGGTATAACTCAGACCGATATTTTGGTATTAGTATAAAAGCTGATTATGTTCGTCCTTACTTAATTTTTGCGGTTGAATATTTCTCATTTAAGCGGGGAACGCATATACGCGGGCTCGTTTAAGCGGGAATGCTTTAATATAATTCATATGAAGTTTTTAGCTGCCACCACTTCTTGCGCATTTAACCGGGGAAATCACTTAAGCCGGAACTACTGTATATCCAATTCATTTAAGGCTTTTTCAGTTTCTATAGGAAACAATGACGTTAAACTGACAGCTGTCTCTTGTTGGCGTATTAACATTTTAGTCAAAACGATTTGCTCTGCTAAAGCTCGCATAACTTCTCGATTTTGTTGTTCTAGTTTTTCTGAAATATACAAAATGTTAAGATTGTATTTATAATTAGCAGGATGTTATATAACTATGTTACCTGTTTGTTGCTGAAATAGGCGTTATGTATAAGATTTGATGTCCTCACAATTGTGACCGCACATTTTGGACTTCTTAGGAATATTGCCTTGGGGAACATCGTTTTCTTCATCGGAATCTTGAAAAAATTTTACTGTGTTGTGGGTCGCTTGGCAGACATTGCGACAGTTGCTGCAATATTGTTGGTAATTTTGTAAACATATTTTACATAATTTTTTAAAAATGTACTCAAAATACACGTTGTCAGGTATTTATCCAAAAATTGTCGGAATTCTGTTGTTTCCAATCTGAAACGTAATCCAAACTTCTAGGCTATCGAACGAATTCTTTGGGAATGTAGGGACGAAGTGAAGTCAAATGCGTGGATATATTTTTAACATTTTGTTTTGAAATATTGTTTAAAAGCGTGTTTTGGATTATATGCAGTATCATTTTCCTCATGACACCCAAATCGACAAGATGCATACTATCAATGTCTACTTGGGTTGTCATATTAATTCCAATCTCTTCCAATGGGGTTTCTTGAGAATGAAATCTTTTACTATGATGTTGTTTATATTTTCTTTCCTTAAAATCCTGATCAGATATGAGATCATCACTCTCAGTGGAGTAAGTCAGAACTTTACTAGTTTTCTTTGCAACTTGGATTCATTTCGAACACCCATGTGAAGATGTGTGACCAACAATTCCACATAAAACGGCTTTTGCCGGCGAATCCCAAACTACTGCCCTTATTTTTATGGTAATAATTTTTTCATTAACTTCAATGCCGTTTTCAACTATAGTTCTCATTTTTAAAATAAAGTCTGCGAACAATTGTGAAATGTCTTCCGGTTTCCTTTTTCCAAGATAAATACCAACTGCAATGACACATATGTTTTTAATATTAACAATTCGTAACAGAATCGGCACAGCTGTGCTCGAAAACTTTTGCAAAAGAGGCAAACCATCAATATTAATGTCCACTATAACTTCGTCTAACTCTGAAATGATATTGTAATGTGCTTCCAATTGATTTATGACGCCGAAATGGGTGTAAAACCCTGGCGAGACGTTCTTAATTATGGATTTTTCTCTGTTTGGAACCAAGGTTTTTATGTTTCAAGGAACATCTAGATTTTCTTGCCAAAGTATTGTCAACAACTCATCGACGGCTCGTCTTGTAGGTCTATTCCTAATGTACCAAGCTCTTAATTTCTCCCGTAAGGGCTTGTGCGTATGGATTGAATTTTCCCATCCAATGGTATCCCCACTTTCTTCAGCAGTATATTCTGGCACATATACTTTGGAGCTTGTAGCGAAATTTAAATTGGAAGTTCCTACTACTACTGTATCATTTAACCGACCTACATATTCAGTCTTTTGTTGTTTTATAAGTCTCCGAATGTTTCGTTGACTGCTTCCTCTTCCAAGCATTTTTCCCTAAAGAAGATCACCTTTTCCATGTAATCAACAACACTGTTTCACACACACTTACACACACATAAAACTCACTTGTTATTTGGTCTGTTTAATGTTTTTTTATTAATAAATAAAAAAACACCACTTAATAAATGTATAATTTATCAAAACACCAAACATATGTTTTGATATTTCACATAACCAAGTTGATGAAACTTTTAATGACGGCGTCCATTTTGGTTTATTATCAAAGCGTTTTCGTAATGTTGCATTTGACATTTGAAAAATGTTGTATTATTATATCTAAACATTATTTTTGTGATTTATAACACTTAGGTATGAGTTTATTTTGGTGTTTTCATTTGGGTTTAATGGAGAAATATAATTGCAATATAATAAATGTGATTTGAAAGTAATCAAAAGATGGAACTTTACGAAATGCGATATATATAATTTCAGTTGTCGACTTTATTTTATAAAAACCGTTTAAGTAATTGAACCACATAAGATAATTATTTTTTCGTAACTCCCTAGTTCTGAAGTTATGAGAAGCTGAAATTAAAACAATGCCTTAAATCTAGTTTACCAACATAGCTCGAATTTTCTCAGTTTTCTTCCACTGACAAAACTTGTAATTATTAAGTTGACATATACAAAAATGTTGGTGCCAAGTCCAAACTTTCCGAGTTATAGGCCCCTAAATTTCGGATATACATTTTAACGTATTTTTGCTTGTTGACGGCGGATTGGTAATATATGGCTTGTTGGAAAGCTGTTTGGACTACCTTTCAAATAACATATATGTTCGCGATCGGTTAGCCCATTGAGCCCGCAGCCGTTTATAGATTTTATAACCCTACTTTTTCAGATAAAAGTGGAAATATCTTTAAATATCCTTAATATAACGGTCTTTCATTTGACATATTGTTTGGACCAGTAACCCTTTCGGCACCGGAGATATTAACGAAATTTGTGGTGTTTTGTCATTAACTTACAGAATGTGTTTTATAAAAAATTTTCCCCATAACATAACAATTATTTTTCCAAAAATCGTGCGAATTTTTAAAATATTTTTTCGCCAATAAGAAATTGATATAAAAAAGTCGAGCGATTTTAATTTTGCGCCCACACTGGAGTAATCAATACAACATTTACTATTATAAGTTACAAGGTAATGATCATTTTAAACAAATGTTACCGGATTTTTCTTAAACGGATCGCATCAAGTCAAGTCGCATCAAGAATTATCGAAAAAAAATTATTTATTTGTTTATGTCTTATTTTTTGATTGTATATAAGAAAAAATCAATTTTTTTTTATTTAAACTTCCGATATCTCAATAACCGAGCGAGTTGTGAATTTATTTCATTTAATAGTATTGCCTTATTTGAATGTCTTCTAGGCGCACCATTTGACGATTCTCCAATTCAGTATTTTTTTGAGTCTCGCCCGATAAATTTCAGTTCAGCCCAACTTGCACTTATTAAACACTTTCGAACCAATTTGGTGACATTTCCCCCCTTCACCTATTTCGTGACAAGTACTTTTAGACAATTGACTCCACATTTCCCGTAGGGTTGTAAGTAATTATTAAACAACAAATAAAACATTGTAACTTGAATTAAAACCAAACAAACAGACACTCTTCTAAATTACCAAAAGGCTTAGACCCTTAACATTTGGTCCAATCGAACCGGATTTGTGTGCCTTTTAAATAACTAAAGGCAAGAGTGTGAAGAGTGAAAAAGTGTTTGTGAGATTTAAACTCCAAAAAATATATAATAAATCTTAAAGTTAATAAAATCGTTTAATAAAAACAAAACATTGTGTAATTCAAACAAAAAAATTTGCTTAAGTAAACTTGCAAATTATTTGGCATTGAAACAAAAACTGCGTACGAATAAAAAAATGTTGTGAGACGATACAACAACACAAAAAACACTAAACTTTCAAATTTACAAAAACTTTGGATAAAAGTGAAACAGTTTGAACGGTCACCAAATCAACGGGAAACAAGAGGCAACAACAAAACAACATCAAGACGCAAAACACAGAACAACAAGAGGCAACAATATATCAGTACTAAGGCGCAAACACACCATATGCAAAAACAACTTGTCAACGGCAACAACAGAAGGAAGACGCAAACCAAACAACATCAAGTTCCAGACACAACGGAGACAACTCAACAGCAGCACAGGTACCCAAACGAAAACACACGAACACAAGGAAAAAGTAGTAAGTACAAACAAATCTCAACACGAAAAAACAACCAAAAATATAAAGGGTGTTGACCCTCTGCCTTTACATGGAAAAGTGCCGTCGACTTCCTTGACATCTCGCATTATCTGTTCCCAAATGGTGTTCTTTTTCTTTGCAACGAAATCTGGCTCATACCTCAATCGAACTTCTATTAGTAACTTTTTCCTCTCATGGTTCCACTTTTTTTCACTATGTACATACACAAAATATTAACAAATCATAACTAAAACTACAAACTTTAAAGTTTACCACTTTTACTTACCATAAATCCGTCATTTCCACAACAAATTGATATTTTTGGTTGTTTTTAGTTTTGCCGCCAAGAAAAATTGAAAAATATACAATGCCAAGCACTAAAGTATCACAAATGAAAACAATGCACAAATTTGACAAATGTTGCGCATAAAAAAGCATTACCATGCAATAATGAACTCGCGGCATTGCCAAAGCTACGTCTACTGTGATTAGGAACACTAGGCATTGCAGTGTTGCATTGCAAACTGCGTTTACGCAGTCAGCCGTACTTTATGAATACAACGTGGACGGAACAAACGGCAAAAAAAGATTTAAAGACTTCAAAAATGTTTACATCTGCATTGAAGGTAAGTATAAACATACTAACAACGTACATATATGTTATAACGCTAATAAATATTATTTTTTAATGCAGAAGCCGTTGGTGATAATTCCGAAGTAGACGATATAGAAGGGCATATAAGAAAGGCCATGCATTTACTAAAAAAACGTCAGTTAAAAAAACTTCTGAAAGAGAAAAAAGAGGAGAGTAAAGACATTAGCGCACAGTTGATTTAAAATTTCGAATAAGGTTTCTTGCAATTTTAATTAATTAATCCCTAAATTAATTTTTCTTTTATTGTCAAATTAAATTTTTTTGTTTTTATATTTTATTTTTTTATATTTGAATTTTTCTGATTTTATTTTTATATATTAGTACAAATACAAAAATTTAAATAGAAATTTTAATTATTATTCTTAAAATTGATTACTTTGGTAACGGTTCTGTGACAAGTTGCAGGGAGATACATTTTAAAATCAAGAAGGTTTTAAACAAATTATGAATACTTACATACTCAGCTCCGTTGTCTTGGTTTATTTGTACAGTAGTCCCCGTTTAAGTTCGCATCGTAAAATGCACAGATTGTTGTGCATTTAAACGGGGAATCATTTAAGCGGAACCCCGGATAAATGCGCATATGACGCATTTAACAAAACTCGCAGACGTGCGCTAAATATCATTAAAACAAATATTTTTGATATTTTATTAAAAACAATTATGTATTGAAATTCATATTAATTAAACGACTTTAACGAAAAAAAATATTATTCTTATATACCTCAAACCAAAAAAAAAATAAAGAGTATTGTTTCTGTAATTATTCTTTTTTGAAAAAATCTGTTATTTTTGATTGCAAATTTGGTTCATTAAAATTATTCACAACTGATTTGTCCATATTTTCTATTTCAATCATATATTTGTTATCTTTTGCAAAAAATCGTCGTACAGCTGAAATGCAATTACTTTCAACACAGTCTTCTTCATCTGAAGACTCAGATAATTCTTTATTTAAACTCTCTTCAATAATCTCCATATCAGTTAGTTGACCATAGCAGTCCAAATTGTCGTCACATCGAATAAATTCATTAAATTCGTTTTGCAGATTATTACTCAAAACATTTTCTATAATGCAGTCATCACTATTATCATCTATTGTATCAGTAATGCGGTTTGATATATTAAATTTAGCCTACTTAAAAAATAGAAATGAATAATTAAAACATAATTATAAAATAGTTTTAAAATCCTTGAAAACCATTTCAATTTACCTTTGCAAAGCAATTTATTAAGGTTAAGGGATTGTACCAACCACCAAGAGTGCCTTATCATATACATTGCTATTAATATGTTTATAGTTTTGAAAAAGTCTCGAGAGATTGTCCCCTTCAACGTGAGAAAATTGTTGTCGTATTATATTTTGTCTATAATACGATTTGAAGCAATGGATTATTCCTTGATCAAGAGGTTGTATAAGTGACGTTGTATTAGCTGGAAGAAATTCAACTACATATTACGTTTGTTAAAAATGGCATGCAGCATTGTCCACAAATAAAATTATATTCTGATTTTGAGACTTCATATCTTTGTTTAGAGATATTAATACATTTTCCCATATAGCTTTAGTCATCCAGGCTTTATTTTGTGAATTGTATTTTAGAGGTAAAGTTTTATTTCGAAAACATCGGGGATTTTTTGGTTTTCAATTACTACAACTTTTTTATAATCACCGGAAGCATTGCATATAAAAAGTAAAGTCAAACGATCTTTTGATGTTTTGTATCCTTTCACTTGACACCCTTTCCTATATAATGTTGTTTTTGGAAGAGCTCGAAAAAAAAAACACTTTTATCAGCGTTGAATATTTGTGGTGCGTCGTACGATGAAATTAGTCCTGGAAGAATTTCGCTTACGTATTCATTTGCGATCCCTTCAATTGCAGACGCAGCTTCTCCATGTATTTTCCGTAATTGAATACCTTCCCGTTTTTGCCATCGATGTAACCTTCCAGCGGTAGGGTTGAAGTCTTTATTCATCTGTATTGCAAATTGCTTAGATTTTTCAATAACCATTTGAGATTCTCATTTGATTAAACCGTACTAAAAGTGAACGTTCCACATCAACGAATGCACCTGATCTTTTACGTTTCGAGGATAATTTGGTTGATTTCGCTGTGTCTAAAATGTTTCTTTTATTTTGAATAATTCTATTTACAGATGATATTGAACAACCATATTTTCGACATAATTCACTTTTACTTTTTTCCTCAGAATCTCTTATCAATTGTATTTTTTCTTTTAAAGATAGAGTTTTCTTTTTTATTCCACTCATTTTAGACTATATTTCACGTGTTTACTGATAGAAAATATGTGTGAACTATGTAATTGTACGACACAAAAGCTCTCTTTATGACTTTAAAAAAATTTGTGTCCAATTCAACGGAATTTTGTTTCTGCTAATTCCAAGGTACAATACGAAGGTAGTATGTACATTAGCTATAACCAATTTTTTGGCATAGTACCACGAGATGCGCCATGATGTTTTATTAATGAAAACCATTATCTTCCATCATTTTAAGAAAAAAAAATTAAAATTTAAGTAATTTTATTTCATATCATATCGAGTTATTAAACTTCATATACAATGGTTATATTAAAAATAAAACACAACAATATCATAACATCCATTTAATTACTATTGTAGGATAAAAATTTTAAGTTTAAAGTACGTGTAGATTTGCAAAATGGGTATATATCCTGGACAATTTTTATTGCACGTTCTGCACAAATATTGCTAATTTGCTGATTTTTGATGAATGAATCATCTTGTACCCAATGTTTAAGAAATCATTTCTTGGCGTTTTCGAATCTTGCTAATGATAGGTTTAAAAGCTGAAAATTATCTTCGTTGAATTGGTGATCTGAGAACCATATATCGTACCACTGACCGCAAATAAAATCACAAATTGGGTATAACTCAGACCGATATTTTGGTATTAGTATAAAAGCTGATTATGTTCGTCCTTACTTAATTTTTGCGGTTGAATATTTCTCATTTAAGCGGGGAACGCATATACGCGGGCTCGTTTAAGCGGGAATGCTTTAATATAATTCATATGAAGTTTTTAGCTGCCACCACTTCTTGCGCATTTAACCGGGGAAATCACTTAAGCCGGAACTACTGTATATCCAATTCATTTAAGGCTTTTTCAGTTTCTATAGGAAACAATGACGTTAAACTGACAGCTGTCTCTTGTTGGCGTATTAACATTTTAGTCAAAACGATTTGCTCTGCTAAAGCTCGCATAACTTCTCGATTTTGTTGTTCTAGTTTTTCTGAAATATACAAAATGTTAAGATTGTATTTATAATTAGCAGGATGTTATATAACTATGTTACCTGTTTGTTGCTGAAATAGGCGTTATGTATAAGATTTGATGTCCTCACAATTGTGACCGCACATTTTGGACTTCTTAGGAATATTGCCTTGGGGAACATCGTTTTCTTCATCGGAATCTTGAAAAAATTTTACTGTGTTGTGGGTCGCTTGGCAGACATTGCGACAGTTGCTGCAATATTGTTGGTAATTTTGTAAACATATTTTACATAATTTTTTAAAAATGTACTCAAAATACACGTTGTCAGGTATTTATCCAAAAATTGTCGGAATTCTGTTGTTTCCAATCTGAAACATAATCCAAACTTCTAGGCTATCGAACGAATTCTTTGGGAATGTAGGGACGAAGTGAAGTCAAATGCGTGGATATATTTTTAACATTTTGTTTTGAAATATTGTTTAAAAGCGTGTTTTGGATTATATGCAGTATCATTTTCCTCATGACACCCAAATCGACAAGATGCATACTATCAATGTCTACTTGGGTTGTCATATTAATTCCAATCTCTTCCAATGGGGTTTCTTGAGAATGAAATCTTTTACTATGATGTTGTTTATATTTTCTTTCCTTAAAATCCTGATCAGATATGAGATCATCACTCTCAGTGGAGTAAGTCAGAACTTTACTAGTTTTCTTTGCAACTTGGATTCATTTCGAACACCCATGTGAAGATGTGTGACCAACAATTCCACATAAAACGGCTTTTGCCGGCGAATCCCAAACTACTGCCCTTATTTTTATGGTAATAATTTTTTCATTAACTTCAATGCCGTTTTCAACTATAGTTCTCATTTTTAAAATAAAGTCTGCGAACAATTGTGAAATGTCTTCCGGTTTCCTTTTTCCAAGATAAATACCAACTGCAATGACACATATGTTTTTAATATTAACAATTCGTAACAGAATCGGCACAGCTGTGCTCGAAAACTTTTGCAAAAGAGGCAAACCATCAATATTAATGTCCACTATAACTTCGTCTAACTCTGAAATGATATTGTAATGTGCTTCCAATTGATTTATGACGCCGAAATGGGTGTAAAACCCTGGCGAGACGTTCTTAATTATGGATTTTTCTCTGTTTGGAACCAAGGTTTTTATGTTTCAAGGAACATCTAGATTTTCTTGCCAAAGTATTGTCAACAACTCATCGACGGCTCGTCTTGTAGGTCTATTCCTAATGTACCAAGCTCTTAATTTCTCCCGTAAGGGCTTGTGCGTATGGATTGAATGGTATCCCCACTTTCTTCAGCAGTATATTCTGGCACATATACTTTGGAGCTTGTAGCGAAATTTAAATTGGAAGTTCCTACTACTACTGTATCATTTAACCGACCTACATATTCAGTCTTTTGTTGTTTTATAAGTCTCCGAATGTTTCGTTGACTGCTTCCTCTTCCAAGCATTTTTCCCCTAAAGAAGATCACCTTTTCCATGTAATCAACAACACTGTTTCACACACACTTACACACACATAAAACTCACTTGTTATTTGGTCTGTTTAATGTTTTTTTATTAATAAATAAAAGACACCACTTAATAAATGTATAATTTATCAAAACACCAAACATATGTTTTGATATTTCACATAACCAAGTTGATGAAACTTTTAATGACGGCGTCCATTTTGGTTTATTATCAAAGCGTTTTCGTAATGTTGCATTTGACATTTGAAAAATGTTGTATTATTATATCTAAACATTATTTTTGTGATTTATAACACTTAGGTATGAGTTTATTTTGGTGTTTTCATTTGGGTTTAATGGAGAAATATAATTGCAATATAATAAATGTGATTTGAAAGTAATCAAAAGATGGAAGTTTACGAAATGCGATATATATAATTTCAGATGTCGACTTTATTTTATAAAAACCGTTTAAGTAATTCAACCACATAAGATAATTATTTTTTCGTAACTCCCTAGTTCTGAAGTTATGAGAAGCTGAAATTAAAACAAGGCCTTAAATCTAGTTTACCAACATAGCTCGAATTTTCTCAGTTTTCTTCCACTGACAAAACTTGTAATTATTAAGTTGACATATACAAAAATGTTGGTGCCAAGTCCAAACTTTCCGAGTTATAGGCCCCTAAATTTCGGATATACATTTTAACGTATTTTTGCTTGTTGACGGCGGATTGGTAATATATGGCTTGTTGGAAAGCTGTTTGGACTACCTTTCAAATAACATATATGTTCGCGATCGGTTAGCCCATTGAGCCCGCAGCCGTTTATAGATTTTATAACCCTACTTTTTCAGATAAAAGTGGAAATATCTTTAAATATCCTTAATATAACGGTCTTTCATTTGACATATTGTTTGGACCAGTAACCCTTTCGGCACCGGAGATATTAACGAAATTTGTGGTGTTTTGTCATTAACTTACAGAATGTGTTTTATAAAAAATTTTCCCCATAACATAACAATTATTTTTCCAAAAATCGTGCGAATTTTTAAAATATTTTTTCGCCAATAAGAAATTAATATAAAAAAGTCGAGCGATTTTAATTCTGCGCCCACACTGAAGTAATCAATACAACATTTACTATTATAAGTTACAAGGTAATGATCATTTTAAACAAATGTTACCGGATTTTTCTTAAACGGATCGCATCAAGTCAAGTCGCATCAAGAATTATCGAAAAAAAATTATTTATTTGTTTATGTCTTATTTTTTGATTGTATATAAGAAAAAATCAATTTTTTTTTATTTAAACTTCCGATATCTCAATAACCGAGCGAGTTGTGAATTTATTTCATTTAATAGTATTGCCTTATTTGAATGTCTTCTAGGCGCACCATTTGACGATTCTCCAATTCAGTATTTTTTTGAGTCTCGCCCGATAAATTTCAGTTCAGCCCAACTTGCACTTATTAAACACTTTCGAACCAATTTGGTGACATTTCCCCCCTTCACCTATTTCGTGACAAGTACTTTTAGACAATTGACTCCACATTTCCCGTAGGGTTGTAAGTAATTATTAAACAACAAATAAAACATTGTAACTTGAATTAAAACCAAACAAACAGACACTCTTCTAAATTACCAAAAGGCTTAGACCCTTAACATTTGGTTCAATCGAACCGGATTTGTGTGCCTTTTAAATAACTAAAGGCAAGAGTGTGAAGAGTGAAAAAGTGTTTGTGAGATTTAAACTCCAAAAAATATATAATAAATCTTAAAGTTAATAAAATCGTTTAATAAAAACAAAACATTGTGTAATTCAAACAAAAAAATTTGCTTAAGTAAACTTGCAAATTATTTGGCATTGAAACAAAAACTGCGTACGAATAAAAAAATGTTGTGAGACGATACAACAACACAAAAAACACTAAACTTTCAAATTTACAAAAACTTTGGATAAAAGTGAAACAGTTTGAACGGTCACCAAATCAACGGGAAACAAGGGGCAACAACAAAACAACATCAAGACGCAAAACACAGAACAACAAGAGGCAACAATATATCAGTACTAAGGCGCAAACACACCATATGCAAAAACAACTTGTCAACGGCAACAACAGAAGGAAGACGCAAACCAAACAACATCAAGTTCCAGACACAACGGAGACAACTCAACAGCAGCACAGGTACCCAAACGAAAACACACGAACACAAGGAAAAAGTAGTAAGTACAAACAAATCTCAACACGAAAAAACAACCAAAAATATAAAGGGTGTTGACCCTCTGCCTTTACATGGAAAAGTGCCGTCGACTTCCTTGACATCTCGCATTATCTGTTCCCAAATGGTGTTCTTTTTCTTTGCAACGAAATCTGGCTCATACCTCAATCGAACTTCTATTAGTAACTTCTTCCTCTCATGGTTCCACTTTTTTTTCACTATGTACATACACAAAATATTAACAAATCATAACTAAAACTACAAACTTTAAAGTTTACCACTTTTACTTACCATAAATCCGTCATTTCCACAACAAATTAATATTTTTGGTTGTTTTTAGTTTTGCCGCCAAGAAAAATTGAAAAATATACAATGCCAAGCACTAAAGTATCACAAATGAAAACAATGCACAAATTTGACAAATGTTGCGCATAAAAAAGCATTACCATGCAATAATGAACTCGCGGCATTGCCAAAGCTACGTCTACTGTGATTAGGAACACTAGGCATTGCAGTGTTGCATTGCAAACTGCGTTTACGCAGTCAGCCGTACTTTATGAATACAACGTGGACGGAACAAACGGCAAAAAAAGATTTAAAGACTTCAAAAATGTTTACATCTGCATTGAAGGTAAGTATAAACATACTAACAACGTACATATATGTTATAACGCTAATAAATATTATTTTTTAATGCAGAAGCCGTTGGTGCTAATTCCGAAGTAGACGATATAGAAGGGCATATAAGAAAGGCCATGCATTTACTAAAAAAACGTCAGTTAAAAAAACTTCTGAAAGAGAAAAAAGAGGAGAGTAAAGACATTAGCGCACAGTCGATGTAAAATTTCGAATAAGGTTTCTTGCAATTTTAATTAATTAATCCCTAAATTAATTTTTCTTTAATTGTCAAATTAAATTTTTTTGTTTTTATATTTTATTTTTTTATATTTGAATTTTTCTGATTTTATTTTTATATATTAGTAATGTAAATTAAATGAAGTAGAAAATTAATTAAATACAAAAAATTTAAATAGAAATTTTAATTATTATTCCTAAAATTGATTACTTTGGTAACGGTTCTGTGGCAAGTTGCAGGGAGATACATTTTAAAATCAAGAAGGTTTTCAACAAATTATGAATACTTACATACTCAGCTCCGTTGTCTTGGTTTATTTGTACAGTAGTCCCCGTTTAAGTTCGCATCGTAAAATGCACAGATTGTTGTGCATTTAAACGGGGAATCATTTAAGCGGAACCCCGGATAAATGCGCATATGACGCATTTAACAAAACTCGCAGACGTGCGCTAAATATCATTAAAACAAATATTTTTGATATTTTATTAAAAACAATTATGTATTGAAATTCATATTAATTAAACGACTTTAACGAAAAAAAATATTATTCTTATATACCTCAAACCAAAAAAAAAATAAAGAGTATTGTTTCTGTAATTATTCTTTTTTGAAAAAATCTGTTATTTTTGATTGCAAATTTGGTTCATTAAAATTATTCACAACTGATTTGTCCATATTTTCTATTTCAATCATATATTTGTTATCTTTTGCAAAAAATCGTCGTACAGCTGAAATGCAATTACTTTCAACACAGTCTTCTTCATCTGAAGACTCAGATAATTCTTTATTTAAACTCTCTTCAATAATCTCCATATCAGTTAGTTGACCACAGCAGTCCAAATTGTCGTCACATCGAATAAATTCATTAAATTCGTTTTGCAGATTATTACTCAAAACATTTTCTATAATGCAGTCATCACTATTATCATCTATTGTATCAGTAATGCGGTTTGATATATTAAATTTAGCCTACTTAAAAAATAGAAAGGAATAATTAAAACATAATTATAAAATAGTTTTAAAATCCTTGAAAACCATTTCAATTTACCTTTGCAAAGCAATTTATTAAGGTTAAGGGTTGTACCAACCACCAAGAGTGCCTTATCATATACATTGCTGTTAATATGTTTATAGTTTTGAAAAAGTCTCGAGAGATTGTCCCCTTCAACGTGAGAAAATTGTTTTCGTATTATATTTTGTCTATAATACGATTTGAAGCAATGGATTATTCCTTGATCAAGAGGTTGTATAAGTGACGTTGTATTAGCTGGAAGAAATTCAACTACATATTACGTTTGTTAAAAATGGCATGCAGCATTGTCCACAAATAAAATTATATTCTGATTTTGAGACTTCATATCTTTGTTTAGAGATATTAATACATTTTCCCATATAGCTTTAGTCATCCAGGCTTTATTTTGTGAATTGTATTTTAGAGGTAAAGTTTTATTTCGAAAACATCGGGGATTTTTTGGTTTTCAATTACTACAACTTTTTTATAATCACCGGAAGCATTGCATATAAAAAATAAAGTCAAACGATCTTTTGATGTTTTGTATCCTTTCACTTGACACCCTTTCCTATATAATGTTGTTTTTGGAAGAGCTCGAAAAAAAAAACACTTTTATCAGCGTTGAATATTTGTGGTGCGTCGTACGATGAAATTAGTCCTGGAAGAATTTCGCTTACGTATTCATTTGCGATCCCTTCAATTGCAGACGCAGCTTCTCCATGTATTTTCCGTAATTGAATACCTTCCCGTTTTTGCCATCGATGTAACCTTCCAGCGGTAGGGTTGAAGTCTTTATTCATCTGTATTGCAAATTGCTTAGATTTTTCAATAACCATTTGAGATTCTCCAGATTCTCATTTGATTAAACCGTACTAAAAGTGAACGTTCCACATCAACGAATGCACCTGATCTTTTACGTTTCGAGGATAATTTGGTTGATTTCGCTGTGTCCAAAATGTTTCTTTTATTTTGAATAATTCTATTTACAGATGATATTGAACAACCATATTTTCGACATAATTCACTTTTACTTTTTTCCTCAGAATCTCTTATCAATTGTATTTTTTCTTTTAAAGATAGAGTTTTCTTTTTTATTCCACTCATTTTAGACTATATTTCACGTGTTTACTGATAGAAAATATGTGTGAACTATGTAATTGTACGACACAAAAGCTCTCTTTATGACTTTAAAAAAATTTGTGTCCAATTCAACGGAATTTTGTTTCTGCTAATTCCATGGTACAATACGAAGGTAGTATGTACATTAGGGCTATAACCAATTTTTTGGCATAGTACCACGAGATGCGCCATGATGTTTTATTAATGAAAACCATTATCTTCCATCATTTTAAGAAAAAACTTCACCCACCAAACGCATTTTCTAAATCAATACAAAAAAAATTAAAAAAAATTAAAATTTAAGTAATTTTATTTCATATCATATCGAGTTTTTAAACTTCATATACAATGGTTATATTAAAAATAAAACACAACAATATCATAACATCCATTTAATTACTATTGTAGGATAAAAATTTTAAGTTTAAAGTACGTGTAGATTTGCAAAATGGGTATATATCCTGGACAATTTTTATTGCACGTTCTGCACAAATATTGCTAATTTGCTGATTTTTGATGAATGAATCATCTTGTACCCAATGTTTAAGAAATCATTTCTTGGCGTTTTCGAATCTTGCTAATGATAGGTTTAAAAGCTGAAAATTATCTTCGTTGAATTGGTGATCTGAGAACCATATATCGTACCATTGACCGCAAATAAAATCACAAATTGGGTATAACTCAGACCGATATTTTGGTATTAGTATAAAAGCTGATTATGTTCGTCCTTACTTAATTTTTGCGGTTGAATATTTCTCATTTAAGCGGGGAACGCATATACGCGGGCTCGTTTAAGCGGGAATGCTTTAATATAATTCATATGAAGTTTTTAGCTGCCACCACTTCTTGCGCATTTAACCGGGGAAATCACTTAAGCCGGAACTACTGTATATCCAATTCATTTAAGGCTTTTTCAGTTTCTATAGGAAACAATGACGTTAAACTGACAGCTGTCTCTTGTTGGCGTATTAACATTTTAGTCAAAACGATTTGCTCTGCTAAAGCTCGCATAACTTCTCGATTTTGTTGTTCTAGTTTTTCTGAAATATACAAAATGTTAAGATTGTATTTATAATTAGCAGGATGTTATATAACTATGTTACCTGTTTGTTGCTGAAATAGGCGTTATGTATAAGATTTGATGTCCTCACAATTGTGACCGCACATTTTGGACTTCTTAGGAATATTGCCTTGGGGAACATCGTTTTCTTCATCGGAATCTTGAAAAAATTTTACTGTGTTGTGGGTCGCTTGGCAGACATTGCGACAGTTGCTGCAATATTGTTGGTAATTTTGTAAACATATTTTACATAATTTTTTAAAAATGTACTCAAAATACACGTTGTCAGGTATTTATCCAAAAATTGTCGGAATTCTGTTGTTTCCAATCTGAAACGTAATCCAAACTTCTAGGCTATCGAACGAATTCTTTGGGAATGTAGGGACGAAGTGAAGTCAAATGCGTGGATATATTTTTAACATTTTGTTTTGAAATATTGTTTAAAAGCGTGTTTTGGATTATATGCAGTATCATTTTCCTCATGACACCCAAATCGACAAGATGCATACTATCAATGTCTACTTGGGTTGTCATATTAATTCCAATCTCTTCCAATGGGGTTTCTTGAGAATGAAATCTTTTACTATGATGTTGTTTATATTTTCTTTCCTTAAAATCCTGATCAGATATGAGATCATCACTCTCAGTGGAGTAAGTCAGAACTTTACTAGTTTTCTTTGCAACTTGGATTCATTTCGAACACCCATGTGAAGATGTGTGACCAACAATTCCACATAAAACGGCTTTTGCCGGCGAATCCCAAACTACTGCCCTTATTTTTATGGCAATAATTTTTTCATTAACTTCAATGCCGTTTTCAACTATAGTTCTCATTTTTAAAATAAAGTCTGCGAACAATTGTGAAATGTCTTCCGGTTTCCTTTTTCCAAGATAAATACCAACTGCAATGACACATATGTTTTTAATATTAACAATTCGTAACAGAATCGGCACAGCTGTGCTCGAAAACTTTTGCAAAAGAGGCAAACCATCAATATTAATGTCCACTATAACTTCGTCTAACTCTGAAATGATATTGTAATGTGCTTCCAATTGATTTATGACGCCGAAATGGGTGTAAAACCCTGGCGAGACGTTCTTAATTATGGATTTTTCTCTGTTTGGAACCAAGGTTTTTATGTTTCAAGGAACATCTAGATTTTCTTGCCAAAGTATTGTCAACAACTCATCGACGGCTCGTCTTGTAGGTCTATTCCTAATGTACCAAGCTCTTAATTTCTCCCGTAAGGGCTTGTGCGTATGGATTGAATTTTCCCATCCAATGGTATCCCCACTTTCTTCAGCAGTATATTCTGGCACATATACTTTGGAGCTTGTAGCGAAATTTAAATTGGAAGTTCCTACTACTACTGTATCATTTAACCGACCTACATATTCAGTCTTTTGTTGTTTTATAAGTCTCCGAATGTTTCGTTGACTGCTTCCTCTTCCAAGCATTTTTCCCCTAAAGAAGATCACCTTTTCCATGTAATCAACAACACTGTTTCACACACACTTACACACACATAAAACTCACTTGTTATTTGGTCTGTTTTATGTTTTTTTATTAATAAATAAAAAAACACCACTTAATAAATGTATAATTTATCAAAACACCAAACATATGTTTTGATATTTCACATAACCAAGTTGATGAAACTTTTAATGACGGCGTCCATTTTGGTTTATTATCAAAGCGTTTTCGTAATGTTGCATTTGACATTTGAAAAATGTTGTATTATTATATCTAAACATTATTTTTGTGATTTATAACACTTAGGTATGAGTTTATTTTGGTGTTTTCATTTGGGTTTAATGGAGAAATATAATTGCAATATAATAAATGTGATTTGAAAGTAATCAAAAGATGGAACTTTACGAAATGCGATATATATAATTTCAGTTGTCGACTTTATTTTATAAAAACCGTTTAAGTAATTGAACCACATAAGATAATTATTTTTTCGTAACTCCCTAGTTCTGAAGTTATGAGAAGCTGAAATTAAAACAATGCCTTAAATCTAGTTTACCAACATAGCTCGAATTTTCTCAGTTTTCTTCCACTGACAAAACTTGTAATTATTAAGTTGACATATACAAAAATGTTGGTGCCAAGTCCAAACTTTCCGAGTTATAGGCCCCTAAATTTCGGATATACATTTTAACGTATTTTTGCTTGTTGACGGCGGATTGGTAATATATGGCTTGTTGGAAAGCTGTTTGGACTACCTTTCAAATAACATATATGTTCGCGATCGGTTAGCCCATTGAGCCCGCAGCCGTTTATAGATTTTATAACCCTACTTTTTCAGATAAAAGTGGAAATATCTTTAAATATCCTTAATATAACGGTCTTTCATTTGACATATTGTTTGGACCAGTAACCCTTTCGGCACCGGAGATATTAACGAAATTTGTGGTGTTTTGTCATTAACTTACAGAATGTGTTTTATAAAAAATTTTCCCCATAACATAACAATTATTTTTCCAAAAATCGTGCGAATTTTTAAAATATTTTTTCGCCAATAAGAAATTGATATAAAAAAGTCGAGCGATTTTAATTTTGCGCCCACACTGAAGTAATCAATACAACATTTACTATTATAAGTTACAAGGTAATGATCATTTTAAACAAATGTTACCGGATTTTTCTTAAACGGATCGCATCAAGTCAAGTCGCATCAAGAATTATCGAAAAAAAATTATTTATTTGTTTATGTCTTATTTTTTGATTGTATATAAGAAAAAATCAATTTTTTTTTATTTAAACTTCCGATATCTCAATAACCGAGCGAGTTGTGAATTTATTTCATTTAATAGTATTGCCTTATTTGAATGTCTTCTAGGCGCACCATTTGACGATTCTCCAATTCAGTATTTTTTTGAGTCTCGCCCGATAAATTTCAGTTCAGCCCAACTTGCACTTATTAAACACTTTCGAACCAATTTGGTGACATTTCCCCCCTTCACCTATTTCGTGACAAGTACTTTTAGACAATTGACTCCACATTTCCCGTAGGGTTGTAAGTAATTATTAAACAACAAATAAAACATTGTAACTTGAATTAAAACCAAACAAACAGACACTCTTCTAAATTACCAAAAGGCTTAGACCCTTAACATTTGGTCCAATCGAACCGGATTTGTGTGCCTTTTAAATAACTAAAGGCAAGAGTGTGAAGAGTGAAAAAGTGTTTGTGAGATTTAAACTCCAAAAAATATATAATAAATCTTAAAGTTAATAAAATCGTTTAATAAAAACAAAACATTGTGTAATTCAAACAAAAAAATTTGCTTAAGTAAACTTGCAAATTATTTGGCATTGAAACAAAAACTGCGTACGAATAAAAAAATGTTGTGAGACGATACAACAACACAAAAAACACTAAACTTTCAAATTTACAAAAACTTTGGATAAAAGTGAAACAGTTTGAACGGTCACCAAATCAACGGGAAACAAGAGGCAACAACAAAACAACATCAAGACGCAAAACACAGAACAACAAGAGGCAACAATATATCAGTACTAAGGCGCAAACACACCATATGCAAAAACAACTTGTCAACGGCAACAACAGAAGGAAGACGCAAACCAAACAACATCAAGTTCCAGACACAACGGAGACAACTCAACAGCAGCACAGGTACCCAAACGAAAACACACGAACACAAGGAAAAAGTAGTAAGTACAAACAAATCTCAACACGAAAAAACAACCAAAAATATAAAGGGTGTTGACCCTCTGCCTTTACATGGAAAAGTGCCGTCGACTTCCTTGACATCTCGCATTATCTGTTCCCAAATGGTGTTCTTTTTCTTTGCAACGAAATCTGGCTCATACCTCAATCGAACTTCTATTAGTAACTTTTTCCTCTCATGGTTCCACTTTTTTTCACTATGTACATACACAAAATATTAACAAATCATAACTAAAACTACAAACTTTAAAGTTTACCACTTTTACTTACCATAAATCCGTCATTTCCACAACAAATTGATATTTTTGGTTGTTTTTAGTTTTGCCGCCAAGAAAAATTGAAAAATATACAATGCCAAGCACTAAAGTATCACAAATGAAAACAATGCACAAATTTGACAAATGTTGCGCATAAAAAAGCATTACCATGCAATAATGAACTCGCGGCATTGCCAAAGCTACGTCTACTGTGATTAGGAACACTAGGCATTGCAGTGTTGCATTGCAAACTGCGTTTACGCAGTCAGCCGTACTTTATGAATACAACGTGGACGGAACAAACGGCAAAAAAAGATTTAAAGACTTCAAAAATGTTTACATCTGCATTGAAGGTAAGTATAAACATACTAACAACGTACATATATGTTATAACGCTAATAAATATTATTTTTTAATGCAGAAGCCGTTGGTGCTAATTCCGAAGTAGACGATATAGAAGGGCATATAAGAAAGGCCATGCATTTACTAAAAAAACGTCAGTTAAAAAAACTTCTGAAAGAGAAAAAAGAGGAGAGTAAAGACATTAGCGCACAGTTGATTTAAAATTTCGAATAAGGTTTCTTGCAATTTTAATTAATTAATCCCTAAATTAATTTTTCTTTTATTGTCAAATTAAATTTTTTTGTTTTTATATTTTATTTTTTTATATTTGAATTTTTCTGATTTTATTTTTATATATTAGTACAAATACAAAAATTTAAATAGAAATTTTAATTATTATTCTTAAAATTGATTACTTTGGTAACGGTTCTGTGACAAGTTGCAGGGAGATACATTTTAAAATCAAGAAGGTTTTAAACAAATTATGAATACTTACATACTCAGCTCCGTTGTCTTGGTTTATTTGTACAGTAGTCCCCGTTTAAGTTCGCATCGTAAAATGCACAGATTGTTGTGCATTTAAACGGGGAATCATTTAAGCGGAACCCCGGATAAATGCGCATATGACGCATTTAACAAAACTCGCAGACGTGCGCTAAATATCATTAAAACAAATATTTTTGATATTTTATTAAAAACAATTATGTATTGAAATTCATATTAATTAAACGACTTTAACGAAAAAAAATATTATTCTTATATACCTCAAACCAAAAAAAAAATAAAGAGTATTGTTTCTGTAATTATTCTTTTTTGAAAAAATCTGTTATTTTTGATTGCAAATTTGGTTCATTAAAATTATTCACAACTGATTTGTCCATATTTTCTATTTCAATCATATATTTGTTATCTTTTGCAAAAAATCGTCGTACAGCTGAAATGCAATTACTTTCAACACAGTCTTCTTCATCTGAAGACTCAGATAATTCTTTATTTAAACTCTCTTCAATAATCTCCATATCAGTTAGTTGACCATAGCAGTCCAAATTGTCGTCACATCGAATAAATTCATTAAATTCGTTTTGCAGATTATTACTCAAAACATTTTCTATAATGCAGTCATCACTATTATCATCTATTGTATCAGTAATGCGGTTTGATATATTAAATTTAGCCTACTTAAAAAATAGAAATGAATAATTAAAACATAATTATAAAATAGTTTTAAAATCCTTGAAAACCATTTCAATTTACCTTTGCAAAGCAATTTATTAAGGTTAAGGGATTGTACCAACCACCAAGAGTGCCTTATCATATACATTGCTATTAATATGTTTATAGTTTTGAAAAAGTCTCGAGAGATTGTCCCCTTCAACGTGAGAAAATTGTTTTCGTATTATATTTTGTCTATAATACGATTTGAAGCAATGGATTATTCCTTGATCAAGAGGTTGTATAAGTGACGTTGTATTAGCTGGAAGAAATTCAACTACATATTACGTTTGTTAAAAATGGCATGCAGCATTGTCCACAAATAAAATTATATTCTGATTTTGAGACTTCATATCTTTGTTTAGAGATATTAATACATTTTCCCATATAGCTTTAGTCATCCAGGCTTTATTTTGTGAATTGTATTTTAGAGGTAAAGTTTTATTTCGAAAACATCGGGGATTTTTTGGTTTTCAATTACTACAACTTTTTTATAATCACCGGAAGCATTGCATATAAAAAGTAAAGTCAAACGATCTTTTGATGTTTTGTATCCTTTCACTTGACACCCTTTCCTATATAATGTTGTTTTTGGAAGAGCTCGAAAAAAAAAACACTTTTATCAGCGTTGAATATTTGTGGTGCGTCGTACGATGAAATTAGTCCTGGAAGAATTTCGCTTACGTATTCATTTGCGATCCCTTCAATTGCAGACGCAGCTTCTCCATGTATTTTCCGTAATTGAATACCTTCCCGTTTTTGCCATCGATGTAACCTTCCAGCGGTAGGGTTGAAGTCTTTATTCATCTGTATTGCAAATTGCTTAGATTTTTCAATAACCATTTGAGATTCTCATTTGATTAAACCGTACTAAAAGTGAACGTTCCACATCAACGAATGCACCTGATCTTTTACGTTTCGAGGATAATTTGGTTGATTTCGCTGTGTCTAAAATGTTTCTTTTATTTTGAATAATTCTATTTACAGATGATATTGAACAACCATATTTTCGACATAATTCACTTTTACTTTTTTCCTCAGAATCTCTTATCAATTGTATTTTTTCTTTTAAAGATAGAGTTTTCTTTTTTATTCCACTCATTTTAGACTATATTTCACGTGTTTACTGATAGAAAATATGTGTGAACTATGTAATTGTACGACACAAAAGCTCTCTTTATGACTTTAAAAAAATTTGTGTCCAATTCAACGGAATTTTGTTTCTGCTAATTCCAAGGTACAATACGAAGGTAGTATGTACATTAGCTATAACCAATTTTTTGGCATAGTACCACGAGATGCGCCATGATGTTTTATTAATGAAAACCATTATCTTCCATCATTTTAAGAAAAAAAATTAAAATTTAAGTAATTTTATTTCATATCATATCGAGTTATTAAACTTCATATACAATGGTTATATTAAAAATAAAACACAACAATATCATAACATCCATTTAATTACTATTGTAGGATAAAAATTTTAAGTTTAAAGTACGTGTAGATTTGCAAAATGGGTATATATCCTGGACAATTTTTATTGCACGTTCTGCACAAATATTGCTAATTTGCTGATTTTTGATGAATGAATCATCTTGTACCCAATGTTTAAGAAATCATTTCTTGGCGTTTTCGAATCTTGCTAATGATAGGTTTAAAAGCTGAAAATTATCTTCGTTGAATTGGTGATCTGAGAACCATATATCGTACCACTGACCGCAAATAAAATCACAAATTGGGTATAACTCAGACCGATATTTTGGTATTAGTATAAAAGCTGATTATGTTCGTCCTTACTTAATTTTTGCGGTTGAATATTTCTCATTTAAGCGGGGAACGCATATACGCGGGCTCGTTTAAGCGGGAATGCTTTAATATAATTCATATGAAGTTTTTAGCTGCCACCACTTCTTGCGCATTTAACCGGGGAAATCACTTAAGCCGGAACTACTGTATATCCAATTCATTTAAGGCTTTTTCAGTTTCTATAGGAAACAATGACGTTAAACTGACAGCTGTCTCTTGTTGGCGTATTAACATTTTAGTCAAAACGATTTGCTCTGCTAAAGCTCGCATAACTTCTCGATTTTGTTGTTCTAGTTTTTCTGAAATATACAAAATGTTAAGATTGTATTTATAATTAGCAGGATGTTATATAACTATGTTACCTGTTTGTTGCTGAAATAGGCGTTATGTATAAGATTTGATGTCCTCACAATTGTGACCGCACATTTTGGACTTCTTAGGAATATTGCCTTGGGGAACATCGTTTTCTTCATCGGAATCTTGAAAAAATTTTACTGTGTTGTGGGTCGCTTGGCAGACATTGCGACAGTTGCTGCAATATTGTTGGTAATTTTGTAAACATATTTTACATAATTTTTTAAAAATGTACTCAAAATACACGTTGTCAGGTATTTATCCAAAAATTGTCGGAATTCTGTTGTTTCCAATCTGAAACATAATCCAAACTTCTAGGCTATCGAACGAATTCTTTGGGAATGTAGGGACGAAGTGAAGTCAAATGCGTGGATATATTTTTAACATTTTGTTTTGAAATATTGTTTAAAAGCGTGTTTTGGATTATATGCAGTATCATTTTCCTCATGACACCCAAATCGACAAGATGCA
The DNA here is from genome assembly GCA_963931995.1 of Phaonia tiefii. NCBI lineage: Eukaryota > Metazoa > Arthropoda > Insecta > Diptera > Muscidae > Phaonia > Phaonia tiefii. Next base: position 108,014,208 of record OZ008368.1, on the reverse strand, counting down.
TACTATCAATGTCTACTTGGGTTGTCATATTAATTCCAATCTCTTCCAATGGGGTTTCTTGAGAATGAAATCTTTTACTATGATGTTGTTTATATTTTCTTTCCTTAAAATCCTGATCAGATATGAGATCATCACTCTCAGTGGAGTAAGTCAGAACTTTACTAGTTTTCTTTGCAACTTGGATTCATTTCGAACACCCATGTGAAGATGTGTGACCAACAATTCCACATAAAACGGCTTTTGCCGGCGAATCCCAAACTACTGCCCTTATTTTTATGGTAATAATTTTTTCATTAACTTCAATGCCGTTTTCAACTATAGTTCTCATTTTTAAAATAAAGTCTGCGAACAATTGTGAAATGTCTTCCGGTTTCCTTTTTCCAAGATAAATACCAACTGCAATGACACATATGTTTTTAATATTAACAATTCGTAACAGAATCGGCACAGCTGTGCTCGAAAACTTTTGCAAAAGAGGCAAACCATCAATATTAATGTCCACTATAACTTCGTCTAACTCTGAAATGATATTGTAATGTGCTTCCAATTGATTTATGACGCCGAAATGGGTGTAAAACCCTGGCGAGACGTTCTTAATTATGGATTTTTCTCTGTTTGGAACCAAGGTTTTTATGTTTCAAGGAACATCTAGATTTTCTTGCCAAAGTATTGTCAACAACTCATCGACGGCTCGTCTTGTAGGTCTATTCCTAATGTACCAAGCTCTTAATTTCTCCCGTAAGGGCTTGTGCGTATGGATTGAATGGTATCCCCACTTTCTTCAGCAGTATATTCTGGCACATATACTTTGGAGCTTGTAGCGAAATTTAAATTGGAAGTTCCTACTACTACTGTATCATTTAACCGACCTACATATTCAGTCTTTTGTTGTTTTATAAGTCTCCGAATGTTTCGTTGACTGCTTCCTCTTCCAAGCATTTTTCCCCTAAAGAAGATCACCTTTTCCATGTAATCAACAACACTGTTTCACACACACTTACACACACATAAAACTCACTTGTTATTTGGTCTGTTTAATGTTTTTTTATTAATAAATAAAAGACACCACTTAATAAATGTATAATTTATCAAAACACCAAACATATGTTTTGATATTTCACATAACCAAGTTGATGAAACTTTTAATGACGGCGTCCATTTTGGTTTATTATCAAAGCGTTTTCGTAATGTTGCATTTGACATTTGAAAAATGTTGTATTATTATATCTAAACATTATTTTTGTGATTTATAACACTTAGGTATGAGTTTATTTTGGTGTTTTCATTTGGGTTTAATGGAGAAATATAATTGCAATATAATAAATGTGATTTGAAAGTAATCAAAAGATGGAAGTTTACGAAATGCGATATATATAATTTCAGATGTCGACTTTATTTTATAAAAACCGTTTAAGTAATTCAACCACATAAGATAATTATTTTTTCGTAACTCCCTAGTTCTGAAGTTATGAGAAGCTGAAATTAAAACAAGGCCTTAAATCTAGTTTACCAACCTAGCTCGAATTTTCTCAGTTTTCTTCCACTGACAAAACTTGTAATTATTAAGTTGACATATACAAAAATGTTGGTGCCAAGTCCAAACTTTCCGAGTTATAGGCCCCTAAATTTCGGATATACATTTTAACGTATTTTTGCTTGTTGACGGCGGATTGGTAATATATGGCTTGTTGGAAAGCTGTTTGGACTACCTTTCAAATAACATATATGTTCGCGATCGTTTAGCCCATTGAGCCCGCAGCCGTTTATAGATTTTATAACCCTACTTTTTCAGATAAAAGTGGAAATATCTTTAAATATCCTTAATATAACGGTCTTTCATTTGACATATTGTTTGGACCAGTAACCCTTTCGGCACCGGAGATATTAACGAAATTTGTGGTGTTTTGTCATTAACTTACAGAATGTGTTTTATAAAAAATTTTCCCCATAACATAACAATTATTTTTCCAAAAATCGTGCGAATTTTTAAAATATTTTTTCGCCAATAAGAAATTAATATAAAAAAGTCGAGCGATTTTAATTTTGCGCCCACACTGAAGTAATCAATACAACATTTACTATTATAAGTTACAAGGTAATGATCATTTTAAACAAATGTTACCGGATTTTTCTTAAACGGATCGCATCAAGTCAAGTCGCATCAAGAATTATCGAAAAAAAATTATTTATTTGTTTATGTCTTATTTTTTGATTGTATATAAGAAAAAATCATTTTTTTTTTATTTAAACTTCCGATATCTCAATAACCGAGCGAGTTGTGAATTTATTTCATTTAATAGTATTGCCTTATTTGAATGTCTTCTAGGCGCACCATTTGACGATTCTCCAATTCAGTATTTTTTTGAGTCTCGCCCGATAAATTTCAGTTCAGCCCAACTTGCACTTATTAAACACTTTCGAACCAATTTGGTGACATTTCCCCCCTTCACCTATTTCGTGACAAGTACTTTTAGACAATTGACTCCACATTTCCCGTAGGGTTGTAAGTAATTATTAAACAACAAATAAAACATTGTAACTTGAATTAAAACCAAACAAACAGACACTCTTCTAAATTACCAAAAGGCTTAGACCCTTAACATTTGGTCCAATCGAACCGGATTTGTGTGCCTTTTAAATAACTAAAGGCAAGAGTGTGAAGAGTGAAAAAGTGTTTGTGAGATTTAAACTCCAAAAAATATATAATAAATCTTAAAGTTAATAAAATCGTTTAATAAAAACAAAACATTGTGTAATTCAAACAAAAAAATTTGCTTAAGTAAACTTGCAAATTATTTGGCATTGAAACAAAAACTACGTACGAATAAAAAAATGTTGTGAGACGATACAACAACACAAAAAACACTAAACTTTCAAATTTACAAAAACTTTGGATAAAAGTGAAACAGTTTGAACGGTCACCAAATCAACGGGAAACAAGGGGCAACAACAAAACAACATCAAGACGCAAAACACAGAACAACAAGAGGCAACAATATATCAGTACTAAGGCGCAAACACACCATATGCAAAAACAACTTGTCAACGGCAACAACAGAAGGAAGAGCAAACCAAACAACATCAAGTTCCAGACACAACGGAGACAACTCAACAGCAGCACAGGTACCCAAACGAAAACACACGAACACAAGGAAAAAGTAGTAAGTACAAACAAATCTCAACACGAAAAAACAACCAAAAATATAAAGGGTGTTGACCCTCTGCCTTTACATGGAAAAGTGCCGTCGACTTCCTTGACATCTCGCATTATCTGTTCCCAAATGGTGTTCTTTTTCTTTGCAACGAAATCTGGCTCATACCTCAATCGAACTTCTATTAGTAACTTTTTCCTCTCATGGTTCCACTTTTTTTTCACTATGTACATACACAAAATATTAACAAATCATAACTAAAACTACAAACTTTAAAGTTTACCACTTTTACTTACCATAAATCCGTCATTTCCACAACAAATTGATATTTTTGGTTGTTTTTAGTTTTGCCGCCAAGAAAAATTGAAAAATATACAATGCCAAGCACTAAAGTATCACAAATGAAAACAATGCACAAATTTGACAAATGTTGCGCATAAAAAAGCATTACCATGCAATAATGAACTCGCGGCATTGCCAAAGCTACGTCTACTGTGATTAGGAACACTAGGCATTGCAGTGTTGCATTGCAAACTGCGTTTACGCAGTCAGCCGTACTTTATGAATACAACGTGGACGGAACAAACGGCAAAAAAAGATTTAAAGACTTCAAAAATGTTTACATCTGCATTGAAGGTAAGTATAAACATACTAACAACGTACATATATGTTATAACGCTAATAAATATTATTTTTTAATGCAGAAGCCGTTGGTGCTAATTCCGAAGTAGACGATATAGAAGGGCATATAAGAAAGGCCATGCATTTACTAAAAAAACGTCAGTTAAAAAAACTTCTGAAAGAGAAAAAAGAGGAGAGTAAAGACATTAGCGCACAGTTGATTTAAAATTTCGAATAAGGTTTCTTGCAATTTTAATTAATTAATCCCTAAATTAATTTTTCTTTTATTGTCAAATTAAATTTTTTTGTTTTTATATTTTATTTTTTTATATTTGAATTTTTCTGATTTTATTTTTATATATTAGTACAAATACAAAAATTTAAATAGAAATTTTAATTATTATTCTTAAAATTGATTACTTTGGTAACGGTTCTGTGACAAGTTGCAGGGAGATACATTTTAAAATCAAGAAGGTTTTAAACAAATTATGAATACTTACATACTCAGCTCCGTTGTCTTGGTTTATTTGTACAGTAGTCCCCGTTTAAGTTCGCATCGTAAAATGCACAGATTGTTGTGCATTTAAACGGGGAATCATTTAAGCGGAACCCCGGATAAATGCGCATATGACGCATTTAACAAAACTCGCAGACGTGCGCTAAATATCATTAAAACAAATATTTTTGATATTTTATTAAAAACAATTATGTATTGAAATTCATATTAATTAAACGACTTTAACGAAAAAAAATATTATTCTTATATACCTCAAACCAAAAAAAAAAGTATTGTTTCTGTAATTATTCTTTTTTGAAAAAATCTGTTATTTTTGATTGCAAATTTGGTTCATTAAAATTATTCACAACTGATTTGTCCATATTTTCTATTTCAATCATATATTTGTTATCTTTTGCAAAAAATCATCGTACAGCTGAAATGCAATTACTTTCAACACAGTCTTCTTCATCTGAAGACTCAGATAATTCTTTATTTAAACTCTCTTCAATAATCTCCATATCAGTTAGTTGACCATAGCAGTCCAAATTGTCGTCACATCGAATAAATTCATTAAATTCGTTTTGCAGATTATTACTCAAAACATTTTCTATAATGCAGTCATCACTATTATCATCTATTGTATCAGTAATGCGGTTTGATATATTAAATTTAGCCTACTTAAAAAATAGAAATGAATAATTAAAACATAATTATAAAATAGTTTTAAAATCCTTGAAAACCATTTCAATTTACCTTTGCAAAGCAATTTATTAAGGTTAAGGGTTGTACCAACCACCAAGAGTGCCTTATCATATACATTGCTATTAATATGTTTATAGTTTTGAAAAAGTCTAGAGAGATTGTCCCCTTCAACGTGAGAAAATTGTTTTCGTATTATATTTTGTCTATAATACGATTTGAAGCAATGGATTATTCCTTGATCAAGAGGTTGTATAAGTGACGTTGTATTAGCTGGAAGAAATTCAACTACATATTACGTTTGTTAAAAATGGCATGCAGCATTGTCCACAAATAAAATTATATTCTGATTTTGAGACTTCATATCTTTGTTTAGAGATATTAATACATTTTCCCATATAGCTTTAGTCATCCAGGCTTTATTTTGTGAATTGTATTTTCGAGGTAAAGTTTTATTTCGAAAACATCGGGGATTTTTTGGTTTTCAATTACTACAACTTTTTTATAATCACCGGAAGCATTGCATATAAAAAGTAAAGTCAAACGATCTTTTGATGTTTTGTATCCTTTCACTTGACACCCTTTCCTATATAATGTTGTTTTTGGAAGAGCTCGAAAAAAAAACACTTTTATCAGCGTTGAATATTTGTGGTGCGTCGTACGATGAAATTAGTCCTGGAAGAATTTCGCTTACGTATTCATTTGCGATCCCTTCAATTGCAGACGCAGCTTCTCCATGTATTTTCCGTAATTGAATACCTTCCCGTTTTTGCCATCGATGTAACCTTCCAGCGGTAGGGTTGAAGTCTTTATTCATCTGTATTGCAAATTGCTTAGATTTTTCAATAACCATTTGAGATTCTCCAGATTCTCATTTGATTAAACCGTACTAAAAGTGAACGTTCCACATCAACGAATGCACCTGATCTTTTACGTTTCGAGGATAATTTGGTTGATTTCGCTGTGTCCAAAATGTTTCTTTTATTTTGAATAATTCTATTTACAGATGATATTGAACAACCATATTTTCGACATAATTCACTTTTACTTTTTTCCTCAGAATCTCTTATCAATTGTATTTTTTCTTTTAAAGATAGAGTTTTCTTTTTTATTCCACTCATTTTAGACTATATTTCACGTGTTTACTGATAGAAAATATGTGTGAACTATGTAATTGTACGACACAAAAGCTCTCTTTATGACTTTAAAAAAATTTGTGTCCAATTCAACGGAATTTTGTTTCTGCTAATTCCATGGTACAATACGAAGGTAGTATGTACATTAGGGCTATAACCAATTTTTTGGCATAGTACCACGAGATGCGCCATGATGTTTTATTAATGAAAACCATTATCTTCCATCATTTTAAGAAAAAACTTCACCCACCAAACGCATTTTCTAAATCAATACAAAAAAAATTAAAAAAAATTAAAATTTAAGTAATTTTATTTCATATCATATCGAGTTATTAAACTTCATATACAATGGTTATATTAAAAATAAAACACAACAATATCATAACATCCATTTAATTACTATTGTAGGATAAAAATTTTAAGTTTAAAGTACGTGTAGATTTGCAAAATGGGTATATATCCTGGACAATTTTTATTGCACGTTCTGCACAAATATTGCTAATTTGCTGATTTTTGATGAATGAATCATCTTGTACCCAATGTTTAAGAAATCATTTCTTGGCGTTTTCGAATCTTGCTAATGATAGGTTTAAAAGCTGAAAATTATCTTCGTTGAATTGGTGATCTGAGAACCATATATCGTACCATTGACCGCAAATAAAATCACAAATTGGGTATAACTCAGACCGATATTTTGGTATTAGTATAAAAGCTGATTATGTTCGTCCTTACTTAATTTTTGCGGTTGAATATTTCTCATTTAAGCGGGGAACGCATATACGCGGGCTCGTTTAAGCGGGAATGCTTTAATATAATTCATATGAAGTTTTTAGCTGCCACCACTTCTTGCGCATTTAACCGGGGAAATCACTTAAGCCGGAACTACTGTATATCCAATTCATTTAAGGCTTTTTCAGTTTCTATAGGAAACAATGACGTTAAACTGACAGCTGTCTCTTGTTGGCGTATTAACATTTTAGTCAAAACGATTTGCTCTGCTAAAGCTCGCATAACTTCTCGATTTTGTTGTTCTAGTTTTTCTGAAATATACAAAATGTTAAGATTGTATTTATAATTAGCAGGATGTTATATAACTCTGTTACCTGTTTGTTGCTGAAATAGGCGTTATGTATAAGATTTGATGTCCTCACAATTGTGACCGCACATTTTGGACTTCTTAGGAATATTTCCTTGGGGAACATCGTTTTCTTCATCGGAATCTTGAAAAAATTTTACTGTGTTGTGGGTCGCTTGGCAGACATTGCGACAGTTGCTGCAATATTGTTGGTAATTTTGTAAACATATTTTACATAATTTTTTAAAAATGTACTCAAAATACACGTTGTCAGGTATTTATCCAAAAATTGTCGGAATTCTGTTGTTTCCAATCTGAAACGTAATCCAAACTTCTAGGCTATCGAACGAATTCTTTGGGAATGTAGGGACGAAGTGAAGTCAAATGCGTGGATATATTTTTAACATTTTGTTTTGAAATATTGTTTAAAAGCGTGTTTTGGATTATATGCAGTATCATTTTCCTCATGACACCCAAATCGACAAGATGCATACTATCAATGTCTACTTGGGTTGTCATATTAATTCCAATCTCTTCCAATGGGGTTTCTTGAGAATGAAATCTTTTACTATGATGTTGTTTATATTTTCTTTCCTTAAAATCCTGATCAGATATGAGATCATCACTCTCAGTGGAGTAAGTCAGAATTTTACTAGTTTTCTTTGCAACTTGGATTCATTTCGAACACCCATGTGAAGATGTGTGACCAACAATTCCACATAAAACGGCTTTTGCCGGCGAATCCCAAACTACTGCCCTTATTTTTATGGTAATAATTTTTTCATTAACTTCAATGCCGTTTTCAACTATAGTTCTCATTTTTAAAATAAAGTCTGCGAACAATTGTGAAATGTCTTCCGGTTTCCTTTTTCCAAGATAAATACCAACTGCAATGACACATATGTTTTTAATATTAACAATTCGTAACAGAATCGGCACAGCTGTGCTCGAAAACTTTTGCAAAAGAGGCAAACCATCAATATTAATGTCCACTATAACTTCGTCTAACTCTGAAATGATATTGTAATGTGCTTCCAATTGATTTATGACGCCGAAATAGGTGTAAAACCCTGGCGAGACGTTCTTAATTATGGATTTTTCTCTGTTTGGAACCAAGGTTTTTATGTTTCAAGGAACATCTAGATTTTCTTGCCAAAGTATTGTCAACAACTCATCGACGGCTCGTCTTGTAGGTCTATTCCTAATGTACCAAGCTCTTAATTTCTCCCGTAAGGGCTTGTGAGTATGGATTGAATGGTATCCCCACTTTCTTCAGCAGTATATTCTGGCACATATACTTTGGAGCTTGTAGCGAAATTTAAATTGGAAGTTCCTACTACTACTGTATCATTTAACCGACCTACATATTCAGTCTTTTGTTGTTTTATAAGTCTCCGAATGTTTCGTTGACTGCTTCCTCTTCCAAGCATTTTTCCCCTAAAGAAGATCACCTTTTCCATGTAATCAACAACACTGTTTCACACACACTTACACACACATAAAACTCACTTGTTATTTGGTCTGTTTAATGTTTTTTTATTAATAAATAAAAGACACCACTTAATAAATGTATAATTTATCAAAACACCAAACATATGTTTTGATATTTCACATAACCAAGTTGATGAAACTTTTAATGACGGCGTCCATTTTGGTTTATTATCAAAGCGTTTTCGTAATGTTGCATTTGACATTTGAAAAATGTTGTATTATTATATCTAAACATTATTTTTGTGATTTATAACACTTAGGTATGAGTTTATTTTGGTGTTTTCATTTGGGTTTAATGGAGAAATATAATTGCAATATAATAAATGTGATTTGAAAGTAATCAAAAGATGGAAGTTTACGAAATGCGATATATATAATTTCAGATGTCGACTTTATTTTATAAAAACCGTTTAAGTAATTCAACCACATAAGATAATTATTTTTTCGTAACTCCCTAGTTCTGAAGTTATGAGAAGCTGAAATTAAAACAAGGCCTTAAATCTAGTTTACCAACATAGCTCGAATTTTCTCAGTTTTCTTCCACTGACAAAACTTGTAATTATTAAGTTGACATATACAAAAATGTTGGTGCCAAGTCCAAACTTTCCGAGTTATAGGCCCCTAAATTTCGGATATACATTTTAACGTATTTTTGCTTGTTGACGGCGGATTGGTAATATATGGCTTGTTGGAAAGCTGTTTGGACTACCTTTCAAATAATATATATGTTCGCGATCGGTTAGCCCATTGAGCCCGCAGCCGTTTATAGATTTTATAACCCTACTTTTTCAGATAAAAGTGGAAATATCTTTAAATATCCTTAATATAACGGTCTTTCATTTGACATATTGTTTGGACCAGTAACCCTTTCGGCACCGGAGATATTAACGAAATTTGTGGTGTTTTGTCATTAACTTACAGAATGTGTTTTATAAAAAATTTTCCCCATAACATAACAATTATTTTTCCAAAAATCGTGCGAATTTTTAAAATATTTTTTCGCCAATAAGAAATTAATATAAAAAAGTCGAGCGATTTTAATTTTGCGCCCACACTGAAGTAATCAATACAACATTTACTATTATAAGTTACAAGGTAATGATCATTTTAAACAAATGTTACCGGATTTTTCTTAAACGGATCGCATCAAGTCAAGTCGCATCAAGAATTATCGAAAAAAAATTATTTATTTGTTTATGTCTTATTTTTTGATTGTATATAAGAAAAAATCATTTTTTTTTTATTTAAACTTCCGATATCTCAATAACCGAGCGAGTTGTGAATTTATTTCATTTAATAGTATTGCCTTATTTGAATGTCTTCTAGGCGCACCATTTGACGATTCTCCAATTCAGTATTTTTTTGAGTCTCGCCCGATAAATTTCAGTTCAGCCCAACTGGCACTTATTAAACACTTTCGAACCAATTTGGTGACATTTCCCCCCTTCACCTATTTCGTGACAAGTACTTTTAGACAATTGACTCCACATTTCCCGTAGGGTTGTAAGTAATTATTAAACAACAAATAAAACATTGTAACTTGAATTAAAACCAAACAAACAGACACTCTTCTAAATTACCAAAAGGCTTAGACCCTTAACATTTGGTCCAATCGAACCGGATTTGTGTGCCTTTTAAATAACTAAAGGCAAGAGTGTGAAGAGTGAAAAAGTGTTTGTGAGATTTAAACTCCAAAAAATATATAATAAATCTTAAAGTTAATAAAATCGTTTAATAAAAACAAAACATTGTGTAATTCAAACAAAAAAATTTGCTTAAGTAAACTTGCAAATTATTTGGCATTGAAACAAAAACTGCGTACGAATAAAAAAATGTTGTGAGACGATACAACAACACAAAAAACACTAAACTTTCAAATTTACAAAAACTTTGGATAAAAGTGAAACAGTTTGAACGGTCACCAAATCAACGGGAAACAAGGGGCAACAACAAAACAACATCAAGACGCAAAACACAGAACAACAAGAGGCAACAATATATCAGTACTAAGGCGCAAACACACCATATGCAAAAACAACTTGTCAACGGCAACAACAGAAGGAAGACGCAAACCAAACAACATCAAGTTCCAGACACAACGGAGACAACTCAACAGCAGCACAGGTACCCAAACGAAAACACACGAACACAAGGAAAAAGTAGTAAGTACAAACAAATCTCAACACGAAAAAACAACCAAAAATATGAAGGGTGTTGACCCTCTGCCTTTACATGGAAAAGTGCCGTCGACTTCCTTGACATCTCGCATTATCTGTTCCCAAATGGTGTTCTTTTTCTTTGCAACGAAATCTGGCTCATACCTCAATCGAACTTCTATTAGTAACTTTTTCCTCTCATGGTTCCACTTTTTTTCACTATGTACATACACAAAATATTAACAAATCATAACTAAAACTACAAACTTTAAAGTTTACCACTTTTACTTACCATAAATCCGTCATTTCCACAACAAATTGATATTTTTGGTTGTTTTTAGTTTTGCCGCCAAGAAAAATTGAAAAATATACAATGCCAAGCACTAAAGTATCACAAATGAAAACAATGCACAAATTTGACAAATGTTGCGCATAAAAAAGCATTACCATGCAATAATGAACTCGCGGCATTGCCAAAGCTACGTCTACTGTGATTAGGAACACTAGGTATTGCAGTGTTGCATTGCAAACTGCGTTTACGCAGTCAGCCGTACTTTATGAATACAACGTGGACGGAACAAACGGCAAAAAAAGATTTAAAGACTTCAAAAATGTTTACATCTGCATTGAAGGTAAGTATAAACATACTAACAACGTACATATATGTTATAACGCTAATAAATATTATTTTTTAATGCAGAAGCCGTTGGTGCTAATTCCGAAGTAGACGATATAGAAGGGCATATAAGAAAGGCCATGCATTTACTAAAAAAACGTCAGTTAAAAAAACTTCTGAAAGAGAAAAAAGAGGAGAGTAAAGACATTAGCGCACAGTTGATTTAAAATTTCGAATAAGGTTTCTTGCAATTTTAATTAATTAATCCCTAAATTAATTTTTCTTTAATTGTCAAATTAAATTTTTTTGTTTTTATATTTTATTTTTTTATATTTGAATTTTTCTGATTTTATTTTTATATATTAGTACAAATACAAAAATTTAAATAGAAATTTTAATTATTATTCTTAAAATTGATTACTTTGGTAACGGTTCTGTGACAAGTTGCAGGGAGATACATTTTAAAATCAAGAAGGTTTTAAACAAATTATGAATACTTACATACTCAGCTCCGTTGTCTTGGTTTATTTGTACAGTAGTCCCCGTTTAAGTTCGCATCGTAAAATGCACAGATTGTTGTGCATTTAAACGGGGAATCATTTAAGCGGAACCCCGGATAAATGCGCATATGACGCATTTAACAAAACTCGCAGACGTGCGCTAAATATCATTAAAACAAATATTTTTGATATTTTATTAAAAACAATTATGTATTGAAATTCATATTAATTAAACGACTTTAACGAAAAAAAATATTATTCTTATATACCTCAAACCAAAAAAAAAATAAAGAGTATTGTTTCTGTAATTATTCTTTTTTGAAAAAATCTGTTATTTTTGATTGCAAATTTGGTTCATTAAAATTATTCACAACTGATTTGTCCATATTTTCTATTTCAATCATATATTTGTTATCTTTTGCAAAAAATCATCGTACAGCTGAAATGCAATTACTTTCAACACAGTCTTCTTCATCTGAAGACTCAGATAATTCTTTATTTAAACTCTCTTCAATAATCTCCATATCAGTTAGTTGACCATAGCAGTCCAAATTGTCGTCACATCGAATAAATTCATTAAATTCGTTTTGCAGATTATTACTCAAAACATTTTCTATAATGCAGTCATCACTATTATCATCTATTGTATCAGTAATGTGGTTTGATATATTAAATTTAGCCTACTTAAAAAATAGAAATGAATAATTAAAACATAATTATAAAATAGTTTTAAAATCCTTGAAAACCATTTCAATTTACCTTTGCAAAGCAATTTATTAAGGTTAAGGGTTGTACCAACCACCAAGAGTGCCTTATCATATACATTGCTATTAATATGTTTATAGTTTTGAAAAAGTCTAGAGAGATTGTCCCCTTCAACGTGAGAAAATTGTTTTCGTATTATATTTTGTCTATAATACGATTTGAAGCAATGGATTATTCCTTGATCAAGAGGTTGTATAAGTGACGTTGTATTAGCTGGAAGAAATTCAACTACATATTACGTTTGTTAAAAATGGCATGCAGCATTGTCCACAAATAAAATTATATTCTGATTTTGAGACTTCATATCTTTGTTTAGAGATATTAATACATTTTCCCATATAGCTTTAGTCATCCAGGCTTTATTTTGTGAATTGTATTTTAGAGGTAAAGTTTTATTTCGAAAACATCGGGGATTTTTTGGTTTTCAATTACTACAACTTTTTTATAATCACCGGAAGCATTGCATATAAAAAGTAAAGTCAAACGATCTTTTGATGTTTTGTATCCTTTCACTTGACACCCTTTCCTATATAATGTTGTTTTTGGAAGAGCTCGAAAAAAAAAACACTTTTATCAGCGTTGAATATTTGTGGTGCGTCGTACGATGAAATTAGTCCTGGAAGAATTTCGCTTACGTATTCATTTGCGATCCCTTCAATTGCAGACGCAGCTTCTCCATGTATTTTCCGTAATTGAATACCTTCCCGTTTTTGCCATCGATGTAACCTTCCAGCGGTAGGGTTGAAGTCTTTATTCATCTGTATTGCAAATTGCTTAGATTTTTCAATAACCATTTGAGATTCTCCAGATTCTCATTTGATTAAACCGTACTAAAAGTGAACGTTCCACATCAACGAATGCACCTGATCTTTTACGTTTCGAGGATAATTTGGTTGATTTCGCTGTGTCCAAAATGTTTCTTTTATTTTGAATAATTCTATTTACAGATGATATTGAACAACCATATTTTCGACATAATTCACTTTTACTTTTTTCCTCAGAATCTCTTATCAATTGTATTTTTTCTTTTAAAGATAGAGTTTTCTTTTTTATTCCACTCATTTTAGACTATATTTCACGTGTTTACTGATAGAAAATATGTGTGAACTATGTAATTGTACGACACAAAAGCTCTCTTTATGACTTTAAAAAAATTTGTGTCCAATTCAACGGAATTTTGTTTCTGCTAATTCCATGGTACAATACGAAGGTAGTATGTACATTAGGGCTATAACCAATTTTTTGGCATAGTACCACGAGATGCGCCATGATGTTTTATTAATGAAAACCATTATCTTCCATCATTTTAAGAAAAAACTTCACCCACCAAACGCATTTTCTAAATCAATACAAAAAAAATTAAAAAAAATTAAAATTTAAGTAATTTTATTTCATATCATATCGAGTTATTAAACTTCATATACAATGGTTATATTAAAAATAAAACACAACAATATCATAACATCCATTTAATTACTATTGTAGGATAAAAATTTTAAGTTTAAAGTACGTGTAGATTTGCAAAATGGGTATATATCCTGGACAATTTTTATTGCACGTTCTGCACAAATATTGCTAATTTGCTGATTTTTGATGAATGAATCATCTTGTACCCAATGTTTAAGAAATCATTTCTTGGCGTTTTCGAATCTTGCTAATGATAGGTTTAAAAGCTGAAAATTATCTTCGTTGAATTGGTGATCTGAGAACCATATATCGTACCATTGACCGCAAATAAAATCACAAATTGGGTATAACTCAGACCGATATTTTGGTATTAGTATAAAAGCTGATTATGTTCGTCCTTACTTAATTTTTGCGGTTGAATATTTCTCATTTAAGCGGGGAACGCATATACGCGGGCTCGTTTAAGCGGGAATGCTTTAATATAATTCATATGAAGTTTTTAGCTGCCACCACTTCTTGCGCATTTAACCGGGGAAATCACTTAAGCCGGAACTACTGTATATCCAATTCATTTAAGGCTTTTTCAGTTTCTATAGGAAACAATGACGTTAAACTGACAGCTGTCTCTTGTTGGCGTATTAACATTTTAGTCAAAACGATTTGCTCTGCTAAAGCTCGCATAACTTCTCGATTTTGTTGTTCTAGTTTTTCTGAAATATACAAAATGTTAAGATTGTATTTATAATTAGCAGGATGTTATATAACTATGTTACCTGTTTGTTGCTGAAATAGGCGTTATGTATAAGATTTGATGTCCTCACAATTGTGACCGCACATTTTGGACTTCTTAGGAATATTGCCTTGGGGAACATCGTTTTCTTCATCGGAATCTTGAAAAAATTTTACTGTGTTGTGGGTCGCTTGGCAGACATTGCGACAGTTGCTGCAATATTGTTGGTAATTTTGTAAACATATTTTACATAATTTTTTAAAAATGTACTCAAAATACACGTTGTCAGGTATTTATCCAAAAATTGTCGGAATTCTGTTGTTTCCAATCTGAAACGTAATCCAAACTTCTAGGCTATCGAACGAATTCTTTGGGAATGTAGGGACGAAGTGAAGTCAAATGCGTGGATATATTTTTAACATTTTGTTTTGAAATATTGTTTAAAAGCGTGTTTTGGATTATATGCAGTATCATTTTCCTCATGACACCCAAATCGACAAGATGCATACTATCAATGTCTACTTGGGTTGTCATATTAATTCCAATCTCTTCCAATGGGGTTTCTTGAGAATGAAATCTTTTACTATGATGTTGTTTATATTTTCTTTCCTTAAAATCCTGATCAGATATGAGATCATCACTCTCAGTGGAGTAAGTCAGAATTTTACTAGTTTTCTTTGCAACTTGGATTCATTTCGAACACCCATGTGAAGATGTGTGACCAACAATTCCACATAAAACGGCTTTTGCCGGCGAATCCCAAACTACTGCCCTTATTTTTATGGTAATAATTTTTTCATTAACTTCAATGCCGTTTTCAACTATAGTTCTCATTTTTAAAATAAAGTCTGCGAACAATTGTGAAATGTCTTCCGGTTTCCTTTTTCCAAGATAAATACCAACTGCAATGACACATATGTTTTTAATATTAACAATTCGTAACAGAATCGGCACAGCTGTGCTCGAAAACTTTTGCAAAAGAGGCAAACCATCAATATTAATGTCCACTATAACTTCGTCTAACTCTGAAATGATATTGTAATGTGCTTCCAATTGATTTATGACGCCGAAATGGGTGTAAAACCCTGGCGAGACGTTCTTAATTATGGATTTTTCTCTGTTTGGAACCAAGGTTTTTATGTTTCAAGGAACATTTAGATTTTCTTGCCAAAGTATTGTCAACAACTCATCGACGGCTCGTCTTGTAGGTCTATTCCTAATGTACCAAGCTCTTAATTTCTCCCGTAAGGGCTTGTGAGTATGGATTGAATTTTCCCATCCAATGGTATCCCCACTTTCTTCAGCAGTATATTCTGGCACATATACTTTGGAGCTTGTAGCGAAATTTAAATTGGAAGTTCCTACTACTACTGTATCATTTAACCGACCTACATATTCAGTCTTTTGTTGTTTTATAAGTCTCCGAATGTTTCGTTGACTGCTTCCTCTTCCAAGCATTTTTCCCCTAAAGAAGATCACCTTTTCCATGTAATCAACAACACTGTTTCACACACACTTACACACACATAAAACTCACTTGTTATTTGGTCTGTTTAATGTTTTTTTATTAATAAATAAAAAAAACACCACTTAATAAATGTATAATTTATCAAAACACCAAACATATGTTTTGATATTTCACATAACCAAGTTGATGAAACTTTTAATGACGGCGTCAATTTTGGTTTATTATCAAAGCGTTTTCGTAATGTTGCATTTGACATTTGAAAAATGTTGTATTATTATATCTAAACATTATTTTTGTGATTTATAACACTTAGGTATGAGTTTATTTTGGTGTTTTCATTTGGGTTTAATGGAGAAATATAATTGCAATATAATAAATGTGATTTGAAAGTAATCAAAAGATGGAACTTTACGAAATGCGATATATATAATTTCAGTTGTCGACTTTATTTTATAAAAACCGTTTAAGTAATTGAACCACATAAGATAATTATTTTTTCGTAACTCCCTAGTTCTGAATTTATGAGAAGCTGAAATTAAAACAAGGCCTTAAATCTAGTTTACCAACATAGCTCGAATTTTCTCAGTTTTCTTCCACTGACAAAACTTGTAATTATTAAGTTGACATATACAAAAATGTTGGTGCCAAGTCCAAACTTTCCGAGTTATAGGCCCCTAAATTTCGGATATACATTTTAACGTATTTTTGCTTGTTGACGGCGGATTGGTAATATATGGCTTGTTGGAAAGCTGTTTGGACTACCTTTCAAATAACATATATGTTCGCGATCGGTTAGCCCATTGAGCCCGCAGCCGTTTATAGATTTTATAACCCTACTTTTTCAGATAAAAGTGGAAATATCTTTAAATATCCTTAATATAACGGTCTTTCATTTGACATATTGTTTGGACCAGTAACCCTTTCGGCACCGGAGATATTAACGAAATTTGTGGTGTTTTGTCATTAACTTACAGAATGTGTTTTATAAAAAATTTTCCCCATAACATAACAATTATTTTTCCAAAAATCGTGCGAATTTTTAAAATATTTTTTCGCCAATAAGAAATTAATATAAAAAAGTCGAGCGATTTTAATTTTGCGCCCACACTGAAGTAATCAATACAACATTTACTATTATAAGTTACAAGGTAATGATCATTTTAAACAAATGTTACCGGATTTTTCTTAAACGGATCGCATCAAGTCAAGTCGCATCAAGAATTATCGAAAAAAAATTATTTATTTGTTTATGTCTTATTTTTTGATTGTATATAAGAAAAAATCAATTTTTTTTTATTTAAACTTCCGATATCTCAATAACCGAGCGAGTTGTGAATTTATTTCATTTAATAGTATTGCCTTATTTGAATGTCTTCTAGGCGCACCATTTGACGATTCTCCAATTCAGTATTTTTTTGAGTCTCGCCCGATAAATTTCAGTTCAGCCCCACTTGCACTTATTAAACACTTTCGAACCAATTTGGTGACATTTCCCCCCTTCACCTATTTCGTGACAAGTACTTTTAGACAATTGACTCCACATTTCCCGTAGGGTTGTAAGTAATTATTAAACAACAAATAAAACATTGTAACTTGAATTAAAACCAAACAAACAGACACTCTTCTAAATTACCAAAAGGCTTAGACCCTTAACATTTGGTCCAATCGAACCGGATTTGTGTGCCTTTTAAATAACTAAAGGCAAGAGTGTGAAGAGTGAAAAAGTGTTTGTGAGATTTAAACTCCAAAAAATATATAATAAATCTTAAAGTTAATAAAATCGTTTAATAAAAACAAAACATTGTGTAATTCAAACAAAAAAATTTGCTTAAGTAAACTTGCAAATTATTTGGCATTGAAACAAAAACTGCGTACGAATAAAAAAATGTTGTGAGACGATACAACAACACAAAAAACACTAAACTTTCAAATTTACAAAAACTTTGGATAAAAGTGAAACAGTTTGAACGGTCACCAAATCAACGGGAAACAAGAGGCAACAACAAAACAACATCAAGACGCAAAACACAGAACAACAAGAGGCAACAATATATCAGCACTAAGGCGCAAACACACCATATGCAAAAACAACTTGTCAACGGCAACAACAGAAGGAAGACGCAAACCAAACAACATCAAGTTCCAGACACAACGGAGACAACTCAACAGCAGCACAGGTACCCAAACGAAAACACACGAACACAAGGAAAAAGTAGTAAGTACAAACAAATCTCAACACGAAAAAACAACCAAAAATATAAAGGGTGTTGACCCTCTGCCTTTACATGGAAAAGTGCCGTCGACTTCCTTGACATCTCGCATTATCTGTTCCCAAATGGTGTTCTTTTTCTTTGCAACGAAATCTGGCTCATACCTCAATCGAACTTCTATTAGTAACTTTTTCCTCTCATGGTTCCACTTTTTTTTCACTATGTACATACACAAAATATTAACAAATCATAACTAAAACTACAAACTTTAAAGTTTACCACTTTTACTTACCATAAATCCGTCATTTCCACAACAAATTGATATTTTTGGTTGTTTTTAGTTTTGCCGCCAAGAAAAATTGAAAAATATACAATGCCAAGCACTAAAGTATCACAAATGAAAACAATGCACAAATTTGACAAATGTTGCGCATAAAAAAGCATTACCATGCAATAATGAACTCGCGGCATTGCCAAAGCTACGTCTACTGTGATTAGGAACACTAGGCATTGCAGTGTTGCATTGCAAACTGCGTTTACGCAGTCAGCCGTACTTTATGAATACAACGTGGACGGAACAAACGGCAAAAAAAGATTTAAAGACTTCAAAAATGTTTACATCTGCATTGAAGGTAAGTATAAACATACTAACAACGTACATATATGTTATAACGCTAATAAATATTATTTTTTAATGCAGAATCCGTTGGTGCTAATTCCGAAGTAGACGATATAGAAGGGCATATAAGAAAGGCCATGCATTTACTAAAAAAACGTCAGTTAAAAAAACTTCTGAAAGAGAAAAAAGAGGAGAGTAAAGACATTAGCGCACAGTTGATTTAAAATTTCGAATAAGGTTTCTTGCAATTTTAATTAATTAATCCCTAAATTAATTTTTCTTTTATTGTCAAATTAAATTTTTTTGTTTTTATATTTTATTTTTTTATATTTGAATTTTTCTGATTTTATTTTTATATATTAGTACAAATACAAAAATTTAAATAGAAATTTTAATTATTATTCTTAAAATTGATTACTTTGGTAACGGTTCTGTGACAAGTTGCAGGGAGATACATTTTAAAATCAAGAAGGTTTTAAACAAATTATGAATACTTACATACTCAGCTCCGTTGTCTTGGTTTATTTGTACAGTAGTCCCCGTTTAAGTTCGCATCGTAAAATGCACAGATTGTTGTGCATTTAAACGGGGAATCATTTAAGCGGAACCCCGGATAAATGCGCATATGACGCATTTAACAAAACTCGCAGACGTGCGCTAAATATCATTAAAACAAATATTTTTGATATTTTATTAAAAACAATTATGCATTGAAATTCATATTAATTAAACGACTTTAACGAAAAAAAATATTATTCTTATATACCTCAAACCAAAAAAAAAATAAAGAGTATTGTTTGTGTAATTATTCTTTTTTGAAAAAATCTGTTATTTTTGATTGCAAATTTGGTTCATTAAAATTATTCACAACTGATTTGTCCATATTTTCTATTTCAATCATATATTTGTTATCTTTTGCAAAAAATCGTCGTACAGCTGAAATGCAATTACTTTCAACACAGTCTTCTTCATCTGAAGACTCAGATAATTCTTTATTTAAACTCTCTTCAATAATCTCCATATCAGTTAGTTGACCATAGCAGTCCAAATTGTCGTCACATCGAATAAATTCATTAAATTCGTTTTGCAGATTATTACTCAAAACATTTTCTATAATGCAGTCATCACTATTATCATCTATTGTATCAGTAATGCGGTTTGATATATTAAATTTAGCCTACTTAAAAAATAGAAATGAATAATTAAAACATAATTATAAAATAGTTTTAAAATCCTTGAAAACCATTTCAATTTACCTTTGCAAAGCAATTTATTAAGGTTAAGGGTTGTACCATCCACCAAGAGTGCCTTATCATATACATTGCTGTTAATATGTTTATAGTTTTGAAAAAGTCTCGAGAGATTGTCCCCTTCAACGTGACAAAATTGTTTTCGTATTATATTTTGTCTATAATACGATTTGAAGCAATGGATTATTCCTTGATCAAGAGGTTGTATAAGTGACGTTGTATTAGCTGGAAGAAATTCAACTACATATTACGTTTGTTAAAACGATGTCCACTTTATGGCATGCAGCATTGTCCCCAAATAAAATTATATTCTGATTTTGAGACTTCATATCTTTGTTTAGAGATATTAATACATTTTCCCATATAGCTTTAGTCATCCAGGCTTTATTTTGTGAATTGTATTTTAGAGGTAAAGTTTTATTTCGAAAACATCGGGGATTTTTTGGTTTTCAATTACTACAACTTTTTTATAATCACCGGAAGCATTGCATATAAAAAGTAAAGTCAAACGATCTTTTGATGTTTTGTATCCTTTCACTTGACACCCTTTCCTATATAATGTTGTTTTTGGAAGAGCTCGAAAAAAAAAACACTTATCAGCGTTGAATATTTGTGGTGCGTCGTACGATGAAATTAGTCCTGGAAGAATTTCGCTTACGTATTCATTTGCGATCCCTTCAATTGCAGACGCAGCTTCTCCATGTATTTTCCGTAATTGAATACCTTCCCGTTTTTGCCATCGATGTAACCTTCCAGCGGTAGGGTTGAAGTCTATATTCATCTGTATTGCAAATTGCTTAGATTTTTCAATAACCATTTGAGATTCTCCAGATTCTCATTTGATTAAACCGTACTAAAAGTGAACGTTCCACATCAACGAATGCACCTGATCTTTTACGTTTCGAGGATAATTTGGTTGATTTCGCTGTGTCCAAAATGTTTCTTTTATTTTGAATAATTCTATTTACAGATGATATTGAACAACCATATTTTCGACATAATTCACTTTTACTTTTTTCCTCAGAATCTCTTATCAATTGTATTTTTTCTTTTAAAGATAGAGTTTTCTTTTTTATTCCACTCATTTTAGACTATATTTCACGTGTTTACTGATAGAAAATATGTGTGAACTATGTAATTGTACGACACAAAAGCTCTCTTTATGACTTTAAAAAAATTTGTGTCCAATTCAACGGAATTTTGTTTCTGCTAATTCCATGGTACAATACGAAGGTAGTATGTACATTAGGGCTATAACCAATTTTTTGGCATAGTACCACGAGATGCGCCATGATGTTTTATTAATGAAAACCATTATCTTCCATCATTTTAAGAAAAAACTTCACCCACCAAACGCATTTTCTAAATCAATACAAAAAAAATTAAAATTTAAGTAATTTTATTTCATATCATATCGAGTTATTAAACTTCATATACAATGGTTATATTAAAAATAAAACACAACAATATCATAACATCCATTTAATTACTATTGTAGGATAAAAATTTTAAGTTTAAAGTACGTGTAGATTTGCAAAATGGGTATATATCCTGGACAATTTTTATTGCACGTTCTGCACAAATATTGCTGATTTTTGATGAATGAATCATCTTGTACCCAATGTTTAAGAAATCATTTCTTGGCGTTTTCGAATCTTGCTAATGATAGGTTTAAAAGCTGAAAATTATCTTCGTTGAATTGGTGATCTGAGAACCATATATCGTACCATTGACCGCAAATAAAATCACAAATTGGGTATAACTCAGACCGATATTTTGGTATTAGTATAAAAGCTGATTATGTTCGTTCTTACTTAATTTTTGCGGTTGAATATTTCTCATTTAAGCGGGGAACGCATATACGCGGGCTCGTTTAAGCGGGAATGCTTTAATATAATTCATATGAAGTTTTTAGCTGCCACCACTTCTTGTGCATTTAACCGGGGAAATCACTTAAGCCGGAACTACTGTATATCCAATTCATTTAAGGCTTTTTCAGTTTCTATAGGAAACAATGACGTTAAACTGACAGCTGTCTCTTGTTGGCGTATTAACATTTTAGTCAAAACGATTTGCTCTGCTAAAGCTCGCATAACTTCTCGATTTTGTTGTTCTAGTTTTTCTGAAATATACAAAATGTTAAGTTTGTATTTATAATTAGCAGGATGTTATATAACTATGTTACCTGTTTGTTGCTGAAATAGGCGTTATGTATAAGATTTGATGGCCTCACAATTGTGACCGCACATTTTGGACTTCTTAGGAATATTTCCTTGGCAGACATTGCGACAGTTGCTGCAATATTGTTGGTAATTTTGTAAACATATTTTACATAATTTTTTAAAAATGTACTCAAAATACACGTTGTCAGGTATTTATCCAAAAATTGTCGGAATTCTGTTGTTTCCAATCTGAAACGTAATCCAAACTTCTAGGCTATCGAACGAATTCTTTGGGAATGTAGGGACGAAGTGAAGTCAAATGCGTGGATATATTTTTAACATTTTGTTTTGAAATATTGTTTAAAAGCGTGTTTTGGATTATATGCAGTATCATTCTCCTCATGACACCCAAATCGACAAGATGCATACTATCAATGTCTACTTGGGTTGTCATATTAATTCCAATCTCTTCCAATGGGGTTTCTTGAGAATGAAATCTTTTACTATGATGTTGTTTATATTTTCTTTCCTTAAAATCCTGATCAGATATGAGATCATCACTCTCAGTGGAGTAAGTCAGAACTTTACTAGTTTTCTTTGCAACTTGGATTCATTTCGAACACCCATGTGAAGATGTGTGACCAACAATTCCACATAAAACGGCTTTTGCCGGCGAATCCCAAACTACTGCCCTTATTTTTATGGTAATAATTTTTTCATTAACTTCAATGCCGTTTTCAACTATAGTTCTCATTTTTAAAATAAAGTCTGCAAACAATTGTGAAATATCTTCCGGTTTCCTTTTTCCAAGATAAATACCAACTGCAATGACACATATGTTTTTAATATTAACAATTCGTAACAGAATCGGCACAGCTGTGCTCGAAAACTTTTGCAAAAGAGGCAAACCATCAATATTAATGTCCACTATAACTTCGTCTAACTCTGAAATGATATTGTAATGTGCTTCCAATTGATTTATGACGCCGAAATGGGTGTAAAACCCTGGCGAGACGTTCTTAATTATGGATTTTTCTCTGTTTGGAACCAAGGTTTTTATGTTTCAAGGAACATCTAGATTTTCTTGCCAAAGTATTGTCAACAGCTCATCGACAGCTAGTCTCGTAGGTCTACTCCTAACGTACCAAGCTCTTAATTTCTCCCGTAAGGGCTTGTGAGTATGGATTGAATTTTCCCATCCAATGGTATCCCCACTTTCTTCAGCAGTATATTCCGGCACATATACTTTGGAGCTTGTAGCGAAATTTAAATTGGAAGTTCCTACTACTACTGTATCATTTAACCGACCTACATATTCAGTCTTTTGTTGTTTTATAAGTCTCCGAATGTTTCGTTGACTGCTTCCTCTTCCAAGCATTTTTCCCCTAAAGAAGATCACCTTTTCCATGTAATCAACAACACTGTTTCACACACACTTACACACACATAAAACTCACTTGTTATTTGGTCTGTTTAATGTTTTTTTATTAATAAATAAAAAACACCACTTAATAAATGTATAATTTATCAAAACACCAAACATATGTTTTGATATTTCACATAACCAAGATGATGAAACTTTTAATGACGGCGTCAATTTTGGTTTATTATCAAAACGTTTTCGTAATGTTGCATTTGACATTTGAAAAACGTTGTATTATTATATCTAAACATTATTTTTGTGATTTATAACACTTAGGTATGAGTTTATTTTGGTGTTTTGATTTGGGTTTAATGGAGAAATATAATTGCAATATAATAAATGTGATTTGAAAGTAATCAAAAGATGGAACTTTACGAAATGCGATATATATAATTTCAGTTGTCGACTTTATTTTATAAAAACCGTTTAAGTAATTGAACCACATAAGATAATTATTTTTTCGTAACTCCCTAGTTCTGAAGTTATGAGAAGCTGAAATTAAAACAAGGCCTTAAATCTAGTTTACCAACATAGCTCGAATTTTTTCAGTTCTCTTCCACTGACAAAACTTGTAATTATTAAGTTGACATATACAAAAATGTTGGTGCCAAGTCCAAACTTTCCGAGTTATAGGCACCTAAATTTCGGATATACATTTTAACGTATTTTTGCTTGTTGACGGCGGATTGGTAATATATGGCTTATAGGAAAGCTGTTTGGACCACCTTTCAAATAAAATATATATGTTCGCGATCGGTTAGCCCATTGAGCCGGCATCCGTTTATAGATTTTATAACCCTACTTTTTCAGATAAAAGTGGAAATATCTTTAAATATCCTTAATATAACGGTCTTTCATTTGGCATATTGTTTGGCCCAGTAACCCTTTCGGCACCGGAGATATTAACGAAATTTGTGGTGTTTTGTAATTAACTTACACAATGTGTTTTAAAAAAAAAATTTTCCCCATAACATAATAACAATTATTTTTCCAAAAATCGCGCGAATTTTTAAAATATATTTTCGCCAATAAGAAATTAATATAAAAAAGTCGAGCGATTTTAATTTTGCGCCCACACTGAAGTAATCAATACAACATTTACTATTATAAGTTACAAGGTAATGATCATTTTAAACAAATGTTACCGGATTTTTCTTAAACGGATCGCATCAAGTCTGCGCGAAAATGGTGATATCAATTTTCAAACATCGATATCTCGATAAATAAGCGAATTATCGAAAAAAAATTATTTATTTGTTTATGTCTTATTTTTTGATTGTATATAAGAAAAAAATCAATTTTTTTTATTTAAACTTCCGATATCTCAATAACCGAGCGAGTTGTGAATTTTTTTCATTTAATAGTATTGCCTTATTTGAATGTCTTCTAGGCGCACCATTTGACGATTCTCCAATTCAGTATTTTTTTGAGTCTCGCCCGATAAATTTCAGTTCAGCCCAACTTGCACTTATTAAACACTTTCGAACCAATTTGGTGACATTTCCCCTCTTCACCTATTTCGTGACAAGTACTTTTAGACAATTGACTCCACATTTCCCGTAGGGTTGTAACTAATTATTAAACAACAAATAAAACATTTTAACTTGAATTAAAACCAAACAAACAGACACTTCTAAATTACCAAAAGGCTTAGACCCTTAACATTTGGTCCAATCGAACCGGATTTGTGTGCCTTTTAAATAACTAAAGGCAAGAGTGTGAAGAGTGAAAAAGTGTTTGTGAGATTTAAACTCCAAAAAATATATAATAAATCTTAAAGTTAATAAAATCGTTTAATAAAAACAAAACATTGTGTAATTCAAACAAAAAAACTTGCAAATTATTTGGCATTGAAACAAAAACTGCATACGAATAAAAAAATGTTGTGAGACGATACAACAACAAAAAAAACACTAAACTTTCAAATTTACAAAAACTTTGGATAAAAGTGAAACAGTTTGAACGGTCACCAAATCAACGGGAAACAAGAGGCAACAACAAACCAACATCAAGACGCAAAACACAGAACAACAAGAGGCAAAAATATATCAGCACTAAGGCGCAAACACACCATATGCAAAAACAACTTGGCAACGGCAATAACAGAAGGAAGACGGAAACCAAACAACATCAAGAGCCAGACACAACGGAGACAACACAACAGCAGCACAGGTACCCAAACGAAAACACACGAACACAGGGAAAAACTAGTAAGTACAAACAAATCTCAACACGAAAAACCAAGCAAAAATATAAAGGGTGTTGACCATCTGCCTTTACATGGAAAAGTGCCGTCGACTTCCTTCACATCTCACATTATCTGTTCCCAAATGGTGTTCCTTTTCTTTTTCTTTGCAACGAAATCTGGCTCATACCTCAATCGAACTTCTATTAGTAACTTCTTCCTCTCATGGTTCCACTTTTTTTTTCACTATGTACATATGTGTATATACACAAAATATTAACAAATCATAACTAAAACTACAAACTTTAAAGTTTACCACTTTTACTTACCATAAATCCGTCATTTCCACAACAAATTGATATTTTTGGTTGTTTTTAGTTTTGCCGCCAAGAAAAATTGAAAAATATACAATGCCAAGCACTAAAGTATCAGAAATGAAAGCAATGCACAAATTTGACAAATGTTGCGCATAAAAAAGCATTACCATGCAATAATGAACTCGCGGCATTGCCAAAGCTACGTCTACTGTGATTAGGAACACTAGGCATTGCAGTGTTGCATTGCAAACTGCGTTTACGAAGTCAGCCGTACTTTATGAATACAACGTGGACGGAACAAACGGCAAAAAAAGATTTAAAGACTTCAAAAATGTTTACATCTGCATTGAAGGTAAGTATAAACATACTAACAACGTACATATATGTTATAACGCTAATAAATATTATTTTTTAATGCAGAAGCCGTTGGTGCTAATTCCGAAGTAAACGATATAGAAGGGCATATAAGAAAGGCCATGCATTTACTAAAAAAACGTCAGTTAAAAAAACTTCTGAAAGAGAAAAAAGAGGAGAGTAAAGACATTAGCGCACAGTCGATGTAAAATTTCGAATAAGGTTTCTTGCAATTTTAATTAATTAATCCCTAAATTAATTTTTCTTTAATTGTCAAATTAAATTTTTTTGTTTTTATATTTTATTTTTTTATATTTGAATTTTTCTGATTTTATTTTTATATATTAGTACAAATACAAAAATTTAAATAGAAATTTTAATTATTATTCTTAAAATTGATTACTTTGGTAACGGTTCTGTGACAAGTTGCAGGGAGATACATTTTAAAATCAAGAAGGTTTTCAACAAATTATGAATACTTACATACTCAGCTCCGTTGTCTTGGTTTATTTGTACAGTAGTCCCCGTTTAAGTTCGCATCGTAAAATGCACAGATTGTTGTGCATTTAAACGGGGAATCATTTAAGCGGAACCCCGGATAAATGCGCATATGACGCATTTAACAAAACTCGCAGACGTGCGCTAAATATTAAATCAAATATTTTTTATATTTTATTAAAAACAATTATGTATTGAAATGCATATTAATTAAAACGACTTTAACGAAAAAAAATATTATTCTTATATACCTCAAACCAAAAAAAATAAAGAGTATTGTTTCTGTAATTATTCTTTTTCGAAAAAATATGTTATTTTTGAGTGCAAATTTGGTTTATTAAAAATATTCACAAATGATTTTTCCATATTTTCTATTTCAATCATATATTTGTTATCTTTTGCAAAAAATCGCCGTACAGCTGAAATGCAATTGCTTTCAACACAGTCTTCTTCATCTGAAGACTCAGATAATTCTTTATTTAAACTCTCTTCAATAATCTCCATATCAGTTAGTTGACCATAGCAGTCCAAATTGTCGTCACATCGAATAAATTCATTAAATTCGTTTTGCAGATTATTACTCAAAACATTTTCTATAATGCAGTCATCACTATTATCATCTATTGTATCAGTAATGCGGTTTGATATATTAAATTTAGCCTACTTAAAAAATAGAAATGAATAATTAAAACATAATTATAAAATAGTTTTAAAATCCTTGAAAACCATTTCAATTTACCTTTGCAAAGCAATTTATTAAGGTTAAGGGTTGTACCAACCACCAAGAGTGCCTTATCATATACATTGCTGTTAATATGTTTATAGTTTTGGAAAAAGTCTCGAGAGATTGTCCCCTTCAACGTGAGAAAATTGTTTTCGTATTATATTTTGTCTATAATACGATTTGAAGCAATGGATTATTCCTTGATCAAGAGGTTGTATAAGTGACGTTGTATTAGCTGGAAGAAATTCAACTACATATTACGTTTGTTAAAACGATGTCCACTTTATGGCATGCAGCATTGTCCACAAATAAAATTATATTCTGATTTTGAGACTTCATATCTTTGTTTAGAGATATTAATACATTTTCCCATATAGCTTTAGTCATCCAGGCTTTATTTTGTGAATAGTATTTTAGAGGTAAAGTTTTATTTCGAAAACATCGGGGATTTTTTGGTTTTCAATTACTACAACTTTTTTTGTAAACACCAGAAGCATTGCATATAAAAAGTAAAGTCAAACGATCTTTTGATGTTTTGTATCCTTTCACTTGACACCCTTTCCTATATAATGTTGTTTTTGGAAGAGCTCGAAAAAACACACTTTTATCAGCGTTGAATATTTGTGGTGCGTCGTACGATGAAATTAGTCCTGGAAGAATTTCGCTTACGTATTCATTTGCGATCCCTTCAATTGCAGACGCAGCTTCTCCATGTATTTTCCGTAATTGAATACCTTCCCGTTTTTGCCATCGATGTAACCAGCGGTAGGGTTGAAGTCTTTATTCATCTGTATTGCAAATTGCTTAGATTTTTCAATAACCATTTGAGATTCTCCAGATTCTCATTTGATTAAACCGTACTAAAAGTGAACGTTCCACATCAACGAATGCACCTGATCTTTTACGTTTCGAGGATAATTTGGTTGATTTCGCTGTGTCCAAAATGTTTCTTTTATTTTGAATAATTCTATTTACAGATGATATTGAACAACCATATTTTCGACATAATTCACTTTTACTTTTTTCCTCAGAATCTCTTATCAATTGTGTTTTTTCTTTTAAAGATAGAGTTTTTTTTTATTCCACTCATTTTAGACTATATTTCACGTGTTTACTGATAGAAAATATGTGTGAACTATGTAATTGTACGACACAAAAGCTCTCTTTATGACTTTAAAAAAATTTGTGTCCAATTCAACGGAATTTTGTTTCTGCTAATTCCATGGTACAATACGAAGGTAGTATGTACATTAGGGCTATAACCAATTTTTTGCCATAGTACCACGAGATGCGCCATGATGTTTTATTAATGAAAACCATTATCTTCCATCATTTTAAGAAAAACACTTCACCCACCAAACGCATTTCCTAAATCAATACAAAAAAAAATTAAAAAAAATTAAAATTTAAGTAATTGTATTTCATATCATATCGAGTTATTAAACTTCATATACAATGGTTATATTAAAACTAAAACACAACAATATCATAACATCCATTTAATTACTATTGTAGGATAAAAATTTTAAGTTTAAAGTACGTGTAGATTTGCAAAATGGGTATATATCCTGGACAATTTTTATTGCACGTTCTGCACAAATATTGCTCCTTTGCTGATTTTTGATGAATGAATCATCTTGTACCCAATGTTTAAGAAATCATTTCTTGGCGTTTTCGAATCTTGCTAATGATAGGTTTAAAAGCTGAAAATTATCTTCGTTGAATTGGTGATCTGAGAACCATATATCGTACCATTGACCGCAAATAAAATCACAAATTGGGTATAACTCAGACCGATATTTTGGTATTAGTATAAAAGCTGATTATGTTCGTCCTTACTTAATTTTTGCGGTTGAATATTTCTCATTTAAGCGGGGAACGCATATACGCGGGCTCGTTTAAGCGGGAATGCTTTAATATAATTCATATGAAGTTTTAAGCTGCCACCACTTCTTGCGCATTTAACCGGCGAAATCACTTAAGCCGGAACTACTGTATATCCAATTCATTTAAGGCTTTTTCAGTTTCTATAGGAAACAATGACGTTAAACTGACAGCTGTCTCTTGTTGGCGTATTAACATTTTAGTCAAAACGATTTGCTCTGCTAAAGCTCGCATAACTTCTCGATTTTGTTGTTCTAGTTTTTCTGAAATATACAAAATGTTAAGATTGTATTTATAATTAGCAGGATGTTATATAACTATGTTACCTGTTTGTTGCTGAAATAGGCGTTATGTAGAAGATTTGATGTCCTCACAATTGTGACCGCACATTTTGGACTTCTTAGGAATATTGCCTTGGGGAACATCGTTTTCTTCATCGGAATCTTGAAAAAATTTTACTGTGTTGTGGGTCGCTTGGCAGACATTGCGCAGTTGCTGCAATATTGTTGGTAATTTTGTAAACATATTTTACATAATTTTTTAAAAATGTACTCAAAATACACGTTGTCAGGTATTTATCCAAAAATTGTCGGAATTCTGTTGTTTCCAATCTGAAACGTAATCCAAACTTCTAGGCTATCGAACGAATTCTTTGGGAATGTAGGGACGAAGTGAAGTCAAATGCGTGGATATATTTTTAACATTTTGTTTTGAAATATTGTTTAAAAGCGTGTTTTGGATTATATGCAGTATCATTTTCCTCATGACACCCAAATCGACAAGATGCATACTATCAATGTCTACTTGGGTTGTCATATTAATTCCAATCTCTTCCAATGGGGTTTCTTGAGAATGAAATCTTTTACTACGATGTTGTTTATATTTTCTTTCCTTAAAATCCTGATCAGATATGAGATTATCACTCTCAGTGGAGTAAGTCAGAACTTTACTAGTTTTCTTTGCAACTTGGATTCATTTCGAACACCCATGTGAAGATGTGTGACTAGCAATTCCACATAAAACGGCTTTTGCCGGCGAATCCCAAACTACTGCCCTTATTTTTATGGTAATAATTTTTTCATTAACTTCAATGCCGTTTTCAACTATAGTTCTCATTTTTAAAATAAAGTCTGCGAACAATTGTGAAATATCTTCCGGTTTCCTTTTTCCAAGATAAATACCAACTGCAATGACATATATGTTTTTAATATTAACAATTCGTAACAGAATCGGCACAGCTGTGCTCGAAAAATTTTGCAAAAGAGGCAAACCATCAATATTAATGTCCACTATAACTTCGTCTACCTCTGAAATGATATTGTAATGTGCTTCCAATTGATTTATGACGCCGAAATGGGTGTAAAATCCTGGCGAGACGTTCTTAATTATGGATTTTTCTCTGTTTGGAACCAAGGTTTTTATGTTTCAAGGAACATCTAGATTTTCTTGCCAAAGTATTGTCAACAACTTATCGACGGCTCTTCTTGTAGGTCTATTCCTAATGTACCAAGCTCTTAATTTCTCCCGTAAGGGCTTGTGAGTATGAATTGAATTTTCCCATCCAATGGTATCCCCACTTTCTTCAGCAGTATATTCCGGCACATATACTTTGGAGCTTGTAGCGAAATTTAAATTGGAAGTTCCTACTACTACTGTATCATTTAACCGACCTACATATTCAGTCTTTTGTTGTTTTATAAGTCTCCGAATGTTTCGTTGACTGCTTCCTCTTCCAAGCATTTTTCCCCTAAAGAAGATCACCTTTTCCATGTAATCAACAACACTGTTTCACACACACTTACACACACATAAAACTCACTTGTTATTTGGTCTGTTTAATGTTTTTTTATTAATAAATAAAAAAACACCACTTAATAAATGTATAATTTATCAAAACACCAAACATATGTTCTGATGTTTCACATAACCAAGTTGATGAAACTTTTAATGACGGCGTCAGTTTTGGTTTATTATCAAAGCGTTTTCGTAATGTTGCATTTGACATTTGAAAAACGTTGTATTATTATATCTAAACATTATTTTTGTGATTTATAACACTTAGGTATGAGTTTATTATGGTGTTTTGATTTGCGTTTAATGGAGAAATATAATTGCAATATAATAAATGTGATTTGAAAGTAATCAAAAGATGGAACTTTACGAAATGCGATATATATAATTTCAGTTGTCGACTTTATTTTATAAAAACCGTTTAAGTAATTGAACCACATAAGATAATTATTTTTTCGTAACTCCCTAGTTCTGAAGTTATGAGAAGCTGAAATTAAAACAAGGCCTTAAATCTAGTTTACCAACATAGCTCGAATTTTCTCAGTTTTCTTCCACTGACAAAACTTGTAATTATTAAGTTGACATATACAAAAATGTTGGTGCCAAGTCCAAACTTTCCGAGTTATAGGCCCCTAAATTTCGGATATACATTTTAACGTATTTTTGCTTGTTGACGGCGGATTGGTAATATATGGCTTGTTGGAAAGCTGTTTGGACTACCTTTCAAATAACATATATGTTCGCGATCGGTTAGCCCATTGAGCCCGCAGCCGTTTATAGATTTTATAACCCTACTTTTTCAGATAAAAGTGGAAATATCTTTAAATATCCTTAATATAACGGTCTTTCATTTGACATATTGTTTGGCCCAGTAACCCTTTCGGCACCGGAGAGATTAACGAAATTTGTGGTGTTTTGTAATTAACTTACAGAATGTGTTAAAAAAAAAATTTTACCCATAACATAATAACAATTATTTTTCCAAAAATCGTGCGAATTTTTAAAATATTTTTTCGCCAATAAGAAATTAATATAAAAAAGTCGAGCGATTTTAATTTTGCGCCCACACTGAAGTAATCAATACAACATTTACTATTATAAGTTACAAGGTAATGATCATTTTAAACAAATGTTACCGGATTTTTCTTAAACGGATCGCATCAAGTCAAGTCGCATCAAGAATTATCGAAAAAAAATTATTTATTTGTTTATGTCTTATTTTTTGATTGTATATAAGAAAAAAATCATTTTTTTTTTATTTAAACTTCCGATATCTCAATAACCGAGCGAGTTGTGAATTTTTTTCATTTAATAGTATTGCCTTATTTGAATGTCTTCTAGGCGCACCATTTGACGATTCTCCAATTCAGTATTTTTTTGAGTCTCGCCCGATAAATTTCAGTTCAGCCCAACTTGCACTTATTAAACACTTTCGAACCAATTTGGTGGCATTTCCCCTCTTCACCTATTTCGTGACAAGTACTTTTAGACAATTGACTCCACATTTCCCGACAACAAATAAAACATTGTACCTTGAATTAAAACCAAACAAACAGACACTCTTCTAAATTACCAAAAGGCTTAGACCCTTAACATTTGGTCCAATCGAACCGGATTTGTGTGCCTTTTAAATAACTAAAGGCAAGAGTGTGAAGAGTGAAAAAGTGTTTGTGAGATTTAAACTCCAAAAAATATATAATAAATCTTAAAGTTAATAAAATCGTTTAATAAAAACAAAACATTGTGTAATTCAAACAAAAAAATTTGGTTAAGTAAACTTGCAAATTATTTGGCATTGAAACAAAAACTGCGTACGAATAAAAAAATGTTGTGAGACGATACAACAACAAAAAAACACTAAACTTTCAAATTTACAAAAACTTTGGATAAAAGTGAAACAGTTTGAACGGTCACCAAATCAACGGGAAACAAGAGGCAACAACAAAACAACATCAAGACGCAAAACACAGAACAACAAGAGGCAACAATATATCAGCACTAAGGCGCAAACACACTATATGCAAAAACAATTTGGCAACGGCAACAACAGAAGGAAGACGCAAACCAAACAACATCAAGAGCCAGACACAACGGAGACAACACAACAGCAGCACAGGTACCCAAACGAAAACACACGAACACAGGGAAAAACTAGTAAGTACAAACAAATCTCAACACGAAAAAACAAGCAATAATATAAAGGGTGTTGACCATCTGCCTTTACATGGAAAAGTGCCGTCGACTTCCTTGACATCTCGCATTATCTGTTCCCAAATGGTGTTCCTTTTCTTTTTCTTTGCAACGAAATCTGGCTCATACCTCAATCGAACTTCTATTAGTAACTTCTTCCTCTCATGGTTCCACTTTTTTTCACTATGTACATATGTGTATATACACAAAATATTAACAAATCATAACTAAAACTACAAACTTTAAAGTTTACCACTTTTACTTACCATAAATCCGTCATTTCCACAACAAATTGATATTTTTGGTTGTTTTTAGTTTTGCCGCCAAGAAAAATTGAAAAATATACAATGCCAAGCACTAAAGTATGACAAATGAACACAATGCACAAATTTGACAAATGTTGCGCATAAAAAAGCATTACCATGCAATAATGAACTCGCGGCATTGCCAAAGCTACGTCTACTGTGATTAGGAACACTAGGCATTGCAGTGTTGCATTGAAAACTGCGTTTACGAAGTCAGCCGTACTTTATGAATACAACGTGGACGGAACAAACGGCAAAAAAAGATCTAAAGACTTCAAAAATGTTTACATCTGCATTGAAGGTAAGTATAAACATACTAACAACGTACATATATGTTATAACGCTAATAAATATTATTTTTTAATGCAGAAGCCGTTGGTGCTAATTCCCAAGTAAACGATATAGAAGGGCATACAAGAAAGGCCATGCATTTACTAAAAAAACGTCAGTTAAAAAAACTTCTGAAAGAGAAAAAAGAGGAGAGTAAAGACATTAGCGCACAGTCGATGTAAAATTTCGAATAAGGTTTCTTGCAATTTTAATTAATTAATCCCTAAATTAATTTTTCTTTAATTGTCAAATTAAATTTTTTTGTTTTTATATTTTATTTTTTTATATTTGAATTTTTCTGATTTTATTTTTATATATTAGTACAAATACAAAAATTTAAATAGAAATTTTAATTATTATTCTTAAAATTTATTACTTTGGTAACGGTTCTGTGACAAGTTGCAGGGAGATACATTTTAAAATCAAGAAGGTTTTCAACAAATTATGAATACTTACATACTCAGCTCCGTTGTCTTAGTTTATTTGTACAGTAGTCCCCGTTTAAGTTCGCATCGTAAAATGCACAGATTGTTGTGCATTTAAACGGGGAATCATTTAAGCGGAACCCCGGATAAATGCGCATATGATGCATTTAACAAAACTCGCAGACGTGCGCAAAATATCATTAAAACAAATATTTTTTATATTTTATTAAAAACAATTATGTATTGAAATTCATATTAATTAAACGACTTTAACGAAAAAAAATTTTATTCTCATATACCTCAAACCAAAAAAAATAAAGAGTATTGTTTCTGTAATTATTCTTTTTTGAAAAAATCTGTTATTTTTGATTGCAAATTTGGTTTATTAAAATTATTCACAACTGATTTTTCCACATTTTCTATTTCAATCATATATTTGTTATCTTTTGCAAAAAATCGTCGTACAGCTGAAATGCAATTGCTTTCAACACAGTCTTCTTCATCTGAAGACTCAGATAATTCTTTATTTAAACTCTCTTCAATAATCTCCATATCAGTTAGTTGACCGTAGCAGTCCAAATTGTCGTCACATCGAATAAATTCATTAAATTCGTTTTGCAGATTATTACTCAAAACATTTTCTATAATGCAGTCATCACTATTATCATCTATTGTATCAGTAATGCGGTTTGATATATTAAATTTAGCCTACTTAAAAAATAGAAATGAATAATTAAAACATAATTATAAAATAGTTTTAAAATCCTTGAAAACCATTTCAATTTACCTTTGCAAAGAAATTTATTAAGGTTAAGGGTTGTACCAACCACCAAGAGTGCCTTATCATATACATTGCTGTTAATATGTTTATAGTTTTGGAAAAAGTCTCGAGAGATTGTCCCCTTCAACGTGAGAAAATTGTTTTCGTATTATATTTTGTCTATAATACGATTTGAAGCAATGGATTATTCCTTGATCAAGAGGTTGTATAAGTGACGTTGTATTAGCTGGAAGAAATTCAACTACATATTACGTTTGTTAAAACGATGTCCACTTTATGGCATGCAGCATTGTCCACAAATAAAATTATATTCTGATTTTGAGACTTCATATCTTTGTTTAGAGATATTAATACATTTTCCCATATAGCTTTAGTCATCCAGGCTTTATTTTGTGAATAGTATTTTATAGGTAAAGTTTTATTTCGAAAACATCGGGGATTTTTTGGTTTTCAATTACTACAACTTTTTTTGTAATCACCAGAAGCATTGCATATAAAAAGTAAAGTCAAACGATCTTTTGATGTTTTGTATCCTTTCACTTGACACCCTTTCCTATATAATGTTGTTTTTGGAAGAGCTCGAAAAAAAACACTTTTATCAGCGTTGAATATTTGTGGTGCGTCGTACGATGAAATTAGTCCTGGAAGAATTTCGCTTACGTATTCATTTGCGATCCCTTCAATTGCAGACGCAGCTTCTCCATGTATTTTCCGTAATTGAATACCTTCCCGTTTTTGCCATCGATGTAACCTTCCAGCGGTAGGGTTGAAGTCTTTATTCATCTGTATTGCAAATTGCTTAGATTTTTCAATAACCATTTGAGATTCTCCAGATTCTCATTTGATTAAACCGTACTAAAAGTGAACGTTCCACATCAACGAATGCACCTGATCTTTTACGTTTCGAGGATAATTTGGTTGATTTCGCTGTGTCCAAAATGTTTCTTTTATTTTGAATAATTCTACTTACAGATGATATTGAACAACCATATTTTCGACATAATTCACTTTTACTTTTTTCCTCAGAATCTCTTATCAATTGTATTTTTTCTTTTAAAGATAGAGTTTTTTTTTATTCCACTCATTTTAGACTATATTTCACGTGTTTACTGATAGAAAATATGTGTGAACTATGTAATTGTACGACACAAAAGCTCTCTTTATGACTTTAAAAAAATTTGTGTCCAATTCAACGGAATTTTGTTTCTGCTAATTCCATGGTACAATACGAAGGTAGTATGTACATTAGGGCTATAACCAATTTTTTGGCATAGTACCACGAGATGCGCCATGATGTTTTATTAATGAAAACCATTATCTTCCATCATTTTAAGAAAAAAACTTCACCCACCAAACGCATTTTCTAAATCAATACAAAAAAAAATTAAAATTTAAGTAATTTTATTTCATATCATATCGAGTTATTAAACTTCATATACAATGGTTATATTAAAAATAAAACACAACAATATCATAGCATCCATTTAATTACTATTGTAGGATAAAAATTTTAAGTTTAAAGTACGTGTAGATTTGCAAAATGCGTATATATCCTGGACAATTTTTATTGCACGTTCTGCACAAATATTGCTCCTTTGCTGATGTTTGATGAATGAATCATCTTGTACCCAATGTTTAAGAAAGCATTTCTTGGCGTTTTCGAATCTTGCTAATGATAGGTTTAAAAGCTGAAAATTATCTTCGTTGAATTGGTGATCTGAGAACCATATATCGTAATCACAAATTGGGTATAACTCAGACCGATATTTTGGTATTAGTATAAAAGCTAAAAGTGCAAGGATGGCCCTCGAATTCCATCGTGCATTGCTGATCGGCGGAATAGTTTTAAATTTTATAAATGGAAACTTTTGGTTTTTTTTGAAAATATCTGAATGCATTTCCTAATTCAAACAGATACTGCATATCATCGCGCCACTTTATGT
Source organism: Phaonia tiefii (assembly GCA_963931995.1). NCBI lineage: Eukaryota > Metazoa > Arthropoda > Insecta > Diptera > Muscidae > Phaonia > Phaonia tiefii. Next base: position 107,976,502 of record OZ008368.1, on the reverse strand, counting down.
TTTTGGTGTCTATTTTTTCTTTATTTTGGGTATAGCTTATCTTGAGTTCGTTGTAATTGTTGATTAATTCTGGTATAAAATTGTAACATATTTCGGGAGATGACGTTTTTCCTCCGAGCAACTCATCCATAACGTGCTTTAATATTAAATCTAAAATATGGTGTTGACAACCAACGTATTGCGGCGTATTCAATTTAATTGATTTAAGATAGTTTTGCAATTGAATAATTACTCCATTTTTATTCCCTGTGTTTACTGCTGTTGTATCGCAAATTATCATTTTTATGCATTCGTAAAGTTCGAACTTACTAAGAATATCTTTTATTGCATGAGATATAGAATTCGCTTTTCCATCATCCAAAACCAGTACTCCAAGGTAGATTTCTTTACTTTCATTTTTTAAAACTATCACCTGAACTTTACCATTTATTTTTTTGCCATCTTCTTTTTGTTCAGCTGATTTCATAACTGCCTTATATATAGCTGGTTGCGAAGGTGTGGAGATTTTAATTCCAGATTGAGCCAATTCCTCACAAATTTTTGCAGCCTTTCTTGTACTTATATGAACTTTGTTCACAAGCTCCACAGCTGGAACTGTAGATTGTGGATTCCGTGTTAGTCGTGCTGGAGGTTTATAATTATCCGATTCTGATGAGGAAATGTTGTCTTCAAATGTATAACTTCATAATGATTCCAAATCTATTTCTTTTGATTGGAAATCTAGATCTTCAGATTTGAAATCTGCCACTTCGTTAGTTATATTAAAAATGTCTTAAAAATTAACACCACTTTTTTGCTTTCGTGAATATTTATGATAAAGTTGAATTAAGTTTTCCACTTTTCTTTTCACTGATCTTTTAGTAAGTTTTGGAATACTCATCTTTTCCCATAATGTGTGTAATTCACCAGATATTGTAACATATCTTTTATTTTTACTTTTTACTGATTTTGCTAAAGCATTAAATCTTCCAATTATTATCTTTTGACTAGGCATTTTGTTCAATTCGTATAATTGGGTCTCTATATTGGGAATCATTCGAGACATTGATAAACTGTTTTGGAATGTGATTAATTGTTTCTCCCAGATTTTGGAATTTTTATGAACCACTATTACACTTTTCTTATAAGACATATTGAAATGCAATGAATCACGAAGCCAAATTATTAACAATAAAGGTGGCTATACTCGAAAACGCGTCGAAGAAGCTAAAATTTCCATTAAAACTAAAATAAAGTTTGACAAAATTGTTTTTTGTTTTCATATTCATATTCTAAACTTCATCGCTGTTGGTGGGTGAACTTTTTTGACGCTAGCGAAAAAGTAAAAACGTATTTCTTCATAGTTTTTAATGGCCTATTGGACTATAGTATGCCAATTTTGAAATTCGCAAAAATTGTTAAAAAGTTATAGCCCTAATGTACATAATACCTGGAAATGTTGTTGGCTTACGCAAGAACAGGCAATCTGTTATTTGTTTTGCCCATGAGTAACATGAAACTCGAGGAATTAAAGTAAACAATGAAAGTATAGGCCAATGTACGATTACGAGTACAATAAGTTGTGATCAGTTGTTCTCTGGCTCCTACCTTCTCCTCCTATCACATCTGGTACACAAAATTCACATGAAAAATAAATTAAAATGATTTTTATATTTCAATTTTTGTAGTTACCATATTTTTGTTTAAAAGGAACTTCTAGCCAGATAATTATTTTAACAAAAAATTTATTTTTTGCTGAACGCATTAAAGCGACTGATTATGTTCGTCTTTACTTAATTTTTGCGGTTGAATATTTCTCATTTAAGCGGGGAACGCATATACGCGGGCTCGTTTAAGCGGGAATGCTTTAATATAATTCATATGAAGCTTTTAGCTGCCACCACTTCTTGCGCATTTAACCGGGGAAATCACTTAAGCGGGAACTACTGTATATCCAATTCATTTAAGGCTTTTTCAATTTCTATTGGAAACAATGACGTTAAACTGACAGCTGTCTCATGTTGGCGAATTAACATTTTAGTCAAAATGATTTGCTCTGCTAAAGCCCGCATAACTTCTCGATTTTGTTGTTCTAGTTTTTCTGAAATATACAAAATGTTAAGTTTGTATTTATAATTAGCAGGATGTTATATAACTATGTTACCTGTTTGTTCCTGAAATAGGCGTTATGTATAAGATTTGATGGCCTCACAATTGTGACCGCACATTTTGGACTTCTTAGGAATATTTCCTTGGGGAACATCGTTTTCTTCATCGGAATCTTGAAAAAATTTTACTGTGTTGTGGGTCGCTTGGCAGACATTGCGACAGTTGCTGCAATATTGTTGGTAATTTTGTAAACATATTTTACATAATTTTTTAAAAATGTACTCGAAATACACGTTGTCAGGTATTTATCCAAAAATTGTCGGAATTCTGTTGTTTCCAATCTGAAACGTAGTCCAAACTTCTAGGCTATCGAACGAATTCTTTGGGAATGTAGGGACGAAGTGAAGTCAAATGCGTGGATATATTTTTAACATTTTGTTTTGAAATATTGTTTAAAAGCGTATTTTGGATTATATGCAGTATCATTTTCCTCATGACACCCAAATCGACAAGATGCATACTATCAATGTCTACTTGGGTTGTCATATTAATTCCAATCTCTTCCAATGGGGGTTCTTGAGAATGAAATCTTTTACTATGATGTTGTTTATATTTTCTTTCCTTAAAATCCTGATCAGATATGAGATCATCACTCTCAGTGGAGTAAGTCAGAACTTTACTAGTTTTCTTTGCAACTTGGATTCATTTCGAACACCCATGTGAAGATGTGTGACTAGCAATTCCACATAAAACGGCTTTTGCCGGCGAATCCCAAACTACTGCCCTTATTTTTATGGTAATAATTTTTTCATTAACTTCAATGCCGTTTTCAACTATAGTTCTCATTTTTAAAATAAAGTCTGCGAACAATTGTGAAATGTCTTCCGGTTTCCTTTTTCCAAGATAAATACCAACTGCAATGACACATATGTTTTTAATATTAACAATTCGTAACAGAATCGGCACAGCTGTGCTCGAAAACTTTTGCAAAAGAGGCCACTATAAATGTCCACTATAACTTCGTCTAACTCTGAAATGATATTGTAATTTGCTTCCAATTGATTTATGACGCCGAAATGGGTGTAAAACCCTGGCGAGACGTTCTTAATTATGGATTTTTCTCTGTTTGGAACCAAGGTTTTTATGTTTCAAGGAACATCTAGATTTTCTTGCCAAAGTATTGTCAACAGCTCATCGACGGCTAGTCTCGTAGGTCTATTCCTAACGTACCAAGCTCTTAATTTCTCCCGTAAGGGCTTGTGAGTATGGATTGAATTTTCCCACCCAATGGTATCCCCACTTTCTTCAGCAGTATATTCCGGCACATATACTTTGGAGCTTGTAGCGAAATTTAAATTGGAAGTTCCTACTACTACTGTATCATTTAACCGACCTACATATTCAGTCTTTTGTTGTTTTATAAGTCTCCGAATGTTTCGTTGACTGCTTCCTCTTCCAAGCATTTTTCCCCTAAAGAAGATCACCTTTTCCATGTAATCAACAACACTGTTTCACACACACTTACACACACATAAAACTCACTTGTTATTTGGTCTGTTTAATGTTTTTTTATTAATAAATAAAAAACACCACTTAATAAATGTATAATTTATCAAAACACCAAACATATGTTTTGATATTTCACATAACCAAGTTGATAAAACTTTTAATGACGGCGTCAAATTTGGTTTATTATCAAAACGTTTTCGTAATGTTGCATTTGACATTTGAAAAACGTTGTATTATTATATCTAAACATTATTTTTGTGATTTATAACACTTAGGTATGAGTTTATTTTGGTGTTTTGATTTGGGTTTAATGGAGAAATATAATTGCAATATAATAAATGTGATTTGAAAGTAATCAAAAGATGGAAGTTTACGAAATGCGATATATATAATTTCAGTTGTCGACTTTATTTTATAAAAACCGTTTAAGTAATTGAACCACATAAGATATTTATTTTTTCGTAACTCCCTAGTTCTGAAGTTATGAGAAGCTGAAATTAAAACAAGGCCTTAAATCTAGTTTACCAACATAGCTCGAATTTTCTCAGTTCTCTTCCACTGACAAAACTTGTAATTATTAAGTTGACATATACAAAAATGTTGGTGCCAAGTCCAAACTTTCCGAGTTATAGGCCCCTAAATTTCGGATATACATTTTAACGTATTTTTGCTTGTTGACGGCGGATTGGTAATATATGGCTTGTTGGAAAGCTGTTTGGACTACCTTTCAAATAACATATATGTTCGCGATCGGTTAGCCCATTGAGCCCGCAGCCGTTTATAGATTTTATAACCCTACTTTTTCAGATAAAAGTGGAAATATCTTTAAATATCCTTAATATAACGGTCTTTCATTTGACATATTGTTTGGCCCAGTAACCCTTTCGGCACCGGAGATATTAACGAAATTTGTGGTGTTTTGTAATGAACTTACAGAATGTGTTTTAAAAAAAAAATTTTCCCCATAACATAATAACAATTATTTTTCCAAAAATCGCGCGAATTTTTAAAATATTTTTTCGCCAATAAGAAATTAATATAAAAAAGTCGAGCGATTTTAATTTTGCGCCCACACTGAAGTAATCAATACAACATTTACTATTATAAGTTACAAGGTAATGATCATTTTAAACAAATGTTACCGGATTTTTCTTAAACGGATCGCATCAAGTCTGCGCGAAAATGGTGATATCAATTTTCAAACATCGATATCTCGATAAATAAGCGAATTATCGAAAAAAAATTATTTATTTGTTTATGTCTTATTTTTTGATTGTATATAAGAAAAAAATCAATTTTTTTTTATTTAAACTTCCGATATCTCAATAACCGAGCGAGTTGTGAATTTTTTCATTTAATAGTATTGCCTTATTTGAATGTCTTCTAGGCGCACCATTTGACGATTCTCCAATTCAGTATTTTTTTGAGTCTCGCCCGATACATTTCAGTTCAGCCCAACTTGCACTTATTAAACACTTTCGAACCAATTTGGTGACATTTCCCCTCTTCACCTATTTCGTGACAAGTACTTTTAGACAATTGACTCCACATTTCCCGTAGGGTTGTAACTAATTATTAAACAACAAATAAAACATTGTAACTTGAATTAAAACCAAACAAACAGACACTTCTAAATTACCAAAAGGCTTAGACCCTTAACATTTGGTCCAATCGAACCGGATTTGTGTGCCTTTTAAATAACTAAAGGCAAGAGTGTGAAGAGTGAAAAAGTGTTTGTGAGATTTAAACTCCAAAAAATATATAATAAATCTTAAAGTTAATAAAATCGTTTAATAAAAACAAAACATTGTGTAATTCAAACAAAAAAATTTGCTTAAGTAAACTTGCAAATTATTTGGCATTGAAACAAAAACTGCGTACGAATAAAAAAATGTTGTGAGACGATACAACAACACAAAAAACACTAAACTTTCAAATTTACAAAAACTTTGGATAAAAGTGAAACAGTTTGAACGGTCACCAAATCAACGGGAAACAAGGGGCAACAACAAAACAACATCAAGACGCAAAACACAGAACAACAAGAGGCAACAATATATCAGTACTAAGGCGCAAACACACCATATGCAAAAACAACTTGGCAACGGCAACAACAGAAGGAAGACGGAAACCAAACAACATCAAGGGCCAGACACAACGGAGACAACACAACAGCAGCACAGGTACCCAAACGAAAACACACGAACACAGGGAAAAACTAGTAAGTACAAACAAATCTCAACACGAAAAACCAAGCAAAAATATAAAGGGTGTTGACCATCTGCCTTTACATGGAAAAGTGCCGTCTACTTCCTTGACATCCTTTTCTTCTTCTTTGCAACGAAATCTGGCTCATACCTCAATCGAACTTCTTCCTCTCATGGTTCCACTTTTTTTTTCACTATGTACATATGTGTATATACACAAAATATTAACAAATCATAACTAAAACTACAAACTTTAAAGTTTACCACTTTTACTTACCATAAATCCGTCATTTCCACAACAAATTGATATTTTTGGTTGTTTTTAGTTTTGCCGCCAAGAAAAATTGAAAAATATACAATGCCAAGCACTAAAGTATCACAAATGAAAACAATGCACAAATTTGACAAATGTTGCGCATAAAAAAGCATTACCATGCAATAATGAACTCGCGGCATTGCCAAAGCTACGTCTACTGTGATTAGGAACACTAGGCATTGCAGTGTTGCATTGCAAACTGCGTTTACGCAGTCAGCCGTACTTTATGAATACAACGTGGACGGAACAAACGGCAAAAAAAGATTTAAAGACTTCAAAAATGTTTACATCTGCATTGAAGGTAAGTATAAACATACTAACAACGTACATATATGTTATAACGCTAATAAATATTATTTTTTAATGCAGAAGCCGTTGGTGCTAATTCCGAAGTAGACGATATAGAAGGGCATATAAGAAAGGCCATGCATTTACTAAAAAAATGTCAGTTAAAAAAACTTCTGAAAGAGAAAAAAGAGGAGAGTACAGACATTAGCGCACAGTCGATGTAAAATTTCGAATAAGGTTTCTTGCAATTTTAATTAATTAATCCCTAAATTAATTTTTCTTTAATTGTCAAATTAAATTTTTTTGTTTTTATATTTTATTTTTTTATATTTGAATTTTTCTGATTTTATTTTTATATATTAGTAATGTAAATTAAATGAAGTAGAAAATTAATTAAATACAAAAAATTTAAATAGAAATTTTAATTATTATTCCTAAAATTGATTACTTTGGTAACGGTTCTGTGGCAAGTTGCAGGGAGATACATTTTAAAATCAAGAAGGTTTTCAACAAATTATGAATACTTACATACTCAGCTCCGTTGTCTTGGTTTATTTGTACAGTAGTCCCCGTTTAAGTTCGCATCGTAAAATGCACAGATTGTTGTGCATTTAAACGGGGAATCATTTAAGCGGAACCCCGGATAAATGCGCATATGACGCATTTAACAAAACTCGCAGACGTGCGCTAAATATCATTAAAACAAATATTTTTTATATTTTATTAAAAACAATTATGTATTGAAATTCATATTAATTAAACGACTTTAACGAAAAAAAATTTTATTCTCATATACCTCAAACCAAAAAAAATAAAGAGTATTGTTTCTGTAATTATTCTTTTTTGAAAAAATCTGTTATTTTTGATTGCAAATTTGGTTTATTAAAATTATTCACAACTGATTTTTCCACATTTTCTATTTCAATCATATATTTGTTATCTTTTGCAAAAAATCGTCGTACAGCTGAAATGCAATTGCTTTCAACACAGTCTTCTTCATCTGAAGACTCAGATAATTCTTTATTTAAACTCTCTTCAATAATCTCCATATCAGTTAGTTGACCATAGCAGTCCAAATTGTCGTCACATCGAATAAATTCATTAAATTCGTTTTGCAGATTATTACTCAAAACATTTTCTATAATGCAGTCATCACTATTATCATCTATTGTATCAGTAATGCGGTTTGATATATTAAATTTAGCCTACTTCAAAAATAGAAATGAATAATTAAAACATAATTATAAAATAGTTTTAAAATCCTTGAAAACCATTTCAATTTACCTTTGCAAAGCAATTTATTAAGGTTAAGGGTTGTACCAACCACCAAGAGTGCCTTATCATATACATTGCTGTTAATATGTTTATAGTTTTGGAAAAAGTCTCGAGAGATTGTCCCCTTCAACGTGAGAAAATTGTTTTCGTATTATATTTTGTCTATAATACGATTTGAAGCAGTGGATTATTCCTTGATCAAGAGGTTGTATAAGTGACGTTGTATTAGCTGGAAGAAATTCAACTACATATTACGTTTGTTAAAACGATGTCCACTTTATGGCATGCAGCATTGTCCACAAATAAAATTATATTGTGATTTTGAGACTTCATATCTTTGTTTAGAGATATTAATACATTTTCCCATATAGCTTTAGTCATCCAGGCTTTACTTTGTGAATAGTATTTTAGAGGTAAAGTTTTATTTCGAAAACATCGGGGATTTTTTGGTTTTCAATTACTACAACTTTTTTTGTAATCACCAGAAGCATTGCATATAAAAAGTAAAGTCAAACGATCTTTTGATGTTTTGTATCCTTTCACTTGACACCCTTTCCTATATAATGTTGTTTTTGGAAGAGCTCGAAAAAAACACTTTTATCAGCGTTGAATATTTGTGGTGCGTCGTACGATGAAATTAGTCCTGGAAGAATTTCGCTTACGTATTCATTTGCGATCCCTTCAATTGCAGACGCAGCTTCTCCATGTATTTTCCGTAATTGAATACCTTCCCGTTTTTGCCATCGATGTAACCTTCCAGCGGTAGGGTTGAAGTCTTTATTCATCTGTATTGCAAATTGCTTAGATTTTTCAATAACCATTTGAGATTCTCCAGATTCTCATTTGATTAAACCGTACTAAAAGTGAACGTTCCACATCAACGAATGCACCTGATCTTTTACGTTTCGAGGATAATTTGGTTGATTTCGCTGTGTCCAAAATGTTTCTTTTATTTTGAATAATTCTATTTACAGATGATATTGAACAACCATATTTTCGACATAATTCACTTTTACTTTTTTCCTCAGAATCTCTTATCAATTGTATTTTTTCTTTTAAAGATAGAGTTTTATTTTTTATTCCACTCATTTTAGACTATATTTCACGTGTTTACTGATAGAAAATATGTGTGAACTATGTAATTGTACGACACAAAAGCTCTCTTTATGACTTTAAAAAAATTTGTGTCCAATTCAACGGAATTTTGTTTCTGCTAATTCCATGGTACAATACGAAGGTAGTATGTACATTAGGGCTATAACCAATTTTTTGGCATAGTACCACGAGATGCGACATGATGTTTTATTAATGAAAACCATTATCTTCCATCATTTTAAGAAAAAAACTTCAACCACCAAACGCATTTTCTAAATCAATACAAAAAAAAATTAAAATTTAAGTAATTTTATTTCATATCATATCGAGTTATTAAACTTCATATACAATGGTTATATTAAAAATAAAACACAACAATATCATAGCATCCATTTAATTACTATTGTAGGATAAAAATTTTAAGTTTAAAGTACGTGTAGATTTGCAAAATGGGTATATATCCTGGACAATTTTTATTGCACGTTCTGCACAAATATTGCTCCTTTGCTGATGTTTGATGAATGACTCATCTTGCACCCAATGTTTAAGAAAGCATTTCTTGGCGTTTTCGAATCTTGCTAATGATAGGTTTAAAAGCTGAAAATTATCTTCGTTGAATTGGTGATCTGAGAACCATATATCGTACCATTGACCGCAAATAAAATCACAAATTGGGTATAACTCAGACCGATATTTTGGTATTAGTATAAAAGCTAAAAGTGCAAGGATGGCCCTCGAATTCCATCGTGCATTGCTGATCGGCGGAATAGTTTTAAATTTTATAAATGGAAACTTTTGGTTTTTTTTGAAAATATCTGAATGCATTTCCTAATTCAAACAGATACTGCATATCATCGCGCCACTTTATGTTTTTGGTGTCTATTTTTTCTTTATTTTGGGTATAGCTTATCTTGAGTTCGTTGTAATTGTTGATTAATTCTGGTATAAAATTGTAACATATTTCGGGAGATGACGTTTTTCCTCCGAGCAACTCATCCATAACGTGCTTTAATATTAAATCTAAAATATGGTGTTGACAACCAACGTATTGCGGCGTATTCAATTTAATTGATTTAAAATAGTTTTGCAATTGAATAACTACTCCATTTTTATTCCCTGTGTTTACTGCTGTTGTATCGCAAATTATCAGTTTTATGCATTCGTAAAGTTCGAACTTACTAAGAATATCTTTTATTGCATGAGATATAGAATTCGCTTTTCCATCATCCAAAACCAGTACTCCAAGGTAGATTTCTTTACTTTCATTTTTTAAAACTATCACCTGAACTTTACCATTTATTTTTTTGCCATCTTCTTTTTGTTCAGCTGATTTCATAACTGCCTTATATATAGCTGGTTGCGAAGGTGTGGAGATTTTAATTCCAGATTGAGCCAATTCCTCACAAATTTTTGCAGCCTTTCTTGTACTTATATGAACTTTGTTCACAAGCTCCACAGCTGGAACTATAGATTGTGGATTCCGTGTTAGTCGTGCTGGAGGTTTATAATTATCCGATTCTGATGAGGAAATGTTGTCTTCAAATGTATAACTTGATAATGATTCCAAATCTATTTCTTTTGATTGGAAATCTAGATCTTCAGGTTTGAAATCTGCCACTTCGTTAGTTATATTAAAAATGTCTTAAAAATTAACACCACTTTTTTGCTTTCGTGAATATTTATGATAAAGTTGAATTAAGTTTTCCACTTTTCTTTTCACTGATCTTTTAGTAAGTTTTGGAATACTCATCTTTTCCCATAATGTGTGTAATTCACCAGATATTGTAACATATCTTTTATTTTTACTTTTTACTGATTTTGCTAAAGCATTAAATCTTCCAATTATTATCTTTTGACTAGGCATTTTGTTCAATTCGTATAATTGGGTCTCTATATTGGGAATCATTCGAGACATTGATAAACTGTTTTGGAATGTGATTAATTGTTTCTCCCAGATTTTGGAATTTTTTTGAACCACTATTACACTTTTCTTATAAGACATATTGAAATGCAATGAATCACGAAGCCAAATTATTAACAATAAAGGTGGCTATACTCGAAAACGCGTCGAAGAAGCTAAAATTTCCACTAAAACTAAAATAAAGTTTGACAAAATTGTTTTTTGTTTTCATATTCATATTCTAAACTTCATCGCTGTTGGTGGGTGAACTTTTTTGACGCTAGCGAAAAAGTAAAAACGAATTTCTTCATAGTTTTTAATGGCCTATTGGACTATAGTATGCCAATTTTGAAATTCGCAAAAATTGTTAAAAAGTTATAGCCCTAATGTACATAATACCTGGAAATGTTGTTGGCTTACGCAAGAACAGGCAATCTGTTATTTGTTTTGCACATGAGTAACATGAAACTCGAGGAATTAAAGTAAACAATGAAAGTATAGGCCAATGTACGATTACGAGTACAATAAGTTGTGATCAGTTGTTCTCTGGCTCCTACCTTCTCCTCCTATCACATCTGGTACACAAAATTCACATGAAAAATAAATTAAAATGATTTTTATATTTCAATTTTTGTAGTTACCATATTTTTGTTTAAAAGGAACTTCTAGCCAGATAATTATTTTAACAAAAAATTTATTTTTTGCTGAACGCATTAAAGCGACTGATTATGTTCGTCTTTACTTAATTTTTGCGGTTGAATATTTCTCATTTAAGCGGGGAACGCATATACGCGGGCTCGTTTAAGCGGGAATGCTTTAATATAATTCATATGAAGTTTTTAGCTGCCACTACTTCTTGCGCATTTAACCGGGGAAATCACTTAAGCGGGAACTACTGTATATCCAATTCATTTAAGGCTTTTTCAATTTCTATTGGAAACAATGACGATAAACTGACAGCTGTCTCATGTTGGCGAATTAACATTTTAGTCAAAATGATTTGCTCTGCTAAAGCCCGCATAACTTCTCGATTTTGTTGTTCTAGTTTTTCTGAAATATACAAAATGTTAAGTTTGTATTTATAATTAGCAGGATGTTATATAACTATGTTACCTGTTTGTTCCTGAAATAGGCGTTATGTATAAGATTTGATGGCCTCACAATTGTGACCGCACATTTTGGACTTCTTAGGAATATTTCCTTGGGGAACATCGTTTTCTTCATCGGAATCTTGAAAAAATTTTACTGTGTTGTGGGTCGCTTGGCAGACATTGCGACAGTTGCTGCAATATTGTTGGTAATTTTGTAAACATATTTGACATAATTTTTTAAAAATGTACTCAAAATACACGTTGTCAGGTATTTATCCAAAAATTGTCGGAATTCTGTTGTTTCCAATCTGAAACGTAGTCCAAACTTCTAGGCTATCGAACGAATTCTTTGGGAATGTAGGGACGAAGTGAAGTCAAATGCGTGGATATATTTTTAACATTTTGTTTTGAAATATTGTTTAAAAGCGTATTTTGGATTATATGCAGTATCATTTTCCTCATGACACCCAAATCGACAAGATGGGTTGTCATATTAATTCCAATCTCTTCCAATGGGGGTTCTTGAGAATGAAATCTTTTACTATGATGTTGTTTATATTTTCTTTCCTTAAAATCCTGATCAGATATGAGATCATCACTCTCAGTGGAGTAAGTCAGAACTTTACTAGTTTTCTTTGCAACTTGGATTCATTTCGAACACCCATGTGAAGATGTGTGACTAGCAATTCCACATAAAACGGCTTTTGCCGGCGAATCCCAAACTACTGCCCTTATTTTTATGGTAATAATTTTTTCATTAACTTCAATGCCGTTTTCAACTATAGTTCTCATTTTTAAAATAAAGTCTGCGAACAATTGTGAAATGTCTTCCGGTTTCCTTTTTCCAAGATAAATACCAACTGCAATGACACATATGTTTTTAATATTAACAATTCGTAACAGAATCGGCACAGCTGTGCTCGAAAACTTTTGCAAAAGAGGCAAACCATCAATATTAATGTCCACTATAACTTCGTCTAACTCTGAAATGATATTGTAATTTGCTTCCAATGGATTTATGACGCCGAAATGGGTGTAAAACCCTGGCGAGACGTTCTTAATTATGGATTTTTCTCTGTTTGGAACCAAGGTTTTTATGTTTCAAGGAACATCTAGATTTTCTTGCCAAAGTATTGTCAACAGCTCATCGACGGCTAGTCTCGTAGGTCTATTCCTAACGTACCAAGCTCTTAATTTCTCCCGTAAGGGCTTGTGAGTATGGATTGAATTTTCCCATCCAATGGTATCCCCACTTTCTTCAGCAGTATTTTCCGGCACATATACTTTGGAGCTTGTAGCGAAATTTAAATTGGAAGTTCCTACTACTACTGTATCATTTAACCGACCTACATATTCAGTCTTTTGTTGTTTTATAAGTCTCCGAATGTTTCGTTGACTGCTTCCTCTTCCAAGCATTTTCGCCCTAAAGAGATCACCTTTTCCATGTAATCAACAACACTGTTTCACACACACTTACACACACATAAAACTCACTTGTTATTTGGTCTGTTTAATGTTTTTTTATTAATAAATAAAAAAACACCACTTAATAAATGTATAATTTATCAAAACACCAAACATATGTTTTGATATTTCACATAACCAAGTTGATGAAACTTTTAATGACGGCGTCAGTTTTGGTTTATTATTAAAGCGTTTTCGTAATGTTGCATTTGACATTTGAAAAACGTTGTATTATTATATCTAAACATTATTTTTGTGATTTATAACACTTAGGTATGAGTTTATTTTGGTGTTTTGATTTGGGTTTAATGGAGAAATATAATTGCAATATAATAAATGTGATTTGAAAGTAATCAAAAGATGGAACTTTACGAAATGCGATATATATAATTTCAGTTGTCGACTTTATTTTATAAAAACCGTTTAAGTAATTGAACCACATAAGATAATTATTTTTTCGTAACTCCCTAGTTCTGAAGTTATGAGAAGCTGAAATTAAAACAAGGCCTTAAATCTAGTTTACCAACATAGCTCGAATTTTCTCAGTTTTCTTCCACTGACAAAACTTGTAATTATTAAGTTGACATATACAAAAATGTTGGTGCCAAGTCCAAACTTTCCGAGTTATAGGCCCCTAAATTTCGGATATACATTTTAACGTATTTTTGCTTGTTGACGGCGGATTGGTAATATATGGCTTGTTGGAAAGCTGTTTGGACTACCTTTCAAATAACATATATGTTCGCGATCGGTTAGCCCATTGAGCCCGCAGCCGTTTATAGATTTTATAACCCCACTTTTTTAGATAAAAGTGGAAATATCTTTAAATATCCTTAATATAACGGTCTTTCATTTGACATATTGTTTGGCCCAGTAACCCTTTCGGCACCGGAGATATTAACGAAATTTGTGGTGTTTTGTAATTAACTTACAGAATGTGTTAAAAAAAAAATTTTCCCCATAACATAATAACAATTATTTTTCCAAAAATCGTGCGAATTTTTAAAATATTTTTTCGCCAATAAGAAATTAATATAAAAAAGTCGAGCGATTTTAATTTTGCGCCCACACTGAAGTAATCAATACAACATTTACTATTATAAGTTACAAGGTAATGATCATTTTAAACAAATGTTACCGGATTTTTCTTAAACGGATCGCATCAAGTCAAGTCGCATCAAGAATTATCGAAAAAAAATTATTTATTTGTTTATGTCTTATTTTTTGATTGTATATAAGAAAAAAATCAATTTTTTTTTATTTAAACTTCCGATATCTCAATAACCGAGCGAGTTATGAATTTTTTTCATTTAATAGTATTGCCTTATTTGAATGTCTTCTAGGCGCACCATTTGACGATTCTCCAATTCAGTATTTTTTTGAGTCTCGCCCGATAAATTTCAGTTCAGCCCAACTTGCACTTATTAAACACTTTCGAACCAATTTGGTGGCATTTCCCCTCTTCACCTATTTCGTGACAAGTACTTTTAGACAATTGACTCCACATTTCCCGTAGGGTTGTAACTAATTATTAAACAACAAATAAAACATTGTACCTTGAATTAAAACCAAACAAACAGACACTCTTCTAAATTACCAAAAGGCTTAGACCCTTAACATTTGGTCCAATCGAACCGGATTTGTGTGCCTTTTAAATAACTAAAGGCAAGAGTGTGAAGAGTGAAAAAGTGTTTGTGAGATTTAAACTCCAAAAAATATATAATAAATCTTAAAGTTAATAAAATCGTTTAATAAAAACAAAACATTGTGTAATTCAAACAAAAAAATTTGCTTAAGTAAACTTGCAAATTATTTGGCATTGAAACAAAAACTGCATACGAATAAAAAAATGTTGTGAGACGATACAACAACAAAAAAACACTAAACTTTCAAATTTACAAAAACTTTGGATAAAAGTGAAACAGTTTGAACGGTCACCAAATCAACGGGAAACAAGAGGCAACAACAAACCAACATCAAGACGCAAAACACAGAACAACAAGAGGCAAAAATATATCAGCACTAAGGCGCAAACACACCATATGCAAAAACAACTTGGCAACGGCAACAACAGAAGGAAGACGGAAACCAAACAACATCAAGGGCCAGACACAACGGAGACAACACAACAGCAGCACAGGTACCCAAACGAAAACACACGAACACAGGGAAAAACTAGTAAGTACAAACAAATCTCAACACGAAAAACCAAGCAAAAATATAAAGGGTGTTGACCATCTGCCTTTACATGGAAAAGTGCCGTCGACTTCCTTGACATCCTTTTCTTTTTCTTTGCAACGAAATCTGGCTCATACCTCAATCGAACTTCTTCCTCTCATGGTTCCACTTTTTTTTTCACTATGTACATATGTGTATATACACAAAATATTAACAAATCATAACTAAAACTACAAACTTTAAAGTTTACCACTTTTACTTACCATAAATCCGTCATTTCCACAACAAATTGATATTTTTGGTTGTTTTTAGTTTTGCCGCCAAGAAAAATTGAAAAATATACAATGCCAAGCACTAAAGTATCACAAATGAAAACAATGCACAAATTTGACAAATGTTGCGCATAAAAAAGCATTACCATGCAATAATGAACTCGCGGCATTGCCAAAGCTACGTCTACTGTGATTAGGAACACTAGGCATTGCAGTGTTGCATTGCAAACTGCGTTTACGCAGTCAGCCGTACTTTATGAATACAACGTGGACGGAACAAACGGCAAAAAAAGATTTAAAGACTTCAAAAATGTTTACATCTGCATTGAAGGTAAGTATAAACATACTAACAACGTACATATATGTTATAACGCTAATAAATATTATTTTTTAATGCAGAAGCCGTTGGTGCTAATTCCGAAGTAGACGATATAGAAGGGCATATAAGAAAGGCCATGCATTTACTAAAAAAATGTCAGTTAAAAAAACTTCTGAAAGAGAAAAAAGAGGAGAGTAAAGACATTAGCGCACAGTCGATGTAAAATTTCGAATAAGGTTTCTTGCAATTTTAATTAATTAATCCCTAAATTAATTTTTCTTTAATTGTCAAATTAAATTTTTTTGTTTTTATATTTTATTTTTTTATATTTGAATTTTTCTGATTTTATTTTTATATATTAGTAATGTAAATTAAATGAAGTAGAAAATTAATTAAATACAAAAAATTTAAATAGAAATTTTAATTATTATTCTTAAAATTGATTACTTTGGTAACGGTTCTGTGACAAGTTGCAGGGAGATACATTTTAAAATCAAGAAGGTTTTCAACAAATTATGAATACTTACATACTCAGCTCCGTTGTCTTAGTTTATTTGTACAGTAGTCCCCGTTTAAGTTCGCATCGTAAAATGCACAGATTGTTGTGCATTTAAACGGGGAATCATTTAAGCGGAACCCCGGATAAATGCGCATATGATGCATTTAACAAAACTCGCAGACGTGCGCTAAATATCATTAAAACAAATATTTTTTATATTTTATTAAAAACAATTATGTATTGAAATTCATATTAATTAAACGACTTTAACGAAAAAAAATTTTATTCTCATATACCTCAAACCAAAAAAAATAAAGAGTATTGTTTCTGTAATTATTCTTTTTTGAAAAAATCTGTTATTTTTGATTGCAAATTTGGTTTATTAAAATTATTCACAACTGATTTTTCCACATTTTCTATTTCAATCATATATTTGTTATCTTTTGCAAAAAATCGTCGTACAGCTGAAATGCAATTGCTTTCAACACAGTCTTCTTCATCTGAAGACTCAGATAATTCTTTATTTAAACTCTCTTCAATAATCTCCATATCAGTTAGTTGACCATAGCAGTCCAAATTGTCGTCACATCGAATAAATTCATTAAATTCGTTTTGCAGATTATTACTCAAAACATTTTCTATAATGCAGTCATCACTATTATCATCTATTGTATCAGTAATGCGGTTTGATATATTAAATTTAGCCTACTTCAAAAATAGAAATGAATAATTAAAACATAATTATAAAATAGTTTTAAAATCCTTGAAAACCATTTCAATTTACCTTTGCAAAGCAATTTATTAAGGTTAAGGGTTGTACCAACCACCAAGAGTGCCTTATCATATACATTGCTGTTAATATGTTTATAGTTTTGGAAAAAGTCTCGAGAGATTGTCGCCTTCAACGTGAGAAAATTGTTTTCGTATTATATTTTGTCTATAATACGATTTGAAGCAATGGATTATTCCTTGATCAAGAGGTTGTATAAGTGACGTTGTATTAGCTGGAAGAAATTCAACTACATATTACGTTTGTTAAAACGATGTCCACTTTATGGCATGCAGCATTGTCCACAAATAAAATTATATTCTGATTTTGAGACTTCATATCTTTGTTTAGAGATATTAATACATTTTCCCATATAGCTTTAGTCATCCAGGCTTTACTTTGTGAATAGTATTTTAGAGGTATAGTTTTATTTCGAAAACATCGGGGATTTTTTGGTTTTCAATTACTACAACTTTTTTTGTAATCACCAGAAGCATTGCATATAAAAAGTAAAGTCAAACGATCTTTTGATGTTTTGTATCCTTTCACTTGACACCCTTTCCTATATAATGTTGTTTTTGGAAGAGCTCGAAAAAAAACACTTTTATCAGCGTTGAATATTTGTGGTGCGTCGTACGATGAAATTAGTCCTGGAAGAATTTCGCTTACGTATTCATTTGCGATCCCTTCAATTGCAGACGCAGCTTCTCCATGTATTTTCCGTAATTGAATACCTTCCCGTTTTTGCCATCGATGTAACCTTCCAGCGGTAGGGTTGAAGTCTTTATTCATCTGTATTGCAAATTGCTTAGATTTTTCAATAACCATTTGAGATTCTCCAGATTCTCATTTGATTAAACCGTACTAAAAGTGAACGTTCCACATCAACGAATGCACATGATCTTTTACGTTTCGAGGATAATTTGGTTGATTTCGCTGTGTCCAAAATGTTTCTTTTATTTTGAATAATTCTATTTACAGATGATATTGAACAACCATATTTTCGACATAATTCACTTTTACTTTTTTCCTCAGAATCTCTTATCAATTGTATTTTTTCTTTTAAAGATAGAGTTTTCTTTTTTATTCCACTCATTTTAAACTATATTTCACGTGTTTACTGATAGAAAATATGTGTGAACTATGTAATTGTACGACACAAAAGCTCTCTTTATGACTTTAAAAAAATTTGTGTCCAATTCAACGGAATTTTGTTTCTGCTAATTCCATGGTACAATACGAAGGTAGTATGTACATTAGGGCTATAACCAATTTTTTGGCATAGTACCACGAGATGCGACATGATGTTTTATTAATGAAAACCATTATCTTCCATCATTTTAAGAAAAAAACTTCACCCACCAAACGCATTTTCTAAATCAATACAAAAAAAAATTAAAATTTAAGTAATTTTATTTCATATCATATCGAGTTATTAAACTTCATATACAATGGTTATATTAAAAATAAAACACAACAATATCATAGCATCCATTTAATTACTATTGTAGGATAAAAATTTTAAGTTTAAAGTACGTGTAGATTTGCAAAATGGGTATATATCCTGGACAATTTTTATTGCACGTTCTGCACAAATATTGCTCCTTTGCTGATGTTTGATGAATGAGTCATCTTGCACCCAATGTTTAAGAAAGCATTTCTTGGCGTTTTCGAATCTTGTTAATGATAGGTTTAAAAGCTGAAAATTATCTTCGTTGAATTGGTGATCTGAGAACCATATATCGTACCATTGACCGCAAATAAAATCACAAATTGGGTATAACTCAGACCGATATTTTGGTATTAGTATAAAAGCTAAAAGTGCAAGGATGGCCCTCGAATTCCATCGTGCATTGCTGATCGGCGGAATAGTTTTAAATTTTATAAATGGAAACTTTTGGTTTTTTTTGAAAATATCTGAATGCATTTCCTAATTCAAACAGATACTGCATATCATCGCGCCACTTTATGTTTTTGGTGTCTATTTTTTCTTTATTTTGGGTATAGCTTATCTTGAGTTCGTTGTAATTGTTGATTAATTCTGGTATAAAATTGTAACATATTTCGGGAGATGACGTTTTTCCTCCGAGCAACTCATCCATAACGTGCTTTAATATTAAATCTAAAATATGGTGTTGACAACCAACGTATTGCGGCGATTTAAAATAGTTTTGCAATTGAATAACTACTCCATTTTTATTCCCTGTGTTTACTGCTGTTGTATCGCAAATTATCAGTTTTATGCATTCGTAAAGTTCGAACTTACTAAGAATATCTTTTATTGCATGAGATATAGAATTCGCTTTTCCATCATCCAAAACCAGTACTCCAAGGTAGATTTCTTTACTTTCATTTTTTAAAACTATCACCTGAACTTTACCATTTATTTTTTTGCCATCTTCTTTTTGTTCAGCTGATTTCATAACTGCCTTATATATAGCTGGTTGCGAAGGTGTGGAGATTTTAATTCCAGATTGAGCCAATTCCTCACAAATTTTTGCAGCCTTTCTTGTACTTATATGAACTTTGTTCACAAGCTCCACAGCTGGAACTGTAGATTGTGGATTCCGTGTTAGTCGTGCTGGAGGTTTATAATTATCCGATTCTGATGAGGAAATGTTGTCTTCAAATGTATAACTTGATAATGATTCCAAATCTATTTCTTTTGATTGGAAATCTAGATCTTCAGATTTGAAATCTGCCACTTCGTTAGTTATATTAAAAATGTCTTAAAAATTAACACCACTTTTTTGCTTTCGTGAATATTTATGATAAAGTTGAATTAAGTTTTCCACTTTTCTTTTCACTGATCTTTTAGTAAGTTTTGGAATACTCATCTTTTCCCATAATGTGTGTAATTCACCAGATATTGTAACATATCTTTTATTTTTACTTTTTACTGATTTTGCTAAAGCATTAAATCTTCCAATTATTATCTTTTGACTAGGCATTTTGTTCAATTCGTATAATTGGGTCTCTATATTGGGAATCATTCGAGACATTGATAAACTGTTTTGGAATGTGATTAATTGTTTCTCCCAGATTTTGGAATTTTTTTGAACCACTATTACACTTTTCTTATAAGACAAATTGAAATGCAATGAATCACGAAGCCAAATTATTAACAATAAAGGTGGCTATACTCGAAAACGCGTCGAAGAAGCTAAAATTTCCACTAAAACTAAAATAAAGTTTGACAAAATTGTTTTTTGTTTTCATATTCATATTCTAAACTTCATCGCTGTTGGTGGGTGAACTTTTTTGACGCTAGCGAAAAAGTAAAAACGTATTTCTTCATAGTTTTTAATGGCCTATTGGACTATAGTATGCCAATTTTGAAATTCGCAAAAATTGTTAAAAAGTTATAGCCCTAATGTACATAATACCTGGAAATGTTGTTGGCTTACGCAAGAACAGGCAATCTGTTATTTGTTTTGCACATGAGTAACATGAAACTCGAGGAATTAAAGTAAACAATGAAAGTATAGGCCAATGTACGATTACGAGTACAATAAGTTGTGATCAGTTGTTCTCTGGCTCCTACCTTCTCCTCCTATCACATCTGGTACACAAAATTCACATGAAAAATAAATTAAAATGATTTTTATATTTCAATTTTTGTAGTTACCATATTTTTGTTTAAAAGGAACTTCTAGCCAGATAATTATTTTAACAAAAAATTTATTTTTTGCTGAACGCATTAAAGCGACTGATTATGTTCGTCTTTACTTAATTTTTGCGGTTGAATATTTCTCATTTAAGCGGGGAACGCATATACGCGGGCTCGTTTAAGCGGGAATGCTTTAATATAATTCATATGAAGTTTTTAGCTGCCACCACTTCTTGCGCATTTAACCGGGGAAATCACTTAAGCGGGAACTACTGTATATCCAATTCATTTAAGGCTTTTTCAATTTCTATTGGAAACAATGACGTTAAACTGACAGCTGTCTCATGTTGGCGAATTAACATTTTAGTCAAAATGATTTGCTCTGCTAAAGCCCGCATAACTTCTCGATTTTGTTGTTCTAGTTTTTCTGAAATATACAAAATGTTAAGTTTGTATTTATAATTAGCAGGATGTTATACAACTATGTTACCTGTTTGTTCCTGAAATAGGCGTTATGTATAAGATTTGATGGCCTCACAATTGTGACCGCACATTTTGGACTTCTTAGGAATATTTCCTTGGGGAACATCGTTTTCTTCATCGGAATCTTGAAAAAATTTTACTGTGTTGTGGGTCGCTTGGCAGACATTGCGACAGTTGCTGCAATATTGTTGGTAATTTTGTAAACATATTTGACATAATTTTTAAAAATGTACTCAAAATACACGTTGTCAGGTATTTATCCAAAAATTGTCGGAATTCTGTTGTTTCCAATCTGAAACGTAGTCCAAACTTCTAGGCTATCGAACGAATTCTTTGGGAATGTAGGGACGAAGTGAAGTCAAATGCGTGGATATATTTTTAACATTTTGTTTTGAAATATTGTTTAAAAGCGTATTTTGGGTTATATGCAGTATCATTTTCCTCATGACACCCAAATCGACAAGATGGGTTGTCATATTAATTCCAATCTCTTCCAATGGGGGTTCTTGAGAATGAAATCTTTTACTATGATGTTGTTTATATTTTCTTTCCTTAAAATCCTGATCAGATATGAGATCATCACTCTCAGTGGAGTAAGTCAGAACTTTACTAGTTTTCTTTGCAACTTGGATTCATTTCGAACACCCATGTGAAGATGTGTGACTAGCAATTCCACATAAAACGGCTTTTGCCGGCGAATCCCAAACTACTGCCCTTATTTTTATGGTAATAATTTTTTCATTAACTTCAATGCCGTTTTCAACTATAGTTCTCATTTTTAAAATAAAGTCTGCGAACAATTGTGAAATGTCTTCCGGTTTCCTTTTTCCAAGATAAATACCAACTGCAATGACACATATGTTTTTAATATTAACAATTCGTAACAGAATCGGCACAGCTGTGCTCGAAAACTTTTGCAAAAGAGGCAAACCATCAATATTAATGTCCACTATAACTTCGTCTAACTCTGAAATGATATTGTAATTTGCTTCCAATGGATTTATGACGCCGAAATGGGTGTAAAACCCTGGCGAGACGTTCTTAATTATGGATTTTTCTCTGTTTGGAACCAAGGTTTTTATGTTTCAAGGAACATCTAGATTTTCTTGCCAAAGTATTGTCAACAGCTCATCGACGGCTAGTCTCGTAGGTCTATTCCTAACGTACCAAGCTCTTAATTTCTCCCGTAAGGGCTTGTGAGTATGGATTGAATTTTCCCATCCAATGGTATCCCCACTTTCTTCAGCAGTATTTTCCGGCACATATACTTTGGAGCTTGTAGCGAAATTTAAATTGGAAGTTCCTACTACTACTGTATCATTTAACCGACCTACATATTCAGTCTTTTGTTGTTTTATAAGTCTCCGAATGTTTCGTTGACTGCTTCCTCTTCCAAGCATTTTCGCCCTAAAGAGATCACCTTTTCCATGTAATCAACAACACTGTTTCACACACACTTACACACACATAAAACTCACTTGTTATTTGGTCTGTTTAATGTTTTTTTATTAATAAATAAAAAAACACCACTTAATAAATGTATAATTTATCAAAACACCAAACATATGTTTTGATATTTCACATAACCAAGTTGATGATACTTTTAATGACGGCGTCAGTTTTGGTTTATTATTAAAGCGTTTTCGTAATGTTGCATTTGACATTTGAAAAACGTTGTATTATTATATCTAAACATTATTTTTGTGATTTATAACACTTAGGTATGAGTTTATTTTGGTGTTTTCATTTGGGTTTAATGGAGAAATATAATTGCAATATAATAAATGTGATTTGAAAGTAATCAAAAGATGGAACTTTACGAAATGCGATATATATAATTTCAGTTGTCGACTTTATTTTATAAAAACCATTTAAGTAATTGAACCACATAAGATAATTATTTTTTCGTAACTCCCTAGTTCTGAAGTTATGAGAAGCTGAAATTAAAACAAGGCCTTAAATCTAGTTTACCAACATAGCTCGAATTTTCTCAGTTTTCTTCCACTGACAAAACTTGTAATTATTAAGTTGACATATACAAAAATGTTGGTGCCAAGTCCAAACTTTCCGAGTTATAGGCCCCTAAATTTCGGATATACATTTTAACGTATTTTTGCTTGTTGACGGCGGATTGGTAATATATGGCTTGTTGGAAAGCTGTTTGGACTACCTTTCAAATAACATATATGTTCGCGATCGGTTAGCCCATTGAGCCCGCAGCCGTTTATAGATTTTATAACCCCACTTTTTTAGATAAAAGTGGAAATATCTTTAAATATCCTTAATATAACGGTCTTTCATTTGACATATTGTTTGGCCCAGTAACCCTTTCGGCACCGGAGATATTAACGAAATTTGTGGTGTTTTGTAATTAACTTACAGAATGTGTTAAAAAAAAAATTTTCCCCATAACATAATAACAATTATTTTTCCAAAAATCGTGCGAATTTTTAAAATATTTTTTCGCCAATAAGAAATTAATATAAAAAAGTCGAGCGATTTTAATTTTGCGCCCACACTGAAGTAATCAATACAACATTTACTATTATAAGTTACAAGGTAATGATCATTTTAAACAAATGTTACCGGATTTTTCTTAAACGGATCGCATCAAGTCAAGTCGCATCAAGAATTATCGAAAAAAAATTATTTATTTGTTTATGTCTTATTTTTTGATTGTATATAAGAAAAAAATCAATTTTTTTTTATTTAAACTTCCGATATCTCAATAACCGAGCGAGTTATGAATTTTTTTCATTTAATAGTATTGCCTTATTTGAATGTCTTCTAGGCGCACCATTTGACGATTCTCCAATTCAGTATTTTTTTGAGTCTCGCCCGATAAATTTCAGTTCAGCCCAACTTGTACTTATTAAACACTTTCGAACCAATTTGGTGGCATTTCCCCTCTTCACCTATTTCGTGACAAGTACTTTTAGACAATTGACTCCACATTTCCCGTAGGGTTGTAACTAATTATTAAACAACAAATAAAACATTGTACCTTGAATTAAAACCAAACAAACAGACACTCTTCTAAATTACCAAAAGGCTTAGACCCTTAACATTTGGTCCAATCGAACCGGATTTGTGTGCCTTTTAAATAACTAAAGGCAAGAGTGTGAAGAGTGAAAAAGTGTTTGTGAGATTTAAACTCCAAAAAATATATAATAAATCTTAAAGTTAATAAAATCGTTTAATAAAAACAAAACATTGTGTAATTCAAACAAAAAAATTTGCTTAAGTAAACTTGCAAATTATTTGGCATTGAAACAAAAACTGCATACGAATAAAAAAATGTTGTGAGACGATACAACAACAAAAAAACACTAAACTTTCAAATTTACAAAAACTTTGGATAAAAGTGAAACAGTTTGAACGGTCACCAAATCAACGGGAAACAAGAGGCAACAACAAACCAACATCAAGACGCAAAACACAGAACAACAAGAGGCAAAAATATATCAGCACTAAGGCGCAAACACACCATATGCAAAAACAACTTGGCAACGGCAACAACAGAAGGAAGACGGAAACCAAACAACATCAAGGGCCAGACACAACGGAGACAACACAACAGCAGCACAGGTACCCAAACGAAAACACACGAACACAGGGAAAAACTAGTAAGTACAAACAAATCTCAACACGAAAAACCAAACAAAAATATAAAGGGTGTTGACCATCTGCCTTTACATGGAAAAGTGCCGTCGACTTCCTTGACATCCTTTTCTTTTTCTTTGCAACGAAATCTGGCTCATACCTCAATCGAACTTCTTCCTCTCATGGTTCCACTTTTTTTTTCACTATGTACATATGTGTATATACACAAAATATTAACAAATCATAACTAAAACTACAAACTTTAAAGTTTACCACTTTTACTTACCATAAATCCGTCATTTCCACAACAAATTGATATTTTTGGTTGTTTTTAGTTTTGCCGCCAAGAAAAATTGAAAAATATACAATGCCAAGCACTAAAGTATCACAAATGAAAACAATGCACAAATTTGACAAATGTTGCGCATAAAAAAGCATTACCATGCAATAATGAACTCGCGGCATTGCCAAAGATACGTCTACTGTGATTAGGAACACTCGGCATTGCAGTGTTGCATTGCAAACTGCGTTTACGAAGTCAGCCGTACTTTATGAATACAACGTGGACGGAACAAGCGGCAAAAAAAGATTTAAAGACTTCAAAAATGTTTACATCTGCATTGAAGGTAAGTATAAACATACTAACAACGTACATATATGTTATAACGCTAATAAATATTATTTTTTAATGCAGAAGCCGTTGGTGCTAATTCCGAAGTAGACGATATAGAAGGGCATATAAGAAAGGCCATGCATTTACTAAAAAAACGTCAGTTAAACAAACTTCTGAAAGAGAAAAAAGAGGAGAGTAAAGACATTAGCGCACAGTCGATGTAAAATTTCGAATAAGGTTTCTTGCAATTTTAATTAATTAATCCCTAAATTAATTTTTCTTTAATTGTCAAATTAAATTTTTTTGTTTTTATATTTTATTTTTTTATATTTGAATTTTTCTGATTTTATTTTTATATATTAGTAATGTAAATTAAATGAAGTAGAAAATTAATTAAATACAAAAAATTTAAATAGAAATTTTAATTATTATTCTTAAAATTGATTACTTTGGTAACGGTTCTGTGACAAGTTGCAGGGAGATACATTTTAAAATCAAGAAGGTTTTCAACAAATTATGAATACTTATTTGTTTATTTGTACAGTAGTCCCCGTTTAAGTGCGCATCGTAAAATGCACAGATTGTTGTGCATTTAAACGGGGAATCATTTAAGCGGAACCCCGGATAAATGCGCATATGACGCATTTAACAAAACTCGCAGACGTGCGCTAAATATTAAATCAAATATTTTTTATATTTTATTAAAAACAATTATGTATTGAAATTCATATTAATTAAACGACTTTAACGAAAAAAAATATTATTCTTATATACCTCAAACCAAAAAAAATAAAGAGTATTGTTTCTGTAATTATTCTTTTTCGAAAAAATCTGTTATTTTTGATTGCAAATTTGGTTTATTAAAAATATTCACAACTGATTTTTCCATATTTTCTATTTCAATCATATATTTGTTATCTTTTGCAAAAAATCGTCGTACAGCTGAAATGCAATTGCTTTCAACACAGTCTTCTTCATCTGAAGACTCAGATAATTCTTTATTTAAACTCTCTTCAATAATCTCCATATCAGTTAGTTGACCATAGCAGTCCAAATTGTCGTCACATCGAATAAATTCATTAAATTCGTTTTGCAGATTATTACTCAAAACATTTTCTATAATGCAGTCATCACTATTATCATCTATTGTATCAGTAATGCGGTTTGATATATTAAATTTAGCCTACTTCAAAAATAGAAATGAATAATTAAAACATAATTATAAAATAGTTTTAAAATCCTTGAAAACCATTTCAATTTACCTTTGCAAAGCAATTTATTAAGGTTAAGGGTTGTACCAACCACCAAGAGTGCCTTATCATATACATTGCTGTTAATATGTTTATAGTTTTGGAAAAAGTCTCGAGAGATTGTCCCCTTCAACGTGAGAAAATTGTTTTCGTATTATATTTTGTCTATAATACGATTTGAAGCAATTCCTTGATCAAGAGGTTGTATAAGTGACGTTGTATTAGCTGGAAGAAATTCAACTACATATTACGTTTGTTAAAACGATGTCCACTTTATGGCATGCAGCATTGTCCACAAATAAAATTATATTCTGATTTTGAGACTTCATATCTTTGTTTAGAGATATTAATACATTTTCCCATATAGCTTTAGTCATCCAGGCTTTATTTTGTGAATAGTATTTTAGAGGTAAAGTTTTATTTCGAAAACATCGGGGATTTTTTGGTTTTCAATTACTACAACTTTTTTATAATCACCAGAAGCATTGCATATAAAAAGTAAAGTCAAACGATCTTTTGATGTTTTGTATCCTTTCACGTGACACCCTCTCCTATATAATGTTGTTTTTGGAAGAGCTCGAAAAAAAAAACACTTTTATCAGCGTTGAATATTTGTGGTGCGTCGTACGATGAAATTAGTCCTGGAAGAATTTCGCTTACGTATTCATTTGCGATCCCTTCAATTGCAGACGCAGCTTCTCCATGTATTTTCCGTAATTGAATACCTTCCCGTTTTTGCCATCGATGTAACCTTCCAGCGGTAGGGTTGAAGTCTTTATTCATCTGTATTGCAAATTGCTTAGATTTTTCAATAACCATTTGAGATTCTCCAGATTCTCATTTGATTAAACCGTACTAAAAGTGAACGTTCCACATCAACGAATGCACCTGATCTTTTACGTTTCGAGGATAATTTGGTTGATTTCGCTGTGTCCAAAATGTTTCTTTTATTTTGAATAATTCTATTTACAGATGATATTGAACAACCATATTTTCGACATAATTCACTTTTACTTTTTTCCTCAGAATCTCTTATCAATTTTATTTTTTCTTTTAAAGATAGAGTTTTCTTTTTTATTCCACTCATTTTAGACTATATTTCACGTGTTTACTGATAGAAAATATGTGTGAACTATGTAATTGTACGACACAAAAGCTCTCTTTATGACTTTAAAAAAATTTGTGTCCAATTCAACGGAATTTTGTTTCTGCTAATTCCATGGTACAATACGAAGGTAGTATGTACATTAGGGCTATAACCAATTTTTTGGCATAGTACCACGAGATGCGCCATGATGTTTTATTAATGAAAAGCATTATCTTCCATCATTTTAAGAAAAAAACTTCACCCACCAAACGCATTTTCTAAATCAATACAAAAAAAATTAAAAAAAATTAAAATTTAAGTAATTTTATTTCATATCATATCGAGTTATTAAACTTCATATACAATGGTTATATTAAAAATAAAACACAACAATATCTTAGCATCCATTTAATTACTATTGTAGGATAAAAATGTTAAGTTTAAAGTACGTGTAGATTTGCAAAATGGGTATATATCCTGGACAATTTTTATTGCACGTTCTGCACAAATATTGCTCCTTTGCTGATTTTTGATGAATGAATCATCTTGAACCCAATGTTTAAGAAAGCATTTCTTGGCGTTTTCGAATCTTGCTAATGATAGGTTTAAAAGCTGAAAATTATCTTCGTTGAATTGGTGATCTGAGAACCATATATCGTACCATTGACCGCAAATAAAATCACAAATTGGGTATAACTCAGACCGATATTTTGGTATTAGTATAAAAGCTAAAAGTGCAAGGATGGCCCTCGAATTCCATCGTGCATTGCTGATCGGCGGAATAGTTTTAAATTTTATAAATGGAAACTTTTGGTTTTTTTGAAAATATCTGAATGCATTTCCTAATTCAAACAGATACTGCATATCATCGCGCCACTTTATGTTTTTGGTGTCTATTTTTTCTTTATTTTGGGTATAGCTTATCTTGAGTTCGTTGTAATTGTTGATTAATTCTGGTATAAAATTGTAACATATTTCGGGAGATGACGTTTTTCCTCCGAGCAACTCATCCATAACGTGCCTTAATATTAAATCTAAAATATGGTGTTGACAACCAACGTATTGCGGCGTATTCAATTTAATTGATTTAAAATAGTTTTGCAATTGAATAACTACTCCATTTTTATTCCCTGTGTTTACTGCTGTTGTATCGCAAATTATCATTTTTATGCATTCGTAAAGTTCGAACTTACTAAGAATATCTTTTATTGCATGAGATATAGAATTCGCTTTTCCCTCATCCAAAACCAGTACTCCAAGGTAGATTTCTTTACTTTCATTTTTTAAAACTATCACCTGAACTTTACCATTTATTTTTTTGCCATCAAAGTGCAGACACCAATTTTCTTCTTTTAACTGCTTTTTTAATAATTCTTCTTTTTGTTCAGCTGATTTCATAACTGCCTTATATATAGCTGGTTGCGACGGTGTGGAGATTTTAATTCCAGATTGAGCCAATTCCTCACAAATTTTTGCAGCCTTTCTTGTACTTATATGAACTTTGTTCACAAGCTCCACAGCTGGAACTGTAGATTGTGGATTCCGTGTTAGTCGTGCTGGAGGTTTATAATTATCCGATTCTGATGAGGAAATGTTGTCTTCAAATGTATAACTTGATAATGATTTCAAATCTATTTCTTTTGATTGGAAATCTAGATCTTCAGATTTGAAATCTGCCACTTCGTTAGTTATATTAAAAATGTCTTAAAAATTAACACCACTTTTTTGCTTTCGTGAATATTTATGATAAAGTTGAATTAAGTTTTCCACTTTTCTTTTCACTGATCTTTTAGTAAGTTTTGGAATACTCATCTTTTCCCATAATGTGTGTAATTCACCAGATATTGTAACATATCTTTTATTTTTACTTTTTACTGATTTTGCTAAAGCATTAAATCTTCCAATTATTATCTTTTGACTAGGCATTTTGTTCAATTCGTATAATTGGGTCTCTATATTGGGAATCATTCGAGACATTGATAAACTGTTTTGGAATGTGATTAATTGTTTCTCCCAGATTTTGGAATTTTTTGAACCACTATTACACTTTTCTTATAAGACATATTGAAATGCAATGAATCACGAAGCCAAATTATTAACAATAAAGGTGGCTATACTCGAAAACGCGTCGAAGAAGCTAAAATTTCCATTAAAACTAAAATAAAGTGTGACAAAATTGTATTTTGTTTTCATATTCATATTCTAAACTTCATCGCTGTTGGTGGGTGAACTTTTTTGACGCTAGCGAAAAAGTAAAAACGTATTTCTTCATAGTTTTTAATGGCCTATTGGACTATAGTATGCCAATTTTGAAATTCGCAAAAATTGTTAAAAAGTTATAGCCCTAATGTACATAATACCTGGAAATGTTGTTGGCTTACGCAAGAACAGGCAATCTGTTATTTGTTTTGCACATGAGTAACATGAAACTCGAGGAATTAAAGTAAACAATGAAAGTATAGGCCAATGTACGATTACGAGTACAATAAGTTGTGATCAGTTGTTCTCTGGCTCCTACCTTCTCCTCCTATCACATCTGGTAGTTACCATATTTTTGTTTAAAAGGAACTTCTTCATTAAAGCGATTGATTATGTTCGTCTTTATTTAATTTTTGCGGTTGAATATTACTCAATTAAGCGGGGAACGCATATACGCGGGCTCGTTTAAGCGGGAATGCTTTAATATAATTCATATGAAGTTTTTAGCTGCCACCACTTCTTGCGCATTTAACCGGGGAAATCACTTAAGCGGGAACTACTGTATATCCAATTCATTTAAGGACTATAGTTCTCATTTTTAAAATAACTATAGTTCTCATTTTTAAAATAAAGTCTGCGAACAATTGTGAAATGTCTTCCGGTTTCCTTTTTCCAAGATAAATACCAACTGCAATGACACATATGTTTTTAATATTAACAATTCGTAACAGAATCGCCACAGCTGTGCTCGAAAACTTTTGGAAAGAGGCAAACCATCAATATTAATGTCCATTATAACTACGTCTAACTCTGAAATGATATTGTAATGTGCTTCCAATTGATTTATGACGCCGAAATGGTTGTAAAACCCAGGCGAGACGTTCTTAATTATGGATTTTTCTTTGTTTGGAACCAAGGTTTTTATGTTTCAAGGAACATCTAGATTTTCTTGCCAAAGTATTGTCAACAACTCATCGACGGCTCGTCTCGTAGGTCTATTCCTAATGTACCAAGCTCTTAATTTCTCCCGTAAGGGCTTGTGAGTATGGATTGAATTTTCCCATCCAATGGTATCCCCACTTTCTTCAGCAGTATATTCCGGCACATATACTTTGGAGCTTGTAGCGAAATTTAAATTGGAAGTTCCTACTACTACTGTATCATTTAACCGACCTACATATTCAGTCTTTGGTTGTTTTATAAGTCTCCGAATGTTTCGTTGACTGCTTCCTCTTCCAAGCATTTTTTCCCTAAAGAAGATCACATTTTCCATGTAATCAACAACACTGTTTCACACACACTTACACACACATAAAACTCACTTGTTATTTGGTCTGTTTAATGTTTTTTTATTAATAAATAAAAAAACACCACTTAATAAATGTATAATTTATCAAAACACCAAACATATGTTTTGATATTTCACATAACCAAGTTGATGAAACTTTTAATGACGGCGTCAGTTTTGGTTTATTATCAAAGCGTTTTCGTAATGTTGCATTTGAAAAACGTTGTATTATTATATCTAAACATTATTTTTGTGATTTATAACACTTTGGTATGAGTTTATTTTGGTGTTTTGATTTGGGTTTAATGGAGAAATATAATTGCAATATAATAAATGTGATTTGAAAGTAATCAAAAGATGGAACTTTACGAAATGCGATATATATAATTTCAGTTGTCGACTTTATTTTATAAAAACCGTTTAAGTAATTGAACCACATAAGATAATTATTTTTTCGTAACTCCCTAGTTCTGAAGTTATGAGAAGCTGAAATTAAAACAAGGCCTTAAATCTAGTTTACTAACATAGCTCGAATTTTCTCAGTTTTCTTCCACTGACAAAACTTGTAATTATTAAGTTGACATATACAAAAATGTTGGTGCCAAGTCCAAACTTTCCGAGTTATAGGCCCCTAAATTTCGGATATACATTTTAACGTATTTTTGCTTGTTGACGGCGGATTGGTAATATATGGCTTGTTGGAAAGCTGTTTGGACTACCTTTCAAATAACATAAGTATATATGTTCGCGATCGGTTAGCCCATTGAGCCGGCAGCCGTTTATAGATTTTATAACCCTACTTTTTCAGATAAAAGTGGAAATATCTTTAAATATCCTTAATATAACGGTCTTTCATTTGACATATTGTTTGGCCCAGTAACCCTTTCGGCACCGGAGATATTACCGAAATTTGTGGTGTTTTGTAATTAACTTACAGAATTTGTTTTAAAAAAAAAATTTTCCCCATAACATAATAACAATTATTTTTCCAAAACTCGCGCGAATTTTTAAAATATTTTTTCGCCAATAAGAAATTAATATAAAAAAGTCGAGCGATTTTAATTTTGCGCCCACACTGAAGTAATCAATACAACATTTACTATTATAAAGTTATAAGGTAATGATCATTTTAAACAAATGTTACCGGATTTTTCTTAAACGGATTGCATCAAGTCTGCGTGAAAATGGTGATATCAATTTTCAAACATCGATATCTCGATAAATAAGCGAATTATCGAAAAAAAATTATTCATTTGTTTATGTCTTATTTTTTTGATGGTATATAAGAAAAAAATCAATTTTTTTTTAGTTAATCTTCCGATATCTCAATAACCGAGCGAGTTGTGATTTTTTTTCATTTAATAGTATTGCCTTATTTGAATGTCTTCTAGGCGCACCATTTGACGATTCTCCAATTCAGTATTTTTTGAGTCTCGCCCGATAAATTTCAGTTCAGCCCAACTTGCACTTATTAAACACTTTCGAACCAATTTGGTGACATTTCCCCTCTTCACCTATTTCGTGACAAGTACTTTTAGACAATTGACTCCACATTTCCCGTAGGGTTGTAACTAATTATTAAACAACAAATAAAACATTGTAACTTGAATTAAAACCAAACAAACAGACACTCTTCTAAATTACCAAAAGGCTTAGACCCTTAACATTTGGTTCAATCGAACCGGATTTGTGTGCCTTTTAAATAACTAAAGGCAAGAGTGTGAAGAGTGAAAAAGTGTTTGTGAGATTTAAACTCCAAAAAATATATAATAAATCTTAAAGTTAATAAAATCGTTTAATAAAAACAAAACATTGTGTAATTCAAACAAAAAAATTTGCTTAAGTAAACTTGCAAATTATTTGGCATTGAAACAAAAACTGCATACGAATAAAAAAAATGTTGTGAGACGATACAACAACAAAAAAACACTAAACTTTCAAATTTACAAAAACTTTGGATAAAAGTGAAACAGTTTGAACGGTCACCAAATCAACGGGAAACAAGAGGCAACAACAAACCAACATCAAGACGCAAAACACAGAACAACAAGAGGCAAAAATATATCAGCACT
Organism: Phaonia tiefii; assembly: GCA_963931995.1. Taxonomy (NCBI): domain Eukaryota; kingdom Metazoa; phylum Arthropoda; class Insecta; order Diptera; family Muscidae; genus Phaonia; species Phaonia tiefii. Next base: position 107,943,027 of record OZ008368.1, on the reverse strand, counting down.
AAGGCGCAAACACACCATATGCAAAAACAACTTGGCAACGGCAACAACAGAAGGAAGACGGTAACCAAACAACATCAAGAGCCAGACACAACGGAGACAACACAACAGCAGCACAGGTACCCAAACGAAAACACACGGACACAGGGAAAAACTAGTAAGTACAAACAAATCTCAACACGAAAAACCAAGCAAAAATATAAAGGGTGTTGACCATCTGCCTTTACATGGAAAAGTGCCGTCGACTTCCTTGACATCCTTTTCTTTTTCTTTCCACAACAAATTGATATTTTTGGTTGTTTTTAGTTTTGCCGCCAAGAAAAATTGAAAAATATACAATGCCAAGCACTAAAGTATCACAAATGAAAACAATGCACAAATTTGACAAATGTTGCGCAATAATGAACTCGCGGCATTGCCAAAGCTACGTCTACTGTGATTAGGAACACTAGGCATTGCAGTGTTGCATTGCAAACTGCGTTTACGCAGTCAGCCGTACTTTATGAATACAACGTGGACGGAACAAACGGCAAAAAAGATTTAAAGACTTCAAAAATGTTTACATCTGCATTGAAGGTAAGTATAAACATACTAACAACGTACATATATGTTATAACGCTAATAAATATTATTTTTTAATGCAGAAGCCGTTGGTGCTAATTCCGAAGTAGACGATATAGAAGGGCATATAAGAAAGGCCATGCATTTACTAAAAAAAACGTCAGTTAAAAAAACTTCTGAAAGAGAAAAAAGAGGAGAGTAAAGACATTAGCGCACAGCGATGTAAAATTTCGAATAAGTTTTCTTGCAATTTTAATTAATTAATCCCTAAATTAATTTTTCTTTAATTGTCAAATTAAATTTTTTTGTTTTTATATTTTATTTTTTTATATTTGAATTTTTCTGATTTTATTTTTATATATTAGTAATGTAAATTAAATGAAGTAGAAAATTAATTAAATACAAAAAATTTAAATAGAAATTTTAATTATTATTCTTAAAATTGATTACTTTGGTAACGGTTCTGTGACAAGTTGCAGGGAGATACATTTTAAAATCAAGAAGGTTTTCAACAAATTATGAATACTTATTTGTTTATTTGTACAGTAGTCCCCGTTTAAGTGCGCATCGTAAAATGCACAGATTGTTGTGCATTTAAACGGGGAATCATTTAAGCGGAACCCCGGATAAATGCGCATATGACGCATTTAACAAAACTCGCAGACGTGCGCTAAATATTAAATCAAATATTTTTTATATTTTATTAAAAACAATTATGTATTGAAATTCATATTAATTAAACGACTTTAACGAAAAAAAATATTATTCTTATATACCTCAAACCAAAAAAAATAAAGAGTATTGTTTCTGTAATTATTCTTTTTCGAAAAAATCTGTTATTTTTGATTGCAAATTTGGTTTATTAAAAATATTCACAACTGATTTTTCCATATTTTCTATTTCAATCATATATTTGTTATCTTTTGCAAAAAATCGCCGTACAGCTGAAATGCAATTGCTTTCAACACAGTCTTCTTCATCTGAAGACTCAAATAATTCTTTATTTAAACTCTCTTCAATAATCTCCATATCAGTTAGTTGACCATAGCAGTCCAAATTGTCGTCACATCGAATAAATTCATTAAATTCGTTTTGCAGATTATTACTCAAAACATTTTCTATAATGCAGTCATCACTATTACCATCTATTGTATCAGTAATGCGGTTTGATATATTAAATTTAGCCTACTTAAAAAATAGAAATGAATAATTAAAACATAATTATAAAATAGTTTTAAAATCCTTGAAAACCATTTCAATTTACCTTTGCAAAGCAATTTATTAAGGTTAAGGGTTGTACCAACCACCAAGAGTGCCTTATCATATGCATTGCTGTTAATATGTTTATAGTTTTGGAAAAAGTCTCGAGAGATTGTCCCCTTCAACGTGAGAAATTTGTTTTCGTATTATATTTTGTCTATAATACGATTTGAAACAATGGATTATTCCTTGATCAAGAGGTTGTATAAGTGACGTTGTATTAGCTGGAAGAAATTCAACTACATATTTCGTTTGTTAAAACGACGTCCACTTTATGGCATGCAGCATTGTCCACAAATAAAATTATATTCTGATTTTGAGGCTTCATATCTTTGTTTAGAGATATTAATATATTTTCCCATATAGCTTTAGTCATCCAGGCTTTATTTTGTGATTAATCAAAAAGCTAGTCAGCCAAAGTCTGAGGCCAACAAAAAACGAATACAAACGCTTCAAACTAATGTCACACGGGATTCAGGGACAACAAATTCAACTTACGACAATAAAGCGTAAAGAGTACCTCGTATACATAATGAACACAGCTGCCAACTTTGAAAAGAGAATCATTTAATACGAGTTTGTCCAAAATTCCTCGGGAAAAACGTCAATAATCACAGTTATACAGTAAAGGTTTCCCATTTATGCTACAACTGTTTCTCAACGGATCACGGAGTGGAAGATTGTAGAAGTCGGTATAGCTATAGAGAATGTAACCCAAAACATCACATTTTGCTCCATAAAAGCAAACAGCCCCAATAAACGGGCCCAGTACGAGAGCCAAGAACAGCAGCTTTGACAACTTTAATACAGTCCGCAACAAATTCCGAAACCACTAACGTCACAACTTTGACCCTACGAGACAACAGTTCATCTAGTCGTATATGTTCAAAGGAAACACTTCTGTTCACCGCAATTGTTCAAATCGAGTCACGAGGACAAAGATACGATGCCCGGGCGATAACTGACACTAGATCTCAATCGACTTTCATTTCGGACAAGCTAAAGATCGTCTGAAGTTACCAACAAAACGTAATCTTGTTCATGTAACTGGAGAGACTGCAGAGACTTCAACGAAAGCTTGTCTTTTTAGGCTTTGCTCAAGATTGGATAAGAAATTTGAACTGGAAGTTTGGGCACCTGTGTTGCTAACCCTTCCTTCAAATTTATCACCACAAACTCTCAATCCTTCACAATTCAGAGGATCTACCAGACTTGAGCCAACAAGTCCCAAATTGTTTGTAGGTAGATCCGTTGATCTCCTTATCGGAATTGATATAGGACATTTATTCTTTACAATGGTCGTTCCAATGGAGACGATTGGCTATTTTCTAGGCCAAAAATAGTTTCTGGCTGGATAATTGGCGGCCCAGTAACGCAGGGAAAACGTCACGATACTCAAATCTCGCTTTGCAATACGATCGCAATTGAGAAAATACTAACACTGTTTTGGGAGATGGAAGAGACCCCAAAAAAGGTTTTGAGATCAGAGGACGACAAATTCTGCGAAGCGAACTTCAAAGCCCCGACCCGATGGAAAAGTTCGGGAAGGTATGTCGTTACTCTACCGTTGAATAGCTGTGAAGAACTAGGCTCATTAAGGAACATAGCTATGGCTCAATTTCATCGCATGGAAATAAAGCTTCTGAAAAACCTGGAGAAAAAAGGACCAATATGATAAAACTATTTTAGAATATCTCGCGATGGGTCATATGACGAAAATCGCACCAGTTGAAATTGAAATGTCTCCAAACTATTACCCATCACATCACGCAGTCATTAAGCCTGATCGGATTACAACAAAGTTGAGAGTTGTCTTCAACGCATCCAGCCCTACATCAAACAAGAAGAGCCTCAATGATATCCTACATCCGGGACACATACTTCAAGAGGATCTACTTATCCAAATTTTGAAATGTATATTTTTTAAGTATGTTTTTAATGCCGACGTAACGAAAATGTACCGGAAAATTTTGGTTGACACATCTCAAACCAAATATCAAAGAATGTTATTTCGAATGTCATCAGATGATCCAATAGAAGCCTTCGAATTATTAACGGTTACATTTGGAGTAAACTGTGCACAATTCCTTGCGTTAAGAACGTTACTTCAACATGCCGAAGATGTAAAGGAAACCTGCCCGATAGCTGCAAACATAATTCGACACAACTTGTATGTCGTTGACGTCTTAGCAGGGGGACACACTGTTGAAGATGCAATCACAGCAAGAAAGGAATTAAATTTGGCCTTAGATTCAACGGGGTTTGAGCTAAGAAAATGGTAGGCGAATGACCCACTTCTTATGGAGGATTTGCCTGCAGACACTCTACTGCCCGTCGACTGGTTGGAATTGGCAGAGGACACTTCAACTATATCGCTGGGAATTAGATGGAACATCGTCATGGACTCATTCACTCTCACCGCACCTAAAATGAAAAACACAGACGCCTGCACCGAACGATAAGTTATCTCCACCATTGCTAAGCTTTTTGACCCAATTAGATGGATGGCACCAATCATTGTAGCTGGAAAGCTGATAATGCAGCAAGTCTGGCTATATAAAATAGATTGGAATGACAAGTTAAAACCTGTGACACAGATGAACTGGCAATATTTTATGAAAACCTGTCGGCAATTGGAGACCTGACAATTCCTTGGTGGATTAAATTTAACCCAAGAAGCCAGGTGCAAATCCAGGGTTTTGCGATGCCTCAGAGAGCGCGTATGCTGCGGCGATTTACATTCGAGTTGAAAATACACCAAACATCATATACACTTCTCTTTTGGCTGCAAAAACCAGAGTTGCCCCTTTAAAAAAGATATCGCTACTAAGACTCGAACTGTGTGGTGCGGTTTTATTGGCAACTCTGGCTCCAAATCTTCATCTTTCGAACCACTCGATTTATTATTGAACAGACTACGCCATAGTTTTAGCATGGCTCAAAAAACCTCCATGCTCTTGGAGCAGCTTTGTGGGAAATAGAGTTTCCGACATCCTCGATGGCACAGGAGATGCAAAATGGTAACATGTCGACTCTGAACATAACCCTGCAGACATCGCCCGCCGCGGATGCTCTCCCGCCAATCTACGATCACATACACTATAGTGTCAAGGACCCACATGGCTTAAAATGCCCCGAACGCAGTGACCGGTGAACAAAGTTGTGGAAGACACAGATATTGAATCAAAACCCGTAAAGGTATTTGCCATCACTACCTCTGAAAACCATTTGGGTAGATTCTCATCGCTTCCACGCGCCTATAGAGTTTTGGCATACGTACTACGTTTTTGGAGAAACACAGCACAAAATCGCACTGACCTTAGAATATCATCGCTGGACACCACTTCCACAGAAATTGAACAAGTCAAAACTCTACTCATTATTCTTACGCAGAAGTATTATTTTGCCTTGGATTATCACGCATTGGAAAAAAAGTCTCAAACTTCCCCCAGTAGCTGCTTATTACCTCTTAATCATTTTCTAGATTCAAAGGGAGTAATTAGAGCCAATGGCAGATTAGTTCAGTCACCGACACTGACTTATAACGAACGCCACCCCATCCTTTTGCCATATGACGCAAAGTTGACGAGGTTGCTAGTTAAGTTTTGTCACAAGGTTACTATTCACGGGGGAAATTAACTCACGACTCGTGTTTTAAGATCAGAGTTTTGGATATTTAGGCTTAAAACCCTTGTAAAAAAGGTGATACACCAGTGCAAAACATTCATACTATTTAAGAAGCAAGCTCAGGATCAGATAATGGCATCCCTTCCACCGGAACGTACAATGTTATCAAGACCCTTCTACCATACAGGAGTGGATTTTGCAGGACCCTTTTCTATTAAGAATTTTACGGTAAGAGCTTGCCTTATAACTAAATGATATGTTTGCATTTTTGTATGCTTTGCTACAAAAGCAGTGCGTTTGGAAGTAGCAAGTGATTTGTCGACACAATCTGTCTTAACTGCATTGGCTGGATTTATCGGACGTCGCGGATGTCCAGCAAGAATTTACTCTGATAATGGTACAAATTTCGTGGAAGCAGCTGAAATGATTCGTAAAGATAAGATAGCTTTCTTAAAAAATCTGCAAAGTGGTGCTCTACAGCAAAATATTAGTCAAAACCTAGAGTGGAGTTTCATTCCAGCAGGTGCTCCTCACATGGGAGGCCTCTGAGAGGCAGGCGTGAAGTCATTTAAAATACACTTTCGTAAATTTATTCCTAATATGAACTTAACATTTGAAGAGTTTTCCACGATTTTCGCGAGAATTGACGCCTGTCTAAACTCCAGACCTTTAAGTCCGGCTACTGATTGGTACTCCAATGTTGGCACCCGCTGAACCAGATTTGTCTGAAAATTACATAACGCTCTCAAACAGACGGAAGCGTTTAAAGATAATATCTCAAACCTTTTGCCAGAGATGTAAGGTGGAGTATTTAAATGAGTTACATCGTCGATATAATTGGAAGTATCAACGCAAGAATATAAAAATTTATGATCTTGTCATAATTAGGGACGATAAGGCAACCCCTAATGAATGGAAAATGGGTCGAGTTATAAAACCCTATCCCGGACCCGACCAAAGTGTCCATGTTGTCGAACTACGAACATCAAATGGCATACTTAAACGGCCAATAACAAAAGTTATAAAACTATTTTCAGATCCATCACAATCTCACCCAGATTCACCAACAAACACTAATTCTCATACTCTTCTAGATATGGCCGCCTACCTCCCACGCCCAGAACACAATAACCAGCGCCGTCATCAAGCGAACGCGCGTCACAAACAATGCAATGAAGGGCATCATCGGCCGAGTAACTGGCAATATTCCTGCGCACTATGTCATAAGGACTATTCTCTCAAGTCGTGCCAAGATTCCGTGATCTGACCCCCTACTAGAGATATGAATCCGTTGAGCGCAGGGGTTACTGAAGAAACTGCCTCGCTAGAAACCATCTGGCCCCTGATTGCTCTAGTTTGACTGGGTGTAGAAAATGTATTAGTCGTCATCACACGGAACAATTACAAGAAATGCCATATCGACCTAATACAGCGGTGCCCGATTTTAAGTGGTCTATCGTACTGCTTCCCACAGCCATGGTACGGGTTTCGGATGACAGGTTTGAAACGTGGAAATCAATGCGAGCCCTCATCAGTCAGTCCTCAACGGTTTCGCGCATCGCATATTCGACATTCAAAAGGCTGGGTCTCCGTTCGTTCAAATATCAAGGGCTTCGGTTTACTTCCTTCAAAATAATGTGCTGGAATGTTCACAGTCCATGGACGCTGCGTGTCAAGGCTTTAATTACTGACGAATTGCCAACTAGACCCTATTCAGAACCAATAATTGATGACGCTGAAGTGTACTCTTCCGTTCAGATGGAGGGTGCCACATCAACAGAAATATTCCATGCTACAATATTCCACATAGGTATGCATAGCGATCTCCTTTCCGCTTTGCACTCTCCTTCGCACCAACTAATTTATGCAGGCAGAGAACTGTAAGTCTGCAAGCAATAGTTGGTGATGAAAAGTTATCAGTCTTTTTTCAAACATCTGTGAGTGCGCTTTAGTTCCCCCCCACCGTCACAGTGATAGCGACAAGTGAACATTAGCAAACCATACATACTTAAAATTTTAGAACATTTGATACATATATACAAATCATTTAACACAGATGTATAGACATTACAAAGATGTTAAAAAACTGAAACACAAAACATTTTAAAATTTAAAACTATTGTGAAAACTAACAAACATATAGTACAAACACAACACTTTGAAATATTAAAACCACAAATATACAATTACAACATACATAGTAAAAACAAGATAAATTGAATCAAAATCTACTTACATAAATATTTGTACACACTAATTACATGCTATTAAAATCAACCAAACACATGTAAAAATAGTTTAGACATAACCACATTAAACAAGAATACATATACATTTTGTAATTAGAAATTTTGAATTACAACAATACACATCAACACTCAATTATACTGTGTAACTAATTATTAAACAACAAATAAAACATTGAACCTTGAATTAAAACCAAACAAACAGACACTCTTCTAAATTACCAAAAGGCTTAGGTCCTAAACAGTACTAATAGATGTTTTAAATAAATGTATTTTGAGAAGCTTTTTCATGGCTTAATACTGGGTAATGTTGCCGTCACTAAGCGAGGTGACCGACATCGAAAGAAATTTTAATGTGGTCAGAGCAGGGATCGAAACCAGGGTCACCGGTACAAGAGCCACGCACACTACCATTGCACCACCGACGGCCACAGCTCTGGTTATTTTATATCCTGTTATCAATACATAAGTACTAGTTTCTACAACGTAGAATGTACGTGAAAGTATAATTTATTTAATATATAATGAGAAAAGTTATCTTCGGTGAACTGCATTAAAAAAATAGATTAATAAAGGTATCACTCTATATTTCAAAAGATGAAAATTTTTTGAGAATGATTTTGCTTATAATACTGCCAACGCCAACTATATGTAACGAAATGCTCATAAATATATATATAAGTAATCTATGTTTGCAAAAAGCACGCGAAGGTGAGCATGTTAGTTCTTTATTTTTAATGATGTTCTGTTCTTTTACTTTTCAAAGGGGTTTATTTACATTAACGATGAAATCAACGCAAGTGTCGCGAAAAGAATATGTCGCGAAAAGAATAAATCTTCTGTTTCAATTTTTCAATATCAAAGTGGATAAACAGCAAGGCCAAATCTATATCAATAGCAATGCCCATGCAATCCCGCTACAGTAGATATGAACGTTTTCTTCTTTCATATTTTGAAGAATTACAAGAAACAGAATGAATATGAAACATCGTTCGTTGATCTCATTTGTTTTTATTATGTTTTGTTATATGTAACAAAAGGGAATATAATGATAAGTTCAAAAACGTTACATACATATGTTAGGATATGTATGTATGTATGTTAGGGTGGGTAAACTCCCATACTAAACAATATCACTTTTAGGTCACCACCTAAAAATGAAGTTCAGAGTGTTTAATGACTATATGCAAAATATTACGATTCTGGGTTCAGCAAATTGTGAGCTACTTTGCTTTAAAAACACCTCTAATAATCAGGTTTTTTGGGTGTAGCTTTTAAGATGATCCAGATATTTGGAAAATTTATTATGGGTACGTAGACCTTTATGAGTTCTTGCATTGCACATATTGTTTTTATTTGTATTTTTGAAGTTGATTGAGTTGTATAAGTTTAAATGCCGTTTTTTTTAGTGGATGTTCGTGGAGTGCAAAGAAAAATTCAAAATAACTCTGTCATTTTCACTCGTATATTAACACTGAAGATGTCATTGTAAAGGTTATAAATTCAGCTTCGTAGCTCGGTATAATTCTTTGGAACATAACGTTAAATTATACAGCTTATGTTTATTTTTGTCGGTAGTATTTCAAAATTTTTCGAAAGTTATCATTTAAAACTAAATTGATCGCAAAATATGTTGCAAATTTTTACCCGCATTAAAAAGCGATATTTAATACCTTTGAAATGATATGTAAATTATGTACATCCGAAAAGAAATGGCCGCATTTTTTCATTTTTTTAAAACAACTATAAAAGTCTATAAACATTGAATGTGAACGCATTAAATGTTTCAATAAAATCGGAAAAATAAGAGAAATACAATGGTTTAGTAGTTAAATTGATTATGTTTCTTTAAAAACCACAATATTTACAAAAAATTTAAAAAAAAAGAATCGCAATGTTTTGCAAATAGTCATTAAACACTCTGAACTTCATTTTTAGGTGGTGACAGCAGCAATTTTTTTTACCCACCCTAATGTATGTACATTGAGACATATGGGTCGTTGTATACAAAAGGGAACAAATGCAGTAGAAAAGTTAAATGATATACAATCGTTTAAAATTCATTTTGATTGATAAATACAAGAAAATTATTTCAATTCTAAGGTCGTAAATGACCTTTTTGATATTTGAATGAATATTAAAATAGAATAGAACAGATTGATAAAAATTAATTATAAATAGAATATTTTAAATATATTCTAATGTACTTTTTATGATGGAGAATATTCTATAAATACTGGTTCAACGTGACATCGTTGAACATGCCGGCCCCTCCGAGTTAGATGACCATGTAGTGCCGATTGGACCAAAGAAAATGTAGCTGATGACAGTTTGTTGTGCCATGTCTGTGAATAGAAGATATGATGAGTACGAATAAATTAGAAAATGTAGGGGAGTATTTTAAAGTAAGTGAAGTCTGTTCTTAAGGAGTGGAATTAATTTTGTAACGGGTCTGCAAATTAGTCCATTTGAAGTCCGTAAGTCGACTACTCTACTATTGTTGTCTGGTCCCGGATATAGTTTGACGATTCTGCACAATTTCCACTCGTTTGGTGATAATTTGTCACTTTTAATGACTACTAAGGCGTGAAGTTTCAGATTTTCTTCTTAGCGGCGATGTAATTCTTTTAAATATTCTGTTTTCCAACGTTGACAGAAATGGTGCAACAGAATTTTTAATCGTTTCCATCGATTTGCAAGTGTAATATTTTCATCGGAAACATCAGAAACAACAATCGATGTACCAATATGAAAATGTCCGGGAGTCATTGGTGAAATGTCATTGGGGTCATCACTAGCAGGACTTAGAGATCTTAAATTGAGGCAGGATTATATACGCGTTAGTATAGTTGAAAATTCTTCAAACGTAAATTTCATATTTGGAATTGATTTGCGAAGATGGCTTTTAAACGATTTTACTCCTGCCTCCCAAAGTCAGGCCATATGAGGAGCGACAGGAGGTATGAATTTCTAGTTAATATTTTGGCTGCAGTTTTGTTCAATGACATTTGTCTGAAGGTCACGGATGAATTTTTCTCTATCCTTTTTTAACAAATCGGCGGCTCCAACAAAGTTTGTGCCATTATCGGAGAATATTTGAGCATGGCATTATCTTCGTCCAACAAACCTTGCAAAAGCGGCTAGGAACGCTTCTGTAGAGAGGTCACTCTCACTCTTCGCCTTAATGGCGAAACAATCAAAGATGCAAACGTATCCTTTGGGGAGTAAACAGGCTCTACCAGTGAAGTTGCGAATTGTAAAGGGTCCTGCAAAGTCGACTCCGGTGTTGAGGAAAGGTCTCGATAAAGTAGTTTGTTCAGGAGGTAACGATGCCATGATTCGAGTCTGGCGGTGTTTTTTGTAAAGTATACAAGGCTTGCAATGATTTATGACCAACTTGACCAAGGGTTTTAATCGAAAAATCCGTATTACTCGTACCATTAATTGGTTACCTCCATGTAAAGTAATTTTGTGCTAGAAGTCGAGAGAATCGTGCAGCATATCGTCTATGTAGAAGAAAAACTCATCAACTACACTTTTGCGAAAAATGAGTTCATTGCATTTTATTTCATAATTTTCCATTGTTTATTTTTTGCGCTTATCGATATGCGCATATCTATTTTATTTACTAAGATTTTTAGGTGTGCGAAGTTAGCCCCCCATTTTTGGAAATAAATATTTTTGAAGATTGTTCTGAATTGTTCTAGGATTGTTCTACATTGTTCCAAAACAATGATTTTCTAAAATATAATTTGTACCGGTAAATCGAAAAAAACCAATATTAAACTTTGCACCCCATTTTTGGAAAAGCGAAATTTTTGCGGTTGTTCTGGGTTGTTCTAGTTGTTCTAAACATTGTTCCAAAACGATGATTTTCTAAAATATAATTTGTACTGGTAAATCGAAAAAAACCAATTTTAAAGTTGCACCCCATTTTTGAAAAAAAAAATTTTTTGCGGTTGTTCTAGGTTGTTCTAGTTGTTCTAAACATTGTTCCAAAACAATGATTTTCTAAAATATAATTTGTACCGGTAAATCGAAGAAAACCTATTTTAAAGTTGCACCCCACTTTTGTAAAAAAAAATTTTTTTGCAGTTGTTCTAGGTTGTTCTAAACATTGTTCCAAAACAATGATTTTCTAAAATATAATTTGTACCGGTAAATCGAAAAAAACCAATTTTAAAGTTGCACCCCACTTTTGTAAAAAAAAATTTTTTTGCAGTTGTTCTAGGTTGTTCTAGTTGTTCTAAACATTGTTCCAAAACAATGATTTTCTAAAATATAATTTGTACCGGTAAATCGAAAAAAACCAATTTTAAAGTTGCACCCCACTTTTGAAAAAAAAATTTTTTTGCGGTTGTTCTAGTTGTTCTAAACATTGTTCCAAAACAATGATTTTCTAAAATATAATTTGTACCGGTAAATCGAAAAAAACCAATTTTAAAGTTGCACCCCACTTTTGTAAAAAAAAAATTTTTTGCAGTTGTTCTAAGTTGTTCTAGTTGTTCTAAACATTGTTCCAAAACAATGATTTTCTAAAATATAATTTGTACCGGTAAATCGAAAAAAACCAATTTTAAAGTTGCACCCCATTTTTGAAAAAAAATTTTTTTTGCGGTTGTTCTAGGTTGTTCTAGTTGTTCTAAACATTGTTCCAAAACAATGATTTTCTAAAATATAATTTGTACCGGTAAATCGAAAAAAACCAATTTTAAAGTTGCACCCCACTTTTGTAAAAAAAAATTTTTTTGCAGTTGTTCTAAGTTGTTCTAGTTGTTCTAAACATTGTTCCAAAACAATGATTTTCTAAAATATAATTTGTACCGGTAAATCGAAAAAAACCAATTTTAAAGTTGCACCCCACTTTTGAAAAAAAAATTTTTTGCGGTTGTTCTAGTTGTTCTAAACATTGTTCCAAAACAATGATTTTCTAAAATATAATTTGTACCGGTAAATCGAAAAAAACCAATTTTAAAGTTGCACCCCACTTTTGTAAAAAAAAATTTTTTTGCAGTTGTTCTAAGTTGTTCTAGTTGTTCTAAACATTGTTCCAAAACAATGATTTTCTAAAATATAATTTGTACCGGTAAATCGGAAAAAACCAATTTTAAAGTTGCACCCCACTTTTGAAAAAAAAATTTTTTTGCGGTTGTTCTAGTTGTTCTAAACATTGTTCCAAAACAATGATTTTCTAAAATATAATTTGTACCGGTAAATCGAAAAAAACCAATTTTAAAGTTGCACCCCACTTTTGTAAAAAAAAATTTTTTTGCAGTTGTTCTAAGTTGTTCTAGTTGTTCTAAACATTGTTCCAAAACAATGATTTTCTAAAATATAATTTGTACCGGTAAATCGAAAAAAACCAATTTTAAAGTTGCACCCCATTTTTGAAAAAAAAATTTTTTTGCGGTTGTTCTAGGTTGTTCTAGTTGTTCTAAACATTGTTCCAAAACAATGATTTTCTAAAATATAATTTGTACCGGTAAATCGAAAAAAACCAATTTTAAATTTTAGAACATAATTTGATATCGCTCGAATAAAAACTTCCAGCCGAGTTTATTCTTCATTCAATGTTTTTTCAACTTTCAACGTATTCGTGACCAACCGATTCTAATACAAATCTAGTACAATCGTCAATAAACCAAGAACAACCAACGACGTCCATTTTTGTTTCCAGCAAAAGTTCGAAAAGAGTTGAATGGAAGACAAATTTGATCGAAATTTTCTGTTCCGGCCATATAAAGCTTGGTTTCGGGTTGTTCTAGTTCAGTGATGGTGAACTTTTGCCATAAGTGTGTCAAAAAATCTTTTGAAAATTTTTAAACAAAGTTCGCTTGTCACCCACCTATAAATTATAAAAAGTTGAAAATAAAATTCCTTTCGTACTAAACATATACATTTTTTATTATAATTAGTAAATATAAGTTTTTATTAAATAATTTTTAATTTATTGTTAAATTTGTTGTTGTTGCTCCGATGCGAATGTAGTAATTCTTGGTGAATATTTTGTAACTTTTAATGCCACACAAGCGGCAGATATATTATTTCCAAGACGATTTCTTGTAATGGACTTAATAAAATTCATTGCGGAAAATAACTGCTCACTATTATAAGTTGATCCAAACAGGGCGCTGTAGCAATTTTCATTGATGTGAATGAACTGAGAATTGAGTTCCATACTGTTAAAATTAAATTTTCTATTCTTTCTTCTGGTAATGATGATGATTTATCGGTATACTCATAACTTTCCTCTAATTTACAATTTAATTCCACGAATTTGTTTCTCCATATTACACTATTCCTGAACTCAACTAGTTCCATTTCTAAATTTTCGATATTAGTGTGAGTGTGAAGTCACTTATATAGCTGGCTATTACAAATGTGTGAAAACCAAGGTTTATAAATATGTGAGTACGTACGAATGTGTAAAAGTAACAAAAAAAGTAAAAATTTCCGAAAATATTCAAAAAAATCAACAAATTTCAAAAATTATATGTCCTGAAAACCCGAAAAGTGCGTGTCACGTAAATTCTGTCATTCTGTCAACTAGAACAACCGCAAAAAATTTTTTTTTCCAAAAGTGGGGTGCAACTTTAAAATTGGTTTTTTCGATTTACCGGTACAAATTATATTTTAGAAAATCATTGTTTTGGAACAATGTTTAGAACAACTAGAACAACCTAGAACAACTTAGAACAACTGCAAAAAAATTTTTTTTTACAAAAGTGGGGTGCAACTTTAAAATTGGTTTTTTTTCGATTTACCGGTACAAATTATATTTTAGAAAATCATTGTTTTGGAACAATGTTTAGAACAACTAGAACAACCTAGAACAACTTAGAACAACTGCAAAAAAAATTTTTTTTTACAAAAGTGGGGTGCAACTTTAAAATTGGTTTTTTTCGATTTACCGGTACAAATTATATTTTAGAAAATCATTGTTTTGGAACAATGTTTAGAACAACTAGAACAACCTAGAACAACTGCAAAAAAATTTTTTTTTCCAAAAGTGGGGTGCAACTTTAAAATTGGTTTTTTTCGATTTACCGGTACAAATTATATTTTAGAAAATCATTGTTTTGGAACAATGTTTAGAACAACTAGAACAACCTAGAACAACTGCAAAAAAATTTTTTTTTCCAAAAGTGGGGTGCAACTTTAAAATTGGTTTTTTTCGATTTACCGGTACAAATTATATTTTAGAAAATCATTGTTTTGGAACAATGTTTAGAACAACTAGAACAACCTAGAACAACTTAGAACAACTGCAAAAAATTTTTTTTTACAAAAGTGGGGTGCAACTTTAAAATTGGTTTTTTTCGATTTACCGGTACAAATTATATTTTAGAAAATCATTGTTTTGGAACAATGTTTAGAACAACTAGAACAACCTAGAACAACTTAGAACAACTGCAAAAAAAATTTTTTTTTACAAAAGTGGGGTGCAACTTTAAAATTGGTTTTTTTCGATTTACCGGTACAAATTATATTTTAGAAAATCATTGTTTTGGAACAATGTTTAGAACAACTAGAACAACCTAGAACAACTGCAAAAAATTTTTTTTTACAAAAGTGGGGTGCAACTTTAAAATTGGTTTTTTTCGATTTACCGGTACAAATTATATTTTAGAAAATCATTGTTTTGGAACAATGTTTAGAACAATTAGAACAACTGGAAAAAAATTTTTTTTACAAAAGTGGGGTGCAACTTTAAAATTGGTTTTTTTCGATTTACCGGTACAAATTATAGTTTAGAAAATCATTGTTTTGGAACAATGTTTAGAACAACCTAGAACAACCGCAAAAAAATTTTTTTTTCAAAAATGGGGTGCAACTTTAAAATTGGTTTTTTTCGATTTACCAGTACAAATTATATTTTAGAAAATCATCGTTTTGGAACAATGTTTAGAACAACTAGAACAACCCAGAACAACCGCAAAAATTTCGTTTTTCCAAAAATGGGGTGCAAAGTTTAATATTGGCTTTTTTCGATTTACCGGTACAAATTATATTTTAGAAAATCATTGTTTTGGAACAATGTAGAACAATCCTAGAACAATTCAGAACAATCTTCAAAAATATTTATTTCCAAAAATGGGGGGCTAACTTCGCACACCTAAGATTTTTTCTTATAACTCACTAACTGCAGGTTTGCGATAAAATTTGTGAAGAAAACATCATTATCTACCTAAGGTTTTTGTCGATATAACAGTATACAACTTATGCAGAAATACAAGTCGAGTGGTGCAAATTCGATGCGCCTCCACCAACGACTTTTTTAGTCGAGCCGCCACCATAGTAAGCGGTTAACTTCGGATTTTATTTGTTAGTAGAAATAAAAAAGAGCTTAGCCGATATTTTTATTATTTTTTTTCAAATTTCACCAATCTTCAAAGATTCCAGACCCTTTTGGAGCTTGTCTGCTGACAGGGTTTTTATTTAAATAATAACATCGACTTGAAGAAACCGCAGTTAATTTTTTGATTCACCGCCGCCGACGACTTTCTTGGGTCGGCTTGCATCTCTGGTTGGTAACACTGGTGATTTTTCTTCGTTGTTTACGTTTTTAATTCTGGGATTCCCATATAAAAACTGAAATTGCGTAACAAAAATAATAAAGCAAGATTTAAGCATTCGGAGAGGTATTCTGTAATTAATTTCAAGGTAAAAACGTCTTCTTTTAATTGTTCTATGAATAAGAACTATATTTTTTCCAAGATGTTTGGAAAGCGAGGAAAACAATTAAAATCAATGGATTATACGTATGGGCAGGAGCCCAGACATATTGAAATCTCCGATTCGAGCGATCATTCAAGATGTCATTGATTCCGACGATGACAGCGATGGAAAAGAAAACCGAAATAGTGAAAATCA
Organism: Phaonia tiefii; assembly: GCA_963931995.1. Lineage (NCBI taxonomy): Eukaryota > Metazoa > Arthropoda > Insecta > Diptera > Muscidae > Phaonia > Phaonia tiefii. The sequence goes on along the minus strand of OZ008368.1, from coordinate 107,926,462 downwards.
AGTATCAAATAAAAATTCCCTGTATCGTTGGAAACAGCGAAATATGGCGATGCGAAAAGTGAACATCATAAAAAACAAACGAGGCGAAAGCTTGCCTTATGAAACTTGTACGGGATTACAAAAAGCGAAGACACCTAAAAAATTGAACTGTACCAAATGTCGTTTCAAATGCAATTTACATTTTACGGAAGGAGACCGAAAAAAAATTGCAGTGTATATCGGACAATGAACAATTACAAAAGGCAAAAAGACTTTATTTTGAAATGCATAAAAGTTTCTTCTGTGAAACGAAGAACTACTTCGGAGAATCATAGTTCGCGTAGCGAATCAAGGGCATACTACCTTTTCAATGGACAACGACAATTATGGAGGGTGTGTGCAAAATTTTTTCAAAAAACTCTATGCATATCAAATGGATCTATAAATGTAGCATTGTCGTCAATCCATGCTTGCGGTAATTTTGAAGGCGATGACAAACGTGGAAAGAAACCACCAGGCAACAAAACAAGTAATCATTCCATAAATATAGTAAAGCAGCACATTGAAAGTTTTTCGACCGTACCGGGACATTACATTCGCCAGTCATCTCAAAAAAAATATGTATGACCTTTACCAAATTTATTGTTCTACACTGAATGAGATACCACTGAAAGAAACTGTGTACAGGAGACGGTTTTGCACTCAATACAATCTATCTTTCTTTACACCAAAAAAAGACCAGTGCACCATTTGCACACTATTTGAGTTGGCAGACTCAGTAAGAAAAGAACAACTTCAAGAAGAATATGACTTGCATATAAACCGAAAAGATGATTGCTACATGGCTAAGAATTTAGACAAACAACGATCAACAACACAGGACAATTTTCAAACAGTTACATTTGATCTCCAGAGCGTCTTGCAGACACCATCCTCAGCATCGTCTCAAATGTATTATAGTCGCAAGATTAATGTTTATAACCTTACAGTGTATGAAAGTGGTCATGATAAAAAGGCTTTGTGCTATGCCTGGAATGAACTAAATGGAAAACGAGGCAGTTCGGAAATTGGATCAATACTGTTTAAATACATCAATTCAATACCACAAAATATTACGGAGCTGTCACTTTTTTCTGACACATGTGGTGGCCAAAATAGGAATCAAAACGTTGCTGCCATTTTGCTGTATGCTGTACGTTCCACCCACCTTCAAGTTATCGAACAAAAATTTTTGGAATCTGGTCATACGTATATGGAGTGCGACTCCATGCATTCATCAATAGAACATTCAAAGAAATACAGATCGGTTTTCATAATGAATGATTGGCTTGAAATTTTTAAAGCGGCAAGATCCACAAGAGGTAAAAATAAGAACAAGGATCCTTACGAAGTCAATGAAATTAAATATTTTGACTTTCTTAATCTCCAAAAACTGTGTGAAAATCTCATAAAAAATAGAAATATTGATGAGGATGGTAAAAAAGTGTCTTGGTTAAAAGTAAAATGTGTACGATACCAACAAACCGATCCGAATACAATATTTTATCGATACGAGCACACAGCACCATATAAAAAAATTTGTGTCCATGGAATGTCTTAGCACCTATACATATTTATGAAAATGAGTTACCCATAAGCGAAGCAAAAAAAGATTTGCTTAAATTATGCGCAAGTGGAGTTATACCAGTCGAGCTTCATCAGTGGTACAAGAATTTGCCAACGTTAAAGTCTGCAAAAGACTTTGAAGATGAAAATGTTGATGAATAACAAGCCTTAAATATGTACAATTCAAATTTATCTTAAAATCGATAATATTAATGAAATGTATTAGATTATCCATTACTTATCTTATTTCTTTCAATAAAACTTTCAAAATATGGACTTTGTATTCATGCAATAAAAACTCACTAACTGTAATCGAAACAAAGAAGGTAGGAAGATAAAATCACTATCTACAATTTCGTAAAATTAGCTCTAAATTCTCATTATTTATTAAAAGTTTTTGGTGGATAAAATGTTGTATTTAATAATTAACAAATTGTGGTATTCAAAATATTTGTTATCGAAATATTGGATTTTTAATGATAATTTTTATATAAAACACCTTATAACTCAAAACTATGAAAATGTAGATGATCAGTTTTTGTTCTACATAGACGATATGGTAAAAGAATTGGATGTCTTTCACTGTACGTCAAAGTTGGAGTTAGTGTCAATCTACCATTAGAACGAATGACACCGTTGGTATCAATAAATGGGTTTAAAGTCAAAAGCGAACTAGAAGGAGAAATTTTTGATTTTTGAGATAGCACAGCGTAATCTTCGCCAAAATATTGTTTCTGAGTCAACTTTATGGGTCGATATTTTACAAAATTTGCCTCTTCTGCCGAAATGTCGCTGGAGGTGGTTTTAAGGTGGCGTCTATTAATTCCACTGTTTCTCAAAAAACGAAGAACATGGCAAGAACACGATATGCTCGTGATAAAGTGGAAAACCGTTGAGGTAAACATTTTTATGGGTTTTTGTTCAAGATCGGTGTCTAAACAAGGTTTTTGTTGAGGTCAATTTTGTTTTGTTGATTTGAGCCAAGGGGGTCCATGCCACCAAAGATTGTGAGTTTCTAGGTCAGTAGATGAACATCCTCTGGTAGCAATGTTAGCTGGATTGTTGTGTTAATCCACTTGATGCCAATTATCAGTCCCTATTTTCTCTATTATTTCTGAGACCCGATTTCCGACGAAAGTGTTCCAGGAACATGGCGGTTTCTTTAACCAAGCTAAGACTATGGTAGAGTCCGTCCAATAGTGCATGCCATATTTTGATATTTGTAAATTTGGAACTACAGCACTTATCAATTTTGCCAATAAAACAGCACCACATAGTTCAAGTCAGGGTAGAGAAAGCTTCTTTATGGGGGCAACACGAGTCTTAGCAACTAAAAGGTGAGTTGAAATATAATTTTCCCTTTGTAGACGTATATACAAAGTCGCTGCATAAGCCCTTTCCGAAGAGTCACAGAACCCGTTAATCTCGACTCAGAATAATGGTGGCGAATAAAACTTCTATTTTAGTAGACATAGGTCGCTTTTATTTCAATATTTCCGATGCGATGTTCCATTTTATTCCCAGTGTGTTTCTGACCAAATTTTCTGATAGGTGCAAACAGTCTAAAGATAGAAGCTTCACATGTGATAAGTCTTATATAAATTTCAGAATATTTGGGGTCCATTTCATTAAGTCGAAGCCAGCTTAGTCTAAAGATTCGACTAGTTGTTTGCGCGATGTAATGGCTTCCTCAACTCTGTGTCCGCCGGCTAGTACCCGGTTGAGTCGATTGTTCCATTGGTCCCCACACAATCCAGCCAAATACTGTCTTTTGTGTCAAAAGGGACCCCAATGAACGCATTGGGACATGTAACTCGTATATGAATGGACCGATGTCAAGTCCAATGAGTATATCGACGGGTTGACTAATATTAAAGTGATTTTTTTGTGATTTGATTCAGGAAGTCCATGTTCAGATTCTTGGGTGGTAGATTAAATGGAAGGGTCTTGAGAACTGGCGCTCAAACGTCTAATCGGAAATTCTAATCTATTTTGGAGCGCAGTGTGAAAATGCAAGCTTTAGTTGATGTTGGCCTCAAGTCTGAAACATGGACTAGATTCCGTTTGGTTGGAAGTCTAAGTTTATTTTTTAATTTTTCAGAGATAAATGTCGATTGAGACCCAGGATCAATTATCGCTCGGGCTTCATATCTCTGGCCATTGGTTTCGATTTCCACAATGGCAGTCAAAAGCAAGGCCTCTCGCGCCTGATGAGCTGTTATGGGCAGTTCAGTATCGCGTAGAGCTAAGGATGTGATTTTATTGTGTCCTAGATTCGACGTGGACTGTATTTAGAGCTCGAATGTATTGCTGAGCCCTTATGTATGAGGGTATGGTATTTTGATTGCAGGTTCTACAACTGTATTTACTTTTGCATTCTTTGACCCCATGGTTCTCTACAAGGCAATTATAGCATGATTTTGTTGTTTTGACGATGTGTATGCGATCGTTGATAGTATTGTCCAAAAAAGTCTGACAAGTGCGTAACAAATGAGCACCTCTGCAGAGTTGATAAAGAGGAGGGTCAGAGAAGTTTCTAGGTTTATTGTTATTCGTAGTTTTAGAATTTGATTCAATTTGTTTTGTACAATGACCCACGTTGGTTTGAAGTGTATTGATTCTTTTATCTTTTAAATTAGGTTTTTTCCCACAGATTTTAAGATCTTAAACTGCTGGGTCAAAAAATGGTCGAAATCGTCCCAGGAAGGTATGATGGAGCTATCTTGCAGTGTGTTCTCAAAATTTTGTAGATAAGTCCTAGGCGTTTTCATCGAACATAAAAAAATGAGAAGAGGATCCCAGGTTTTGGTATCAACGCCTAAAGTCTGAAAGGTTTGGATGCAACCGTTGACTTTCCTTTGGAGAGATTGGAGTGAGTCACTAGAATCTACCGACACTAATGGTAGGTTGAAAACTAGCTTTATCTGTTCATTGACTTGCATGCCTTTATTTTCAAATCGATCTGATAAACTTTTCCACGCAAGGTCAAATCCCTCGTGAGTCAAGGGAATGTGAGAAATTATTTATCTAGCTTCGCCTGCCTTTTTTTGGGTCAGCTGATAAAGTTTTTCGACTTTGCTCAATCTTGGGTTTTTCACAAAATTGCAGGAAATAGATCACGGAATGTTGGCCAAGTCATATAGTCACCGTAAAAAGTATTTGTGTCATAAGCAGAAAGTTTTATGGAATAATGGGGACTATTGTCAACAATATCTTTTTGATAATCAGCTGAAGTTCTTTCGGGATTTTGGGTTAAAGTTGTTGGTGGCGTAAGTGCTTCGATTGCCGCGTTATTAGGACCTAGAGCGCTTGTATACGTTCATAAAGCCTTTCGATAATTTTCTCTTCATTTTTTGTGGTCTATAGTTAGTGCTCCTTACGCTGGTTTAAAATCTCTGCAATTCCCATAAGCGCGTCTGACTTGTGTCCATAAATAGTCAAGGTGGACACGAAGAACTTCAAGAGAGTGGACGATATCCTCGGCAGTGCTACTAGCTTGAACTTCTGCAAAATCTATTAAGTCGTTTTAACTATTTGTGAACTTATCGATCAGTTCTATTGTGAAAGTCTTAAGTTTCCAAAGATTCAAGATTTAAGAGACGATATGTTTTGCAGACTAGTGGTAAATCCAAAAACTAAGTTCAGTAATGACTGAATTTGAAAAAGTCAAAAGTCAATGTCCGAAAATGAAGTGCAAAATTTTCTCAAAAATAATTTATGATGGCAACTCGACGTTAAAGTCCACGTAGTAACAACAAAACAGCTACACAAGGTTCAAAGTCGAAAGTTGTGAAAATCTTCTTGCAAAGATATTGTTGCAAGTATCCCGTTATTTTGTTGTTTGTATGTACTTACTCGCAACTTTCTTTTGTACTTGCTTGTTAACTGTTGCTGTGCTTTTTGAAGGTCAACGACGACGTCTTAAGAGCTGCTGATGTTAACGGTTTCGCTGCTACAGTTGATAGAATCCAAAATCCACAGAATTTACGACAAGAAATGTTCATAGAGGTCCGTCATAACGGTGTTATGTTATTTTATTTCTTAAAATAGTCTTTTGAAAAATGGTGTTGTTGGATTTTGAAAGTTTTGCACAAAGGGGTTTTTTTATGTTAGTTTTTTTTTTTTAAATACACTTAGCCGGTTCGACTAGGACCAAATGTTTCTTCTTCTGTCTTTTCACTTTGTTCTTGTTTTTCATTTGTCTTGTATATAGTTCTATGTATATAATTTTCGTTTTATATTTGTTTACAAAATTTGGTTTTTATTTCTTATATTGTTTATTCACGGGTCTTTTTCTGTTTTATTTAATTATAAAAAATTTCAATTTTCTTTCTTTTTCTGTTCTTTTACTTTACAAAGGGGTTTATTTACCTTAACGATAAGATCTACGCACGTATCGATTTGAATGTCGCGAAAAGAATACACCTTCTGTTTCAATTTTTCAATATCAAAGTGGATAAACAGAAAGACCAAATCTATCAAAATAACAATGCGTATGTACGTCGGTTGCATGGACAATTGTTATTGTTTTCTTCTTTCATGTTTTGAAGAATTACAAGAAGCAGAATGTATGTATATGAAACATCGTTCGTTGATCTCATTTGTTTTTATTATGTACAACGTAACAAAAGGGAATATAATGATAAGTTCAAAAACGTTACGCACATATTTTAGGATATGTATGTATGTACATTGAGACATATGGGTCATTGTATACAAAAGAGGGCAAATGTAGTAGAAAAGTTAAATGATACACAATCGTTTATAATTAATTTTAATTGATAAATACATGAAAATTATTTCAATTCTAAGGTCGTTAATGACCTTTTTGATATCACTACTCAACAAAATGAAAAAATTTCATGTACTCCGGATGCGATAATTTTTTCTGTGTAGATAACCTTGAAATGAGCTCGTAAAACGCAATAAATTTTTTTTTTTTCGTTTGGTTTTTTTTTTTTAAATTTTAAAAAATTTTTTTGGTTAATTTGTTTTTGTATGAAACATTGTTTCAGCAACTAACAAATCTCGTCAAAATATATACTAAATGGATGGTAGTAGACCCCAAAACATAAATAATGTGCGTCTTCATTTATCGGCTAGCTACACCGAGCGAAAAATAGCAATATCATATTGATATTTTGAAATATTGATTTGATATTGCACAAAATGATATTTTTTGACGCTGGCGTAACCACTTTTTTCATATGGTTGTTGTCAATTTTATTTTTGATGCGACGTAAGCGTCGTGTTTGATAATTATAATATCAATTTGATATTTATAATATCAATTTGATATTGATCAATATCAAAGCGCTCGGTCACCAAGTACAACAATTAAATGTTTGTTGTGATTGTAGCCAATTTTTTCGTATGGTTGTAGTAAAATTTCATTTTGAAAATTTATAATATCAATTTGATATTGATCAATATCAAAGCGCTCGGTCACCAAGTACAACAATTAAATGTTTGTTGTGATTGTAGCCAATTTTTTCGTGTGGTTGTAGTAAAATTTCATTTTGAAAATTTATAATATCAATTTGATATTGATCAATATCAAAACGCTCGGTCACCCAAGTACAACAATTAAATGTTTGTTGTTATTTTTTTTATTTCTCTTAGCTTACGGTATCAATTTCATGTTAATGCATGAACCTGTAAAACACATACACATATATGTACATACACATATATGTATTGTTTTTGCGAAATTGTTTGGCTGTATATCACACGCATTTTCTGTGGTAAAAAAAATTTACAAAAACAAATATATATTTGATTTTTGCCTGATACATTTTTTCTGACGTCGCGGCAGCATTACCCATGATATTTCTTGCCTATGCTTATATGCAAAAATGATATTGCCTATCGGCTCAGTTGAAAAGTGACATTTAATCAGTGTGGTGTTAATTGCTTATTGTCGTATTAACAAAAGAATAAATAAAGAAAGTGAATAAAGTGAATAAATAAATAAGCAAAAGATTTAAGTTCAAATAAAAGTTAATTATAAAAAGTTAATTGTAGAAAGTTTTTCAAATGGAGGATAAATTAATGCAGCTGCTTGCAGAATTTGAGCTGCCAGAAGTATATCCTTTATTAAAAAGTAAGCTATTAATTTTTTAGCGCACAAAAATTATTAGTTAATTAAATAAGAGTGAAAAGTGCAAAATATGTGCGGTGTTTATACATAAATACACACAGAAACAACTGTACAATATGCGTGTTTTTTTTACAAGGCGCTAACGCCATAAAAAAGTTCATATGGAAAAAAAAACAACAACGTTGTTACAGCCGGCAAAGTTTGTATGTATGAATGTATGTATATATTTATGTATTTGAAGTACTATTTGTGCTATTTATTTTGTACACAAACTGCAACTTGTAATATTTATAAAAAATATTTATAAAAATTTTAAATATTGTTTGCTAAACTCGGCTATTATTATTAATCTAGTCCAACATCAATTTGTTTTACTAATTTATTAAGTGATTTTAGCAAAAAAAACGAATTTTATTTACTAAATTATTATTATATTTACTATATTATATTGTTTTTTAAATATTTTCCAAAAATTAATTTTTTTCATAGTTCGCGATTGATTTTAATTACCTCTATCCTGGAAAAGGTAACTCGTTTAAGGAACAATGGGACTGCAGTAAGTCAAAAATTGTTGAATACATAGAAAAAACCTCCATAATTCAGCCTGCAAACGACAGCTCTTATCTTACAAAGCAGCAAAGAATCAAGGTAAAATTTGCATCGGTTAGTTAGTTTCTCATTAATAAATTAAAAATCTTTGCAGAGATACAAAACTATTTAATAATAATTTTGTTGGTTGGAGTACTGCAACCCACTGCCCGTTTTAAACTCGCTGATGGAAAGGGACACAAAAAGGTGACTATTTCGGATGCCCAGGACAGTCTAGTTCTAAGACTTCCATCATTAAATGATTTAGAAATTTGAAATTTTTTCCAAGTTTAATATCTTACCCTTTTTGAACTGAAATCAATTTTAATTTGTTTAAATATCTTATTATTTTTGAAAACTTTGAAAGTTTGTCTAAGTTATATGTACTAAATATAAACGTAAATAAAAAATTTAATAAAAATATATATTAAATTTGTTTTATTTTTAAAATCAAATTATAGATTTCGTATTCAAATTTATCAATTTTTGATTTAAAATTTTAGATATCAATTTGATTTTGATCAATATCAATTTGATGTTGGTTAATATCAATTCGATATTGATGAATATCAATTGGCATTTTTATTATGACATTTTAGATGTCAATTTGATATTGATCAATATCAATTTGATGTTGGTTAATATCAATTCGATATTGATGAATATCAATTGGCATTTTTATTTTGACATTTTAGATGTCAATTTGATATTGATCAATATCAATTTGATGTTGGTTAATATCAATTCGATATTGATGAATATCAATTGGCATTTTTATTTTGACATTTTAGATGTCAATTTGATATTGATCAATATCAAATGGCACGGTTGACTTTCAAGAAAAAAGTTTATTATAATTTATTATTTATTTATTCCAAGAGAAAATAGCGACCGAGACATTTGATATTGAACGATATCATATTGATATTTTTCGCACTTAGCCCCATTTTGTTAACGTTTAATATCAATTCGTTAACGAAAATATCAATTTGATATTGTTTTTTCGCTCGGTGTACAGCGGTCGTAATCGGTTGTTCTGGAATTGGAATTTTACAAAATTTTACCGAAAATTTACAAGTGAAAGCCCCTTAAAGCATTTTAAAAAAATATTAATTCACAGAGTGCATTTTTTTTGTATTTTATACGCAATGTGGCAGGTTTTAGAAATCAAACAAGCTACTTTTTAAGAAAATCCATCAATTAATAATGAAGTTGTGATTTTTTTCGCTAAAGCCCTCAGAATCTACTTTTTAGTTCGAGCATTGCATTTTAACTTTGAAATTATCTCACTAGTCAACCAAATGAAAAAATGATGAAAAAGGTTGTGTCAACCTCTAATGAGGTTGTGTCAACCTCCAATGAGGTTGTGTCAACCTCGAATGAGGTTGTGTCAACCTCCAATGAGGTTGCGTCAACCTCCAATGAGGTTGTGTCAACCTCTAATGAGGTTGTGTCAACCTCTAATGAGGTTGTGTCAACCTCTAATGAGGTTGTGTCAACTTCCAATGAGGTTGTGTCAACCTCTAATGAGGTTGTGTCAACCTCCAATGAGGTTGTGTCAACCTCCAATGAGGTTGTGTCAACCTCCAATGAGGTTGTGTCAACCTCCAATGAGGTTGTGTCAACCTCTAATGAGGTTGTGTCAACCCCCAATGAGGTTGTGTCAACCTCCAATGAGGTTGTGTCAACCTCTAATGAGGTTGTGTCAACCTCCAATGAGGTTGTGTGAACCTCTAATGAGGTTGTGTGAACCTCTAATGAGGTTGTGTCAACCTCTAATGAGGTTGTGCCAACCTCTAATTCGGTTGAGACAAACTCAGAATTCGGTTACGGCTAATTCGGCTGTCTCAACCGAATTTTTCTGTGAGTGTACGTATTTAAGGATGAACATTGCCAAATATCACTTACTTTCGCAAGTAACCTCAAAATGAGCAAACGTTCGCGAGGATTTGAATGCAATACCAATCCAAGTAATTTTTGTTACATGTGCGGAGAATACGTTTCTGAAAAAAACAAGCGTTGTTTTTCACCTAAATTGAGAGATTCATTTGAAGAGAGCTTCAATTTACAGGTCTCAAACATAGATGAGCGGTGGACACCAAGTGCTCTATGTCCAAGGTGCTACGTACAGCTAGCTGACTCAAAGTAAGTGTAGATTACGAAATTCAAGAACATATATAACTTATTATTGAAATTCTTTCAGACGACAGCCGAGAATCGTCATGCCAATGCTTTGGAGAGAACCGCTTTGCCATGTAACAGATTGCTACTTCTGTCTTAGCAAAAAAACCGGCGTGGGAAAAAATATACGATGGACTTACGCTGCTGTTTCAACAGTGACTTTTCCAGTGCCATTTTCCGAAGAACCAGTGCACCCGCAACCGTCCGTTTCAAGATGGGCATCTAATAATGAGGCGATAGATCCAACATCAGATCCGGAGACAGTAGAAACCACATCAGAATGCGAGTCAACATATACATTGCATGGAGGTCAACGCTTATGTTCGCAAGCAGAACTGAACGATTGGGTTAGAGAACTGAAACTCTCCAAGGAAGATGCAGAGTTGAATGCATCGCGCACGAAACAGTTCGGTTTCTTGGCTCCTGGTGTGGTGACAACAACCTAAAGGAAGCGTCATGAACCATACGCAAGGAACTACACAAAAAAAGGCAACATCTGTTTTTGTAAGGAAATTCGCGGATTATTTGTGTGAACTCGGGTACTCTTACGATCCAGGAGAGTGGCGTCTTTTCATCTACAGCAACAAGCAGAGCCTTAAAGCAATTTTACTGCACAACGGCAACAAGAAACCCTCGATTCCAATTGCTCATGCCGTTGACACCAAGGAAACATACGAAGTCATGGACAATCTACTAAAGTGCCTTAACTATAAGAGGCACGATTGGAAAGTTTGTGCCGACCTTAAGGTTATCGGTATCCTTTGTGGATTACAAGATGGATTCACAAAGTACTGTTGTTTTCTCTGCCTTTGGGACAGCCGCGATCATCAACATCATTACACCAGGAGGAGTTGGACAGAACGAGTTAACTTCATCCCCGGCAGCGACAACGTGAAATATACACCACTCATAAACAAGGAAAATGTTTTTCTCCCACCTCTTCACATAAAGCTCGGACTCATAAAAAACTTCGTGAAAGCTCTCAACAGAGATGGTGAAGCGTTCGCCTATTTAAAAACCATTTTTCCTCACCTTTCGTCGGCAAAGATTAAGGAAGGCGTTTTCGACGGCCCGCAAATTAAAAAGTTGACCAACAGTTTGAGCACATTTTATCACCAAATGAAGCTGCAGCTTGGAACTCATTTCGGCAAATTGTTTCCGGATTTCTTGGAAACAACAAAAGCTCAAATTACAGAGAGATCGTCGAACAACTACTCCAAAAGTATAAAAAATTGGAGCAAATATGTCGCTTAAGATTCATTTTCTACACTCGCACTTGGACTTCTTTCCGGACAACCTGGGCGATGTGAGTGACGAGCATGGCGAGCGTTTTCATCAGCAAATGAAAGAAATAGAGCACCGATACCAATGATTTTGGAACGAAGCTATGATGGGGGACTATATCTGGTTCCTGATAAGAGAAACAGACCCACAACAATATAAAAGAAGACAAAAGCACATAATTATTTTTAATTTCGAGCTTTTTATTTTTGTGTTTAGATATATTTTTTTAAAACTTTTTTATAATTAATTAATGTTGATATCCTTAGGATAATTTCTTGTACATATATCGAATTGGTTTTTAATTTAAAGTCATATATTTTTGTCACCCAACAAATTTTAACATTTTTGGTAATAAAAAAGAAAAAACCTTACCATAGACAAAGTTTTTGTTGTATTTTTCGAGCTCATCTGATGGTTATCTACACAGAAAAAAATACTTCATTAGAAGTACATGACATTTTTTCATTTGGTTGACTAGTTAGGTAATTTCAAAGGTAAAATGCAATGTTCGAACTAAAAAGTAGATTCTGAGGGCTTTAGCGAAAAAATTCACAACTTCATTATTAATTGATGGATTTTCTTAAAAAGTAGCTTGTTTGATTTCTAAAACCTGCCACATTGCGTATAAAATAGAAAAAAAATGCACTCTGTGAATTAACATTTTTTTAAAATGCTTTAAGGGGCTTTCACTTGTAAATTTTCGGTAACTTGTAAATTTTCGGACCGCTGTAGCTAGCCGATAAATGAAGACGCACATTATTTATGTTTTGGGGTCTACTACCATCCATTTAGTATATATTTTGACGAGATTTGTTAGTTGCTGAAACAATTTTTCATACAAAAACAAATTAACCAAAAAAAAATTTTTAAAATTTAAAAAAAAAAAAACCAAACGAAAAAAAAAATTTTTATTGCGTTTTTCGAGCTCATGTCAAGGTTATCTACACAGAAAAAATTATGGCATCCGGAGTACATTTTGACTGTTGACTAGTGTATTTAAATGAATAATAAAATAGAAATAGATGAAAAGTTAATAAAGTCATTTTGATAAAAGTTAATTCAAAATAAAGTATTATTAATGTACATTAATGTAATTTTTATGATAGGAGAGTATACGCTAAATACTGGTTCAACGTGCCATCGTTGAACATTAATGTTTTAAGTAATGTTGGAACGAAATTCCTTATCGCACGTTGCGGGGTGGGGGCTAAATGAAAAAAAATTAAACAATTTTTTTAACTGTATTATGCTACAACCCAGTATTATTTTGCATACTTTTAGGATTTCGTTGTTTAGATTCTAATAGACCGATTGTTATGAAAATTTGACAATGAGGTACTGATGACCAGCTGATAGTCCTTGGCTATACTTGGAAAAGATTGGATAAAAGAGCGTAGCACCGCCCATACAACTTGAAATTTAAAATGTTTATATATCATGAACTATCACGGCTATGAAGATGAGATTTGATATATAAGTTTCTCGTACAGTTCGAATTACAACCAGCGTGGAAGTGGGCTGTACTACGTCTCCTTTTCAAAAATCGCTCTGACGGCTTTTCTAATATACCAATTGCTCTGAAAATTCCACAATGTGGTACTGCTGACCTACTGATAGACCTTAGCTTTACTTAGTAGTGATTGGATAAAGGAGGTGGAAACGCCCATACAACTTGAAATTCGAAATGGCTATATCTCTTGATTTGGTATATATGTTGTCGGTTCAGTATGAATTAAAGCCAGGGTGGAAGTGGGAAGTGTCGCGGCCTTTTTAAGAGAATACGAACAGATAGGACCAGGCTATGTGCAAGCAAGTTGACTAAAGGGTCGAGGGGCCGCCCACACACGTCAATATTCGGCTATTACATATACTATGTCAAACAATTGTCCGTACACCAGATACTTGAGAACATATTTCAATGTATCTCAAAAAATATATAGCCGATTCCTTTTAAATTAGTTTTTTTTAAAGATCAATGCTTCTAACTTTTAAACAAAATATTTGAACAAATCGGCCATATATCTTTTGAGATACTGTTGACGGAAATATGCATTCCATCAACTATTTCATCTTCATCACAACATTCATCATCAACATAATGAATTTATATACATGTTACTAAATTTAATGGAAATATTTAAGTGACCTTATCAGTACTGTAACAACCACTATCTGTTTGTCTATACTCATTTGCTTGTACGTCTCTAATCACCCCTCAGGTCATTAACCATCGTTTATTTTTGGTTGCTGGTGCGTCGCCCACCTCTCTTCACTATAAGCTCCAGTTTTGTTACAACGGTTGCGTGTGATTTGCAACCCAGTTTAATGTTATAGCTGTGTAGCCATTTGAATGTTCATACATACATATGTATCTAATTATCTGGGAGAAAAGAAGAGGGAACAAGCAAATGAGTACGCATACTTTCATTCGTACATACATACGTTTGGTCGTTGCTAATACCTAAGCCTCGCTTACATTGGCATCGATATACATGCATATGATTGTTCTGCGCGATGGTGATGCTGAGTTGGCTATGTAGTCAATGACTTCATACGAGTTTGAAGTATTTGTACTATGTCAAACAGCTGTTTGCAATGTAATGCGAATATTTGTTATGTGCGTATTAGGTAGGTTTTTATGTGCTGTATTACACTATCATGATCGTTCTTATCAGAATTTTAAGTTGAATCGCACTCTCATCTTTTGACTGTCGAGTGAACAACACAAATCTTCGGATAAATATTCAAGCTAATCTTTTGTAAATTATTGCAGTGAAATAAACTTTCTGTGCAACCCTTGTTTAAGAAACACTTTTCTTTTCATTTCTTTGAAATCGTTATTAAACAAAGGGAATATTTCTCAACAGATACATTACAATATGTTCACAACTACCTGGTGTATGGACAATTGTATGATACAGTGTAGGAATGTGAGGTTCGGTACATATACTACTGACGTGATGCAAATTACTTTTGGGGAAAACCAATGAAAATATGGCGATTACAATGGTCAGACTATGAAACTAAGAAAGTGAAAGAGGTCAGTTTCGAGAGCATCCTAAATATCTTTATCTCAATAATGGATTGTTAAAAAAATGCAGAATAATCTTATATAGGCTACTATAATCACTGGAAATTATAAAGGACCCGATGTCCTGATTCCATCCAATCCCATGATACCTACAGACATGCCCGTAATAAAGCGCAAGGGCAGTCGCTTTCAGTCTGTATTTTAAATCTGACAAATCCGTGCTTTTCGCACGGACAATATATGTTGCATGTTCACGTGACCATCAAACTGATATATATTTGCACCAGATGGCAAAACTGGAAATTTTGTATGTAAAAAATATATACTTACAAAAAAATAACAAAATTGTGTTTCATTAAATTTACAATTCAGGGGTTGGAAGTGCAACGGTTACAAATATTATAGTATAATGAGAAGCTTTTTAGACAAATCAGCACACGATCGAAATCTTAACAAATAATTATTTTACATTCTTCTTCATAATATTAAAGTCAACTACAGATTTATTTGCCGATTGTCAATTAAACGTGGCATTATCCCATGTCGGAACGCCAGTAGATATATTCATTAACTACAAACATAATGGAAAAAAATAATTTTGTTCACCCTTTGACATTACAAAAACTTTGAAGGCAAAACTAAGTTTGGTAGGTCCAGCTAGTTTAATATATATTTTAGTTTTGAACCCAATAAAAAGTAAATTTAGAAAAGCCAAAGTGAAAGAAATTTAAAAACATTTTCGTAAATAAGTGCATTTTCTTAAAAATAGTAAATTTTCTCAAAAAAAAATAAAATGTACCTTTTCTTAAAAAAATACCTTATCTTAAAGAAGTACCTTTGCTTAAAAAAGTAAATTTTCTTACAAAAAGTACATTTTCTGACAACAAAAAAACTACCCTTTCTTTAAAGATAAATTTTTTTGTGAAACAAAATAACTTTTGTAGGGATAAGTATCTACTCTTAAAAAAGTACATATTCCTGAAAACAGAATCAATTCTAAAAAAATCCCATTTCTTAAAAAAACATTTCTTCAAAAAAATATCTTCTCTTAAAAGAATTAAATGATGTGTCAGGGGACACCCGGTTGGAACGAAGTTCCTTTCGCTATCTACTTTATTACCTACTAGGTAGTTCAAACACGCCTGTTGAAAAATATAAGTTAAATGGATCTTTAAGAAAAGATACTGTTGTAGAAAGCTATTCTTCCAACCCTATTAATAATTATTACCTCCATAATTTTTGTACGTCTTAAATTATCATTAGCTTTCAACTTCATAACTATGATCTTGTTTACAAAAATCGAAGTCTAATGTTGTAAACAAGGTCATAAAATTTTGGTAAACAATATCATAAAACTTACATACGCACACGCAGCACATGCAGCTAACATCGTAGCTGACTACTTGACTACGATCTTCGCCTCTGCCGCAGATCATCAGCTTTTCTCGGCTTGGGGAATCCTTTGCGTGCTGTAGATAGAAAAGGAGAAAGCATTATGTCTAGACGAGGCTACTGCGTGTTTTGCAATGTTTGGCATGGAGACAAGTGCTGCTGTTGTATGTGAATATTGTTATATCTGTATGCAAATCTGATTTGGAAAATAAGCTTCAAGATAAGAAAAATAAATTTGCTCTGTCTATTCCATTTTGGCAGTGAAACATCAACCATTGAATCTCTTTTCATTTCGTAAGAAGTTACATCTCAGTGCTACTAATTTCATTTCTTTTCAGACTTGCATTTTTACTTTTTTTTAACTTTCCGTGACTGAGAAATCAGTAAACTCTTAGACTTTTAAAAATAATTGAACATTATTTTTTTGTACCGAAACCCGGGAACCATATCCATTTTTTTTCTTTTTTTGTTGATTAAAATTTCGCGAAATTTTGTGAATATTCAGTGACAAGTGCGTGAGTGGTCCTGATCATACATTGTACATTTCATAAATTTGTAAGATTTTGTGTACACCCATTGCGCTTTCGCGCTTACGCACTGTGAAATTCCAGCCCACGAAGTGGCTGAATTTCATTCCCTTCTCTTAAATTCGGTGTCAGAATTTCCATTTTAAGTAATCAGAATGACAGATTTATCTCCACTTATTGCTAGTTAGCGAAGTTTGGCGGAAAACGTTAAGGAAATATACTCCAGATTTATGGGTAAAGAGCATAAGTCTCGCGGTTTTGTGAACAGCAATGCCCAGGAACTTGACCGCATCGACACGCAGTTTAAATAGCAAGACTTCGGAAGCTGCTGGTGACTTTGAGTTGAAGGATGTCTTAGAGCCTGATGAGAAGGGTGGTGCCTGCCCTTTCCAGTTGTAAGTCGGAGCACAGCTTAACTAAAAATACTCCCAACGATTGCCCGTCCCTTGCATTCCGTATTTCAGAACTGTCATTCTTAAGGGGGGAGTATGTTAGGGAGAGCTATTCTTCCAACCCCATTAATAATTATTACTTCCATCATTATTGTACGTCTTAAATTATCATTAGCTTGCAACATCATAACTATGGCCTTGTTTACAAAAATCGAAGTCTAATGTTGTAAACAAGGTCATAAAATTTTGGTAAACTAGATCATAAAACGCACCACATGCAGCTAACATCGTAGCTGACTAATTGACTACGATCTTCGCCTCTGCAGCAGATCAGCAGCTTTTCTCTGCTTAGGGAATCCTTTGCGTGCTGTAGATAGAAAGGCAGAAAGCAATCACTCAAGACGAGGCTACTGCGTGTTTTGCAATGTTTGGCATGGAGACAAGTGCTGCTGTTGTATGTGAATATTGTTATATCTGTATGCAAATCTGATTTGGAAAATAAGCTTCAAGATAAGAAAAATAAATTTGCTCTGTCTATTCCATTTTGGCAGTGAAACATCAACCATTGAATCTCTTTTCATTTCGTAAGAAGTTACATCTCAGTGCTACTAATTTCATTTCTTTTCAGACTTGCATTTTTACTTTTTTTTAACTTTCCGTGACTGAGAAATCAGTAAACTCTTAGACTTTTAAAAATAATTGAACATTATTTTTTGGTACCGAAACCCGGGAACCATATCCATTTTTTTTCTTTTTTTGTTGATTAAAATTTCGCGAAATTTTGTGAATATTCAGTGACAAGTGCGTGAGTGGTCCTGATCATACATTGTACATTTCATAAATTTGTAAGATTTTGTGTACACCCATTGCGCTTTCGCGCTTACGCACTGTGAAATTCCAGCCCACGAAGTGGCTGAATTTCATTCCCTTCTCTTAAATTCGGTGTCAGAATTTCCATTTTAAGTAATCAGAATGACAGATTTATCTCCACTTATTGCTAGTTAGCGAAGTTTGGCGGAAAACGTTAAGGAAATATACTCCAGATTTATGGGTAAAGAGCATAAGTCTCGCGGCAATGCCCAGGAACTTGACCGCATCGACACGCAGTTTAAATAGCAAGACTTCGGAAGCTGCTGGTGACTTTGAGTTGAAGGATGTCTTAGAGCCTGATGAGAAGGGTGGTGCCTGCCCTTTCCAGTTGTAAGTCGGAGCACAGCTTAACTAAAAATACTCCCAACGATTGCCCGTCCCTTGCATTCCGTATTTCAGAACTGTCATTCTTAAGGGGGGAGTATGTTAGAGAGAGCTATTCTTCCAACCCCATTAATAATTATTACTTCCATCATTATTGTACGTCTTAAATTATCATTAGCTTGCAACATCATAACTATGGCCTTGTTTACAAAAATCGAAGTCTAATGTTGTAAACAAGGTCATAAAATTTTGGTAAACTAGATCATAAAACGCACCACATGCAGCTAACATCGTAGCTGACTAATTGACTACGATCTTCGCCTCTGCAGCAGATCAGCAGCTTTTCTCTGCTTAGGGAATCCTTTGCGTGCTGTAGATAGAAAGGCAGAAAGCAATCACTCAAGACGAGGCTACTGCGTGTTTTGCAATGTTTGGCATGGAGACAAGTGCTGCTGTTGTATGTGAATATTGTTATATCTGTATGCAAATCTGATTTGGAAAATAAGCTTCAAGATATGAAAAATAAATTTGCTCTGTCTATTCCATTTTGGCAGTGAAACATCAACCATTGAATCTCTTTTCATTTCGTAAGAAGTTACATCTCAGTGCTCCTAATTTCATTTCTTTTCAGACTTGCATTTTTATTTTTTTTTTTTTTTTTAAATTTTCCGTGACTGAGAAATCAGTAAACTCTTTGACTTTTGAAAATAATTGATCAGATACTTTTTGTAAAATGGTAAACTTTTTAAAGGAAAATTTTTTTTTATAAAAGGTATAAACGGTATCAGAGACTTCAACGAAAGCTTGTCTTTTTAGGCTTTACTCAAGATTGGATAAGAAATTTGAACTGGAAGTTTAGGCACCTGTGTTGAAAACCCTCCCTTTAAATTTATCACCACAAACTCTTAATCCTTTACAATTCAGAGAATCTACCAAATTTGAGCTAACAGCCCCCAAATTCTTTGCAAGTAGACCCGTAGATCTCCTTATCGAAATGGATTCCAATGGAGACGATTGGCTCTTTTCTAGCCCAAAAAAACAGTTTCTGGCTGGATAATTGGCGGCCCAATAACGGGAAACGTCACGATACTCAAAAGGGAAAACGTCACCATACTCAAATCTCGCTTTGTAATACGATCACAATTGAGAAAATACTATCACTGTTTTGGGAGGTGGAAGAGACCCCAAAAAAGGTTTTGAGATCAGATGACGACAAATTCTGCGAAGCGAACTTCAAAGTCACGACCCGACGGAATATTTCTGGAAGGTATGTCGTTATTCTACCGTTCAATAGCTGTGAGGAACTAGGCTCATCAAGGAACATAGCTATGGCTCAATTACATCGTATAGAAAGAAAGCTTCTGAAAAGCCAGGAGATAAAGGAGCTATATGATAAAACTATTTTAGGATATCTCGTGATGGGTCATATGACGAAAATTACCTACCACTATTACCTACCACATCACGCAGTTATTAAGCCCGATCGGATTACAACAAAGTTGAGAGTTGTCTTCAACGCATCCAGCCCTACATCAAACATCCTACATCCGGGACCCATACTTCAACAGGATCTATTTATCCAAATTTTTAAATGGATATTTTTTAAGTATGTTTTTAATGCCGACGTAACGAAAATGTACCGGCAAATTTTGGTTGACACATCTCTAACAAAATATCAAAGAATTTTATTTCGAATGCCATCAGATGATCCAATAGAAGACCAAATTATTAACGGTTACATTTGGAGTAAACTGTGCACCATTCCATGCGTTAAGAACGTTACTTCAACTTGCGGAGGATGTAAAGGAAACCTGCCCGATAGCTGCAAACATAATTCGACAGAACTTGGTTTGTCGATGGGACACACTGTTAAAAAGCCAATCACAGCAAGAAACGAATTAAATTTGGCTTTAGATTCAAAGGGGTTTGAGCTAAGAAAATAATAGGCGAATGACCCTCTTCTTATTGAGCATTTGCCTGCAGACACTCTACTGCCCGTCGACTGGTTGGATTTGGCAGAGGACACTTCAATTATAACGCTGGGAATTAGATGGAACATCGCCATGGACTCATTCACTCTCACCGCACCGAAAATGGAAAACACAGACGCCTGCACCAAACGATAAGTTATCTCCACCATTGCTAAGCTTTTTAACCCATGTTGATGGGATAATGCAGCAAGTTTGGCTAGATAAAATAGATTGGAATGACAAGTTAAAACCTGTGATACAGATGAACTGGCAATATTTTGTGAAAACCTGTCGGGAAATTGGAGACCTGACAATTCCTTGCTGGATTAAATTTAACCTAAGAAGCCAGCTGGAAATCCATGGGTTTTGCGATGCCTCAGAGAGCGCGTATGCTGCGGCGATTTACATTCGAGTTGAAAATACACCAAACATGATTTACCCTTCTCTTTTGGCTGCAAAAACCAGAGTTTCCCTTTTAAAAAAGATATCGCTACAAAGACTCGAACTGTGTGGTGCGGTTTTATTGGCGAATCTGTCGGCAACTGTGGCTCCAAGTCTTCATATTTCGAACCACTCGATTTATTATTGAACAGACTCCACCCTAGTTTTAGCATGGCTCAAAAAACCTCCATGCTCTTGGAGCAACTTTGTGGGAAATAGACTTTCCGACATTCTCGATGGCGCAGGAGATGCAAAATGGTAACATGTCGACCCTGAACATAACCCTGCAGACATCGCCCGCCGCGGATGCTCTCCCGCCAATCTACGATCACATACACTATAGTGTCAAGGACCCACATGGCTTAAAACGCCCCGAACGCAGTGGCCGGTGAACAAAGTTGTGGATGACACAAATATTGAATCAAAACCCGTAAAGGTATTTGCCACCACTACCTCTGAAAACCATTTGGGTAGATTCTCATCGCTTCCACGCGCCTATAGAGTTTTGGCATACGTACTACGTTTTTGGAGAAACACAGCACAAAATCGCACTGACCTTAGAATATCATCGCTGGACACCACTTCCACAGAAATTGAACAAGTCAAAACTCTACTCATTATTCTTACGCAGAAGTATTATTTTGCCTTGGATTATCACGCATTGGAAAAAAAAGTCTCAAACTTCCCCCAGTAGCTGCTTATTACGTCTTAATCCTTTTCTAGATTCAAAGGGAGTAATTAGAGCCAATGGCAGATTAGTTCAGTCACCGACACTGACTTACAACGAACACCACCCCATCCTTTTGCCATATGACGCAAAGTTGACGAGGTTGCTAGTTAAGTTTTGTCACAAGGTTACTATTCACGGGGGAAATTAACTCACGACTCGTGTTTTAAGATCAGAGTTTTGGATATTTAGGCTTAAAACCCTTGTAAAAAAGGTGATACACCAGTGCAAAACATTCATACTATTTAAGAAGCAAGCTCAGGATCAGATAATGACATCCCTTCCACCGGAACGTACAATGTTATCAAGACCCTTCTACCAGACATGAGTGGATTTTGCAGGACCCTTTTCTATTAAGAATTTTACGGTAAGAGCTTGCCTTAGAACTAAATGATATGTTTGCATTTATGTATGCTTTGCTACAAAAGCAGTGCATTTGGAAGTAGCAAGTGATTTGTCGACACAATCTTTCTTAACTGCATTGGCTGGATTTATCGGACGTCGCGGATGTCCAGCAAGAATTTACTCTGATAATGGTACAAATTTCGTGGAAGCAGCTGAAATGATTCGTAAAGATAAGATGGCTTTCTTAAAAAATCTGCAAAGTGGTGCTCAACAGCAAAATATTAGTCAAAACCTAGAGTGGAGTTTCATTCCAGCAGGTGCTCCTCACATGGGAGGCCTCTGAGAGGCAGGCGTGAAGTCATTTAAAATACACTTTCGTAAATTTATTCCTAATATGAACTTAACGTTTGAAGAGTTTTCCACGATTTTCGCGAGAATTGAGGCCTGTCTAAACTCCAGACCTTTAAGTCCGGCTACTGATGATCCTGCTGATTTGTACCCTTTGACCCCCGGTGACTTTCTCATTGGTACTCCAATGTTGGCACCCGCTGAACCAGATTTGTCTGAAAATGACATAACGCTCTCAAACAGACGGAAGCGTTTAAAGATAATATCTCAAACCTTTTGCCAGAGATGGAAGGTGGAGTATTTAAATGAGTTACATCGTCGATATAATTGGAAGTATCAACGCGAGAATATAAAAATTGATGATCTTGTCATAATTAGCGACGATAAGGCAACCCCTAATGAATGGAAAATGGGTCGAGTTATAAAACCCTATCCCGGACCCGACCAAAGTGTCCATGTTGTCGAACTACGATCATCAAATGGCATACTTAAACGGCCAAAAACAAAAGTTATAAAACTATTTTCAGATCCATCACAATCTCGACCAGATTCACCAACAAACACTAATTCTCATACTCTTCTAGATATGGCCGCCTACCTCCCACGCCCAGAACTCAATAACCAGCGCCGTCATCAAGCGAACGCGCGTCACAAACAATGCAATGAAGGGCATCATCGGCCGAGTAACTGTCAATATTCCTGCGCACTATGTCAAAAGGACTATTCCGTGATCTGACCCCCTACTAGAGATATGAAACCGTAGAGCGCAGGGGTTACTGCAGAAACTGCCTCGCTACAAACCATCTGGCCCCTGATTGCTCTAGTTTGACTGGGTGTAGAAAATGCGATAGTCGTCATCACACGGAACTTCATGGGCCCGCACAATTACAAGAAATGCCATATCGACCTAATACAGCGGTGACCGATTTTAAGTGGTCTATCGTACGGCTTCCCACAGCCATGGTACGGGTTTCGGATGACAGGTTTGAAACGTGGAAATCAATGCAAGCCCTCATCAGTCAGTCCTCAACGGTTTCGCGCATCGCATATTCGACATTCAAAGGGTGATAGTGATAAGTGAACATTAGCAAACCATACATACTTAAATTGTAGAACATTTGATACATATATACAAATCATATATACAAAAAACAACACAGATGTATAGACATTACAAAGATGTTAAAAAACTGAAACACAAAACATGTTAAAACTTAAAACTATTGTGAATACTAAGATACACTTAGTACAAACACAACACTTTGAAATATTAAAACCACAAACATACAATTACAACATAGTAAAAACAAAATAAGTATTTGTATGCTAATAAAATCAACCAAACGCTTGTAAAAAAAAGTTTAGACATAACCACATTAAACAAGGATACATGTACATTTTGTAACTACAAATTTTGAATTACAATAATACACATCAAAACTCAATTATACTTTTAAATACACAAAAAAGTGATGGTCCGATCGCTTTAACAATAAGCTTGCGAATCTTGACCGCCTATATTGTAATCCAACTCTCCCCCGCCTCTTTTAATGACAATTTTTTTATATGTGTTGCTTTAAATATATATAGTTAACTGAGGGTATTAATTTGAATATGCTATGTAGCGCGGCGTTCAGTTATACTGAGATCTCGCAGTTTTTGGGATTCCGTACAAAAAGCGTGAGATCTACACACATTTTGACAGTGCTGGGATCTCAATAAATCCTTCGGTGATGTCGGTATGATACGTAAAATAAATAAATGGTTTCCCGTTTCATCCCCTGTAGGGATTAGGGAGGGCTTCTCACAACCAATGAGCTGTGTGCTTTCTAGTTTTACACTTACTGATTGGAACCTAGTGTTTTACACCGGTTCCGTACTGTATTTTGAGAAGCATTTTCATGGCTTAATACTCGGTAGTGTCGCCGTCACTAAGCGAGGTGACCGCCGTCGTAAAAAATTTTAAGGTGGTCAGAGCATGGATTGAATCCAGGGTCTTATGTACAAGAGCCGCGCACACTACCATTGCACCACCGACTGCCTCAGCTCTGGAATGATACAGCTCCGGTTATTTTATATCCTGTTATCAATACATAAGTACTAGTTTCTACAACGTAGAACGTACGTGAAAGTATAATTTATTTAATATAGACTGAGAAAAGTTATCTTCGGTGAACTGCTTTAAAAAAAATAGATTAATAAAGGTATCACTATATTTCAAAAGATGAAAATTTTTTGAGAATGATCTTGCTTATAATACTGCCAACGCCAACTATATTTAACGAAATGTTCATAAATATATAACTAAGTTATCTATCTTTGCAAAAAGCACGCGAAGATGAGCATATTAGTTCTTTCTTTTTAATGATGAGTTAAACATCAAGTAATGTTTAGGTTTGTTTTTAATACAACAATAATAGTAATGTTTTAAGTAATGTTGGAACGAAGTTCCTTATCGCACGTTGCGGGATGGGGGCTAAATGAAAAAAATAAACAATTTTTTTTAACGGTATTATGCTATAACCCAGTATTATTTTGCATTCTTTTAGGATGTCGTGGTTTAGTGTTTGAAAGTTGTACCAATTCGATTTGTTATTTTATTTTATTGCATACCTTTAGACATGTTATGCAAATGGAAAGTGCGGCAAAGATTTGTACAGTCAGGGACGTGTGTATGTGAGGGTTGCTTTCTTTCATGTTCGCTTTGTGATAGTCATGCCCATGTGAAGTGTTCTGGCTTCAATGGATGGCATTATGACATAATTGCGGCTAAGGAAACCGTGCATCGCTGAACATGTTGGAAGTGTAGCGAATTCGATGTTGACTTTAATAAGCTCCCTGTAGTAAATAAAATAATCGTTTGATAAAAAACACTAACTACAAATTAACTATTTTGCAAATGACTACAAATTGGTTTAAATCTCATGCAGATACCAACCAAATATATTGCATAGAAACACACGTAAGAAATAAATAAAAGCAAAATAAGTAAGTGAGAAAAAAATATGAAAAAAAGAAGCATGTCATGAAGTCAAATATCGCATGTCAATCAAAGCAAACGAGGACAGTGCTCAATATTAATCAAGTGAGGAAAAACCAATTAAATATTGAAAGATTATAATAAAATTAATAAAAGTGATACTGGTATATTATAAAATAAAATAAATAATAACAATGCGGCAATTAAGAATGTTTTTCCAATATTTTTCATCTGAATTGTTTTCATTACAACTTTTATTTTTAGTCATAAAATGTAATGTATGGGGGGGTTGGTTGCCTGTTAGTAGAAAAAAGTCCGTTGTACAAATATTTTCCAAAAGTACAAAAGTCCTTTATTTATAATTTGATCAAGGTCTTTCATCTGCATAAAATGAATGAAAACAATAACAAAAATAAGTTAAACGGTATAGAAAGAGCAGTACTTTGAAACAACAAAATGTGCGAGTAGCAACATGTTAATGTTTCTCACTCCACCACCCGTGCAGGAACAAAACAAACAGCGACGGCTTGTCACCATCTCGGTATTTGCTTTGCCCACACGAGCAGCTACGCACAACAAAAACAACAGACTAGCAAGCAGCGACAGTTTTTCACTTCCTCGGTGCTTGTGTTGTCCGTTGACGTAGTCGTGTGACCACTCATACCAACCTGCATAAAATGAATGAGCGTTCCTTGCTGAGTGCTCCCCTTTTATACTCTCAAGAAAAGAGCTTTTAACAATTTAACGAAACAAAACAAAATCAACGAAAGACCGATCGTTAACAAGCACTCAACAAAGAAAAGCTTTACAACTACTAGTGACAGCAAGTTAATGGTTACTTCACACCATTGTGTGGTTACTAAAACTTTAACAATGTTCAAATGGGAATATTCAGCAAAACAAGTAATTTTAATAGTAAATGGATAAAAAAGGGAATAAATATGTTAAAATATATACATAAAACAGCCACATCTCATCGAACTGCTACAGACTCCCCCTTTGACGTGCATTTTCTCGTCCCGAGCAACACGTCAACAATTAAGTCTTCTTATCCGGTCTGCCACGTCTTCTCATTGGATGTACAGGAACTGGCTTCTCCTTGGTGTTGTTGCCTTTATAAATTGACAAGGCCGAGGCATGATATGCACCAAGTGGGCTGTGCAAATTATCGGGTGATGAAACTTCATACGTAGATGAACCAATTTTGCGAGTAATAATATAAGGGCCATCTCGCTTTGGCACAAATTTTGATGTTATACCCTTGGTAGTGTTGCTAAGCACGTGAGTGTCAACAAGTACTTCTGTTCCGACTTCGAAATCAGGCTGTGGTCGTCTATGGCTATCGACATACGTTTTATTCCTATCTTGGGTTTTCATTTCGGTTTCCTTGGCATCTTTTAATATGTCGACCATGGTACGAATATATGGTGATATTTCGGGAATAAAATTTTCGCTTTCAACAATTGCTCTGACATCATGGTGCACATCATCTAGTGTACGCATCTCTCGACCAAATGTCAAGAAAGATGAGCTAAATCCGGTACTTTGACATTTTGCCGAATTCAGGGCAAATCGAACTGCTGGCAAACAATGGTGCCAATTTTCATGGTGATTCTGCACAAATATAGCCAGTTGACTCTTTAGATCTCTGTTCTTCCGCTCTACGGGGTTTGCTTCGGGATGATAGACGGATGTGAATTGCTGCTGAATACCGAGGCAATATGTAACTTTTTCCATGATTGCCGAAATAAACTGAACTCCATTGTCAGATTTAATACGACGGGGAACTCCCTAGCGTAAAAAGATTTCTTCAATTAAAATTTTCTCACATGCTTCAGCTGTTGCCTCAAGTAGCTTAAATAATTCCGTCCAACGTCTTGCTACATCCTCCACTATCAGCATCCATCGGTGGCCATCTTCGGTTTGTGGCAAAGGTCCAAACAAATCTATCGCCAAAATCTCAAACCGTTGCTTACTACTCACGGTCTGTAAAAGTCCCACAGGCTTCATGTTTCTCGCTTTAAAACGCTGACATTCGATGCATCTTTTGACATATTTTGCTATTTCACTTCTCATACCGGGCCAAAAATACCTGCCTGCAATTATAGCGATGGTTCTTTCTGTTCCATAATGTCCTGCTGTTGTTTCATCGTGGTACGCTTTCAAGATTTCGTGACGTTCATGTGAAGGGACAACAAGTTGCGCATCCTCGGTGTCATCATTGCCATAACAATAGAGTATGCCATCATTTAAGATATCGCTTCTGTTGATCCAGCGTAATGAATTTTCATCAACATTCTCCAACGACGTGATAATAGCGTTGAGGTATTCGTCCTTCATCTGTTCTTCTCGTATTTCCGCTGAACCTCTGCGTGGCATATCGATGTAAAAAGAACATATACAATTTTCTCCAATTTCATGATTGTCTTCAGTACAGGTAGGTCTAGACAGCATATCAGCAGTAGCGTTAATCTTACCAGGGACATAATCAATTTGAAAAATACATTGCTGGATTTGCAATCCCCATCGTGCAAGTCTGCCTGTTGGCGATTTCAATGTCAGCAACCATTTTAACGGCTGATGATCGGTCAAAAGTTTAACTTCGCTGCCCTCAATGTAACCTCGGAATTTGCTACATGCCCAAACAATAGCCAGAGCCTCTCGTTCAGTCGTCGAATAATTGCGTTCAGCTTTGCTCAATAAACGGCTAGCATATTCAATCGGGTGTTCGTCTTTTCCCTCCCCCTGGAATAGAACAGCTCCTAGGGCATAAGCACTTGCGTCCGTCTGGATTGTAAATGGCTTATCATCTATGGCCTGTTTTAAAATTGGTGATGTTGTCAAAGCTTCTTTTAGTGCGTCGAATGCATCTTCTTCCGTCTTACTCCATGACCATACGGCTGACTTTTTGGTAAGATTAGTAAGTGGTCTAGGAATTTCAGCATACTGATTACTAAAACGCCTATACCAGGAACAGGTCTGAATGAATGAAATAAGCTCCTTTATGTTTCTGGGTTCTCTGCGTTCCTTAATTGCCTGCACCTTTCCCGCATCTACTGCTATACCTTCGGTTGTAAGGACATGCCCCAAAAATTGTACTCTTGCACAACAAAAGCGGCACTTATCGCTATTCAGTCGTAGTTGGTACAACAAAAGCCCTCCAAAATTATTTCCAGTTCACTTAGATGCTTCGCAAAACTTTCAGAGCAAATAATAATATCATCCAGGTAGGCGACAATACATATACCGGGAATTCCAGCCTTGAAACGGTTCATCAATCTTTGAAACGTAGCGGGCGCATTTCTAAGTCCGAATGGCATTCGTTTAAATTTATACGTTCCAAATGGTGTAATTATGCATGTCTTGTCCCGATCTTCCTTAGCGACTTCGACCTGGTAGTACCCACTTTGCAAGTCAAGCGTAGTCATGTACTTAGTGCTTTTTGCTGCATGCAATAGGTCGTCCATACGTGGTAGTGGTTAACGATCTGGTATGGTCACTGCGTTTAATTTTCTGTAATCCACACACACACGTATTGTTCCATCTTTCTTAGGCACCATTACTACGGGCGAGGCCCAAGCTGATTCGCACTCCTCGATTATATCGTTTTCAAGCATTACCATGATTTCATTTTTTAACTCTCGTGCTTTGGCATATGACATCCGATATGGCGGTGAGAATATAGGTTCATGATTCCCAGTGTCAATTTTGTGCTCTGCATAGGGCGTTGTCGAATTTGATGGTCCAAAGACAACTGCATACTTCAACAAGTCTTTCTCCAATTGCACTTTTTCTTCAAAGCTTAAATTGACAGCATCGGTTGTTTTTAAAATCTTGTAGTCAAAGGCGCATAGTGGGGTGAATTTTGCATCCATATCATCGATCTTGGCATTATCGCTTTCACCAGTGAAAAGTATCGGTTCACTAGTTCTTTCCGGGGTCTCCAT
Source organism: Phaonia tiefii (assembly GCA_963931995.1). NCBI lineage: Eukaryota > Metazoa > Arthropoda > Insecta > Diptera > Muscidae > Phaonia > Phaonia tiefii. The sequence continues at coordinate 107,897,431 of OZ008368.1, read as the reverse complement.
ATCTACCGGTACTGCATCCTTAAATATTGCCTGGATAGAATGTGGGGAATAGTCATTAGACCCGGAGTAACTCAGTCAATAGCTTTCAAAACCCGATACGTGAGTTTGGCAAAATCTTTTCGGTGTTATAAATTTAGCTTCGACGCGTTCAGCGGCAACCTCTGTCGTCTTGCGCTTGGGATACGTCTCCACAACTTTAATTGTTTCCAGTAAATTTAACTCTAGAGGCCATCTTTCTTGGAAATCGAATACCTGACTAGGGCAACCCTCAAAATACCAGAATCGCTGACCCATATTCAGAACTATATTTGCCTGTTCCATGAAATCTGTTCCAAGTAGCGCTAGATTATTCTTCTCCTCCGGAAAAATCAAAAATTTTATATCAAGGCCTCGTTCGCCTATCCAAATTTTGCAGGTTGTCGATAATAATATTCGGGCACTTGTAGTCCCATCAGCCAGGGTAGGTTGGCAATCAATAGTGTCGAAAACACAACCTTTAAATTCCATAATGCGTTTCAAATTTGCACTCGCAATGCTGGTTTTAGCTCCGGAATCAAAATAAGCCTGCCCAGGTACTCCAAACAGTTCAACGTTCACAGCGGGAACTTCACTACCAAGAGGAAGGCCAAAGGAATTAAAGGCAATAGAGGTCGGCGTAGTACCACTATGTTTTTTACTGCAATTTGGACAGTTGGAACGTACGAAACCAGGAGCATTACATCCATAACATGCTACACTTTGTCTGGCAACAACAGGATTTACAACGACTGGCTCTTGTTTCGCGTCGTCATTGCGTTTTTTGAAACAATTTTCAGCCTTATGACCCTTCTTGCGACAATAGGAGCATCTTATCGGACCACCTTCACGACCACTGGAAACAATTTTGACATCAGCGTTCACCGTACCGCGTTCACTTATGACCTGCTCCGCTTCTCTCGCATCGGCCAACAATTCATCAAAAGTTTTAATTTTATGGCGATATACTCGTTCACGAATCTGCGAATGTAGTAAACCAAACAGCATATCAATTTGTTCTTCTTCAGCTGGACATTTCGACAACTGGGCAAACAAAGCCCTCTTCTTGCGCACGAATGAATCTGTAGCTTCCCTCTTTTGTTGTTTGTTCTCGTTGATTTCAGCGTAAATGCGCCATGCTGGCTTTGGAGGCGAAAACGAATCTCGTATCATACGAATGACGTCATCAAATGTTTTCGCGCTGGATTTCACACCACGCCACCACTCCGCAGCATCCCCTTCAATCAGCATCGGCATACCATTCACCGCATTAGAGTCACTTATATTCTCAACAGTTTTGAAAGTCGTAATTGCAGAAATAAATTCGTCGACTTTTGACGAGCAACGATCACCATTGTAACGGGCAGAGCAACTGCTAAATGAGCCATATCTCTCGCTGGGTTTATTCACCGCTCCTAATAAACGCTCACATTGTTCTGTCGACAACGTCACCATGTTTGACTTTGCTGCAATTCTTGAACTTCTTCTTAAATTTTCCACCGCTTCACCTTCTTCCCAATAAATGTCCCAAAAGTGCTTTGCCACGATGTGCCTATGTGAATGACGGAATTGAAGAAAGTTTCCAGGAAAACGAAGAAAAAACGATGCTTTGTTCTCTAGCCACTAAGTTGGGCACCAATTATAGGGGGGGTTGGTTGCCTTTTAGTAGGAAAAAGTCCGTTGTACAAATATTTTCCAAAAGTACAAAACTCCTTTATTTATAATTTGTTCAAAGTCTTTCATCTGCATAAAATGAATGAAAACAATAACAAAAATAAGTTAAACGGTATAGAAAGAGCAGTACTTTGAAACAACAAAATGTGCGAGTAGCAACATGTTAATGTTTCTCACTCCACCACCTGTGCAGGAACAAAACAAACAGCGACGGCTTGTCACCGTCTCGGTATTTGCTTTGCCCACACGAGCAGCTACGCACAACAAAAACAACAGACTAGCAAGCAGCGACAGTTTTTCACTGCCTCGGTGCTTGTGTTGTCCGTTGACGTAGTCGTGTGACCACTCATACCAACGTGCATAAAATGAGTGAGCGTTCCTTGCTGAGTGCTCCCCTTTTATACTCTCAAGAAAAGAGCTTTTAACAATTTAACGAAACAAAACAAAATCAACGAAAGACCGATCGTTAACAAGCACTCAACAAAGAAAAGCTTTACAACTACTAGTGACAGCAAGTTAATGGTTACTTCACACCATTGTGTGGTTACTAAAACTTTAACAATGTTCAAATGGGAATGTTCAGCAAAACAAGTAATTTTAATAGTAAATGGATATAAAAGGGAATAAATATGTTAAAATATATACATAAAATAGCCACATCTCATCGAACTGCTACAGACTCCCCCTTTGACGTGCATTTTCTCGTCCCGAGCAACACGTCAACAATTAGGTCATCTTCTTCGGTCTGCCACGTCTTCTCATTGGATGTACAGGAACTGGCTTCTCCTTCGTGTTGTTGCCTTTATAAATTGACAAGGCAGAGGCATGATATGCACCATGTGGGCTGTGCAAATTATCGGGTGATGAAACTGCATACGTAGATGAACCAATTTTGCGAGTAATAATATAAGGGCCATCTCGCTTTGGCACAAATTTTGATGTTATACCCTTGGTAGTGTTGCTAAGCACGTGAGTGTCAACAAGTACTTCTGTGCCGACTTCGAAATCAGGCTGTGGTCGTCTATGGCTATCGACATACGTTTTATTCCTATCTTGGGTTTTCATGTCGGTTTCCTTGGCATCTTTTAATATGTCGACCATGGTACGAATATATGGTGATATTTCGGGAATAAAATTTTCGCTTTCAACAATTGCTCTGACATCATGGTGCACATCATCTAGTGTACGCATCTCTCGACCAAATGTCGAAAGATGAGCTAAATCCGGTACTTTGACATTTTGCCGAATTCAGGGCAAATCGAACTGCTGGCAAACAATGGTGCCAATTTTCATGGTGTATCTGCACACATATAGCCAGTTGACTCTTTAGATCTCTGTTCTTCCGCTCTACGGGGTTTGCTGCGGGATGATAGACGGGTGTGAATTGCTGCTGAATACCGAGGCAATATGTAACTTTTTGCATGATTGCCGAAATAAACTGAACTCCATTGTCAGATTTAATACGACGGGGAACTCCCTAGCGTAAAAAGATTTCTTCAATTAAAATTTTCGCACATGCTTCAGCTGTTGCCTCAAGTAGCTTAAATAATTCCGTCCAACGGCTTGCTACATCCTCCACTATCAGCATCCATCGGTGGCCATCTTCGGTTTGTGGCAAAGGTCCAAACAAATCTATCGCCAAAATCTCAAACCGTTGCTTACTACTCACGGTCTGTAAAAGTCCCACAGGCTTCATGTTTCTCGCTTTAAAACGCTGACATTCGATGCATCTTTTGAAATATTTTGCTATTTCACTTCTCATACCGGGCCAAAAGTACCTGCCTGCAATTCTAACGATGGTTCTTTCTGTTCCATAATGTCCTGCTGTTGTTTCATCGTGGTACGCTTTCAAGATTTCGTGACGTTCATGTGAAGGGACAACAAGTTGCGCATCCTCGGTGTCATCATTGCCATAACAATAGAGTATGCCATCATTTAAGATATAGCTTCTGTTGATCCAGCGTAATGAATTTTCATCAACATTCTCCAACGACGTGATAATAGCGTTGAGGTATTCGTCCTTCATCTGTTCTTCTCGTATTTCCGCTGAACCTCTGCGTGGCATATCGATGTAAAAAGAACATATACAATTTTCTCCAATTTCATGATTGTCTTCAGTACAGGGAGGTCTAGACAGCATATCAGCAGTAGCGTTAATCTTACCAGGGACATAATCAATTTGAAAAATACATTGCTGGATTTGCAATCCCCATCGTGCAAGTCTGCCTGTTGGCGATTTCAATGTCAGCAACCATTTTAACGGCTGATGATCGGTCAAAAGTTTAACTTCGCTGCCCTCAATGTAACCTCGGAATTTGCTACATGCCCAAACAATAGCCAGAGCCTCTCGTTCAGTCGTCGAATAATTGCGTTCAGCTTTGCTCAATAAACGGCTAGCATATTCAATCGGGTGTTCGTCTTTTCCCTCCCCCTGGAGTAGAACAGCTCCTAGGGCATAAGCACTTGCGTCCGTGTGGATTGTAAATGGCTTATCATCTATGGCCTGTTTTAAAATTGGTGATGTTGTCAAAGCTTCTTTTAGTGCGTCGAATGCATCTTCTTCCGTCTTACTCCATGACCATACGGCTGACTTTTTGGTAAGATTAGTAAGTGGTCTAGGAATTTCAGCATACTGATTACTAAAACGCCTATACCAGGAACAGGTCTGAATGAATGAAATAAGCTCCTTTATGTTTCTGGATTCTCTGCGTTCCTTAATTGCCTGCACCTTTCCCGCATCTACTGCTATACCTTCGGTTGTAAGGACATGCCCCAAAAATTGTACTCTTGCACAACAAAAGCGGCACTTATCGCTATTCAATCGTAGTTGGTACAACAAAAGCCCTCCAAAATTATTTCCAGTTCACTTAGATGCTTCGCAAAACTTTCAGAGCAAATAATAATATCATCCAGGTAGGCGACAATACATATACCGGGAATTCCAGCCTTGAAACGGTTCATCAATCTTTGAAACGTAGCGGGCGCATTTCTAAGTCCGAATGGCATTCGTTTAAATTTATACGTTCCAAATGGTGTAATTATGCATGTCTTGTCCCGATCTTCCTTAGCGACTTCGACCTGGTAGTACCCACTTTGCAAGTCAAGCGTAGTCATGTACTTAGTGCTTTTTGCTGCATGCAATAGGTCGTCCATACGTGGTAGTGGTTAACGATCTGGTATGGTCACTGCGTTTAATTTTCTGTAATCCACACACACACGTATTGTTCCATCTTTCTTAGGCACCATTACTACGGGCGAGGCCCAAGCTGATTCGCACTCCTCGATTATATCGTTTTCAAGCATTACCATGATTTCATTTTTTAACTCTCGTGCTTTGGCATATGACATCCGATATGGCGGTGAGAATATAGGTTCATTATTCCCAGTGTCAATTTTGTGCTCTGCATAGGGCGTTGTCGAATTTGATGGTCCAAAGACAACTGCATACTTCAACAAGTCTTTCTCCAATTGCACTTTTTCTTCAAAGCTTAAATTGACAGCATCGGTTGTTTTTAAAATCTTGTAGTCAAAGGCGCATAGTGGGGTGAATTTTGCATCCATATCATCGATCTTGGCATTATCGCTTTCACCAGTGAAAAGTATCGGTTCACTAGTTCTTTCCGGGGTCTCCATATCTACCGGTACTGCATCCTTAAATATTGCCTGGATAGAATGTGGGGAATAGTCATTAGACCCGGAGTAACTCGGTCAATAGCTTTCAAAACCCGATACGTGAGTTTGGCAAAATCTTTTCGGTGTTATAAATTTAGCTTCGACGCGTTCAGCGGCAACCTCTGTCGTCTTGCGCTTGGGATACGTCTCCACAACTTTAATTGTTTCCAGTAAATTTAACTCTAGAGGCCATCTTTCTTGGAAATCGAATACCTGACTAGGGCAACCCTCAAAATACCAGAATCGCTGACCCATATTCAGAACTATATTTGCCTGTTCCATGAAATCTGTTCCAAGTAGCGCTAGATTATTCTTCTCCTCCGGAAAAATCAAAAATTTTATATCAAGGCCTCGTTCGCCTATCCAAATTTTGCAGGTTGTCGATAATAATTTTCGGGCACTTGTAGTCCCATCAGCAAGGGTAGTTTGGCAATCAATAGTGTCGAAAACACAACCTTTAAATTCCATAATGCGTTTCAAATTTGCACTCGCAATGCTGGTTTTAGCTCCGGAATCAAAATAAGTCTGCCCAGGTACTCCAAACAGTTCAACGTTCACAGCGGGAACTTCACTACCAAGCCGCAGGCCAAAGGAATTAAAGGCAATAGATGTCGGCGTAGTACCACTATGTTTTTTACTGCAATTTGGACAGTTGGAACGTACGAAACCAGGAGCATTACATCCATAACATGCTACACTTTGTCTGGCAACAACAGGATTTACAACGACTGGCTCTTGTTTCGCGTCGTCATTGCGTTTTTTGAAACAATTTTCAGCCTTATGACCCTTCTTGCGACAATAGGAGCATCTTATCGGACCACCTTCACGACCACTGGAAACAATTTTGACATCAGCGTTCACCGTACCGCGTTCACTTATGACCTGCTCCGCTTCTCTCGCATCGGCCAACAATTCATCAAAAGTTTTAATTTTATGGCGATATACTCGTTCACGAATCTGCGAATGTAGTAAACCAAACAGCATATCAATTTGTTCTTCTTCAGCTGGACATTTCGACAACTGGGCAAACAAAGCCCTCTTCTTGCGCACGAATGAATCTGTAGCTTCCCTCTTTTGTTGTTTGTTCTCGTTGATTTCAGCGTAAATGCGCCATGCTGGCTTTGGAGGCGAAAACGAATCTCGTATCATACGAATGACGTCATCAAATGTTTTCGCGCTGGATTTCACACCACGCCACCACTCCGCAGCATCCCCTTCAAGCAGCATCGGCATACCATTCACCGCATTAGAGTCACTTATATTCTCAACAGTTTTGAAAGTCGTAATTGCAGAAATAAATTCGTCGACTTTTGACGAGCAACGATCACCATTGTAACGGGCAGAGCAAGTGCTAAATGAGCCATATCTCTCGCTGGGTTTATTCACCGCTCCTAATAAACGCTCACATTGTTCTGTCGACAACGTCACCATGTTTGACTTTGCTGCAATTCTTGAACTTCTTCTTAAATTTTCCACCGCTACATCTTCTTCCCAAGAAATGTCCCAAAAGTGCTTTGCCACGATGTGCCTATGTGAATGACGGAATTGAAGAAAGTTTCCAGGAAAACGAAGAAAAAACGATGCTTTGTTCTCTAGCCACTAAGTTGGGCACCAATTATAGGGGGGGTTGGTTGCCTTTTAGTAGGAAAAAGTCCGTTGTACAAATATTTTCCAAAAGTACAAAACTCCTTTATTTATAATTTGTTCAAAGTCTTTCATCTGCATAAAATGAATGAAAACAATAACAAAAATAAGTTAAACGGTATAGAAAGAGCAGTACTTTGAAACAACAAAATGTGCGAGTAGCAACATGTTAATGTTTCTCACTCCACCACCCGTGCAGGAACAAAACAAACAGCGACGGCTTGTCACCGTCTCGGTATTTGCTTTGCCCACACGAGCAGCTACGCACAACAAAAACAACAGACTAGCAAGCAGCGACAGTTTTTCACTGCCTTGGTGCTTGTGTTGTCCGTTGACGTAGTCGTGTGACCACTCATACCAACGTGCATAAAATGAGTGAGCGTTCCTTGCTGAGTGCTCCCCTTTTATACTCTCAAGAAAAGAGCTTTTAACAATTTAACGAAACAAAACAAAATCAACGAAAGACCGATCGTTAACAAGCACTCAACAAAGAAAAGCTTTACAACTACTAGTGACAGCAAGTTAATGGTTACTTCACACCATTGTGTGGTTACTAAAACTTTAACAATGTTCAAATGGGAATGTTCAGCAAAACAAGTAATTTTAATAGTAAATAGACATAAAAGGGAATAAATATGTTAAAATATATACATAAAACAGCCACATCTCATCGAACTGCTACAGACTCCCCCTTTGACGTGCATTTTCTCGTCCCGAGCAACACGTCAACAATTAGGTCTTCTTCTTCGGTCTGCCACGTCTTCTCATTGGATGTACAGGAACAGGCTTCTCCTTCGTGTTGTTGCCTTTATAAATTGACACGGCCGAGGCATGATATGCACCAAGTGGGCTGTGCAAATTATCGGGTGATGAAACTTCATACGTAGATGAACCAATTTTGCGAGTAATAATATAAGGGCCATCTCGCTTTGGCACAAATTTTGATGTTATACCCTTGGTAGTGTTGCTAAGCACGTGAGTGTCAACAAGTACTTCTGTGCCGACTTCGAAATCAGGCTGTGGTCGTCTATGGCTATCGACATACGTTTTATTCCTATCTTGGGTTTTCATTTCGGTTTCCTTGGCATCTTTTAATATGTCGACCATGGTACGAATATATGGTGATATTTCGGGAATAAAATTTTCGCTTTCAACAATTGCTCTGACATCATGGTGCACATCATCTAGTGTACGCATCTCTCGACCAAATGTCAAGAAAGATGAGCTAAATCCGGTACTTTGACATTTTGCCGAATTCAGGGCAAATCGAACTGGTGGCAAACAATGGTGCCAATTTTCATGGTGATTCTGCACAAATATAGCCAGTTGACTCTTTAGATCTCTGTTCTTCCGCTCTACGGGGTTTGCTTCGGGATGATAGACGGGTGTGAATTGCTGCTGAATACCGAGGCAATATGTAACTTTTTGCATGATTGCCGAAATAAACTGAACTCCATTGTCAGATTTAATACGACGGGGAACTCCCTAGCGTAAAAAGATTTCTTCAATTAAAATTTTCGCACATGCTTCAGCTGTTGCCGCAAGTAGCTTAAATAATTCCGTCCAACGGCTTGCTACATCCTCCACTATCAGCATCCATCGGTGGCCATCTTCGGTTTGTGGCAAAGGTCCAAACAAATCTATCGCCAAAATCTCAAACCGTTGCTTACTACTCACGGTCTGTAAAAGTCCCACAGGCTTCATGTTTCTCGCTTTAAAACGCTGACATTCAATAGAGTATGCCATCATTTAAGATATAGCTTCTGTTGATCCAGCGTAATGAATTTTCATCAACATTCTCCAACGACGTGATAATAGCGTTGAGGTATTCGTCCTTCATCTGTTCTTCTCGTATTTCCGCTGAACCTCTGTGTGGCATACCGATGTAAAAAGAACATATACAATTTTCTCCAATTTCATGATTGTCTTCAGTACAGAGAGGTCTAGACAGCATATCAGCAGTAGCGTTAATCTTACCAGGGACATAATCAATTTGAAAAATATATTGCTGGATTTGCAATCCCCATCGTGCAAGTCTGCCTGTTGGCGATTTCAATGTCAGCAACCATTTTAACGGCTGATGATCGGTCAAAAGTTTAACTTCGCTGCCCTCAATGTAACCTCGGAATTTGCTACATGCCCAAACAATAGCCAGAGCCTCTCGTTCAGTCGTCGAATAATTGCGTTCAGCTTTGCTCAATAAACGGCTAGCATATTCAATCGGGTGTTCGTCTTTTCCCTCCCCCTGGAGTAGAACTGCTCCTAGGGCATAAGCACTTGCGTCCGTCTGGATTGTAAATGGCTTATCATCTATGGCCTGTTTTAAAATTGGTGATGTTGTCAAAGCTTCTTTTAGTGCGTCGAATGCATCTTCTTCCGTCTTACTCCATGACCATACGGCTGACTTTTTGGTAAGATTAGTAAGTGGTCTAGGAATTTCAGCATACTGATTACTAAAACGCCTATACCAGGAACAGGTCTGTATGAATGAAATAAGCTCCTTTATGTTTCTGGGTTCTCTGCGTTCCTTAATTGCCTGCACCTTTCCCGCATCTACTGCTATACCTTCGGTTGTAAGGACATGCCCCAAAAATTTTACTCTTGCACAACAAAAGCGGCACTTTCCAAAACTATTTCCAGTTCACTTAGATGCTTCGGAAAACTTTCAGAGCAAATAATAATATCATCCAGGTAGGCGACAATACATATACCGGGAATTCCAGCCTTGAAACGGTTCATCAATCTTTGAAACGTAGCCGGCGCATTTCTAAGTCCGAATGGCATTCTTTTAAATTTATACGTTCCAAATGGTGTAATTATGCATGTTTTGTCCCGATCTTCCTTAGCGACTTCGACCTGGTAGTACCTACTTTGCAAGTCAAGCGTAGTCATGTACTTAGTGCTTTTTGCTGCATGCAATAGGTCGTCCATACGTGGTAGTGGATAACGATCTGGTATGGTCACTGCGTTTAATTTTCTGTAATCCACACACACACGTATTGTTCCATCTTTCTTAGGCACCATTACTACGGGCGAGGCCCAAGCTGATTCGCACTCCTCGATTATATCGTTTTCAGGCATTACCATGATTTCATTTTTTAACTCTCGTGCTTTGGCATATGACATCCGATATGGCGGTGAGAATATAGGTTCATGATTCCCAGTGTCAATTTTGTGCTCTGCATAGGGCGTTGTCGAATTTGATGGTCCAAAGACAACTGCACACTTCAACAAGTCTTTCTCCAATTGCACTTTTTCTTCAAAGCTTAAATTGACAGCATCGGTTGTTTTTAAAATCTTGTAGTCAAAGGCGCATAGTGGGGTGAATATTGCATCCATATCATCGATCTTGGCATTATCGCTTTCACCAGTGAAAAGTATCGGTTCTCTAGTTCTTTCCGGGGTCTCCATATCTACCGGTACTGCATCCTTAAATATTGCCTGGATAGAATGTGGGGAATAGTCATTAGACCCGGATTAACTCGGTCCATAGCTTTCAAAATCCGATACGTGAGTTTGGCAAAATCTTTTCGGTGTTACAAATTTAGCTTCGACGCGTTCAGCGGCAACCTCTGTCGTCTTGCGCTTGGGATACGTCTCCACAACTTTAATTGTTTCCAGTAAATTTAACTCTAGAGGCCATCTTTCTTGGAAATCGAATACCTGACTAGGGTAACCCTCAAAATACCAGAATCGCTGACCCATATTCAGAATTATATTTGCCTGTTCCATGAAATCTGTTCCAAGTAGCGTTAGATTATTCTTCTCCTCCGGAAAAATCAAAAATTTTATATCAAGGCCTCGTCCGCCTTTCCAAATTTTGCAGGTTGTCGATAATAATTTTCGGGCACTTGTAGTCCCATCAGCAAGGGTAGTTTGGCAATCAATAGTGTCGAAAACACAACCTTTAAATTCCATAATGCGTTTCAAATTTGAACTCGCAATGCTGGTTTTAGCTCCGGAATCAAAATAAACCTGCCCAGGTACTCCAAACAGTTCAACGTTCACAGCGGGAACTTCATTACCAAGCCGCAGGCCAAAGGAATTAAAGGCAATAGATGTCGGCGTAGTACCACTATGTTTTTTACTGCAATTTGGACAGTTGGAACGTACGAAACCAGGAGCATTACATCCATAACATGCTACACTTTGTCTGGCAACAACAGGATTTACAACGACTGGCTCTTGTTTCGCGTCGTCATTGCGTTTTTTGAAACAATTTTCAGTCTTATGACCCTTCTTGCGACAATAGGAGCCTCTTACCGGACCACCTTCACGACCACTGGAAACAATTTTGACATCAGCGTTCACCGTACCGCGTTCACTTATGACCTGCTCCGCTTCTCTCGCATCGGCCAACAATTCATCAAAAGTTTTAATTTTATGGCGATATACTCGTTCACGAATCTGCGAATGTAGTAAACCAAACAGCATATCAATTTGTTCTTCTTCAGCTGGACATTTCGACAACTGGGCAAACAAAGCCCTCTTCTTGCGCACGAATGAAAGAATGTCAAGATATTTTTGTGGTTATTAACAAAGGTAAGTAAAATATGCTTTGTATTAAAACATCTTTTTTTGCATAAAATATTTAGGCAGGTATCAACAGTTTTGAAGTTTTTCAAGGTCGCTCATGTGATATATGCTGCAAAATGGTGATGTGAGTCTGTATACAAAATGCTTTAGGACCTAAATCAACTGATGCAACATGTCTGAATTAGTGCGGTGTCCCATGATGGGCGGGACTTCCAAAAGGTCGGAAGAGGCATGAAACCCAAATGAATTACTGTATAGATTACCCTATGTATGTGACGTAATTTTCTCGCATTTTCATTTTTTTATAAGAATTCAGGAAAAAGGTTTTAATAACAAATTTGTGACACTATCTAAATTCGGTTGTAACAATCTCTAATTCGGCTGTAACAACTTCTAATGAGGTTGTGTCAACCTCTAATGATGTTGTGTCAACCTCTAATGATGTTGTGCCAACCTCTAATGAGGTTGTGTCAACCTCTAATGAGGTTGTGTGAACCTCTAATGAGGTTGTGACAACCTCTAATGAGGTTGAGACCGCCTCTTAATTCGGTTACGGCTAATTCGGCTGTCTCAACCGAATTTTTCTGTGAGTGCATGGACAATAATTCCTTAAGCGCTTTGGAGACGTTCAAAAAACTACATAAGTGTGTGCCTTCGTGTCTTGCACGCAAACGTTCAACAAAATACGGCAATCATCACTTTTTCTTTGTTTTCATTGTGTTCGGTTGCAATGTCATCGTCGGAGGAAGATGATTTGCTTTTAATTATTAATATTAATTTTTAATTATTTATATTTATTATTTATTTTTATTGTTTATTATTATTTATGATTATTATTATTTATATTTATATATTATTATTTATTTCTATTTATATTTATATATTTTAATTATTAATATTAATTTTTTTTACGTCATCCATAGTCGCATTAAGGTACTGCTAAAACTCTAGGAGTATCTCATACTGCTTTCTTTTTTCCTCCCTGTTGCTATATTCATCCACTTTTGTGTTCCACAGCGCCTGTAAGCACTCATAGCGTTCAATAAAATTTAATATGAATTTTTTTTCGTCCGCGCACTTGTCCATCTCGCACAATTTTTCTCTACTAATGAGTCATGATTGACAATCATAAATGGATACCATCAACAAAAACGCCATCAACAGAAAATATCAAAATTTTTTGATATTTCATCAATCTAGCCGACGTCGTGTACGTGTAGCCGATTACAGGCACACACTCAACCGATTGATGGAATTTGTTGAACGTCTCCAAGACGCTTTACAGACTAGCAACTTAAAATATACATACGTACTTAATCAAGTAAAGTATTAAGAAGACTTTTAAACCTATCCATAGGAAGTGTTAAATCTAGAAAATAGTATAATGAATTATATAATATCATAGCTTTTAACAATGGTTCATTTAATGCATAATTAGATGTATGAATACCAATATGAAAAGGATAATAGATACGAAGTAAACGGGAGGGAGCATTAAACTGATTAAAAGATAACAACTCAGCACAATCCACAGAATTAATTAAGACACCCTGCTGAAACATTAAAGAGTTAATTCCCTTCTTGATTTTAACGTTTTTAAGGATATAAGCAAACATCTACTATTATAAGACGGAAGCGAACCAGCAAAATTTAAAGAAGTTAAGGCAAATTTATTAAATGAACTCTGAACTTTTTCGATACGATTTATGTTGATAGACGCCGTTGGGCTCCAAATAAAAGAAGCATATTCCCACTTCGAGCGGGAAAATGAAGAAAACATAAGGATCTGTAAACTTAGCTGTATTTCTGCGAATAAAGTACATAGATGAGTAAGCTTTGGGAATGATATAATCAAGATGTGCAGTAAAATTAAACTTTACATCAAAAGCCACTCCCAAATCACGAATTTCAAACACTGTTTCCAAGATATGATTAAATATTTTATATTGAGACAAAATTACGTTGCGACATTTATGAAAAGTAACATGAAAACATTTTGATTGATTAAAGGGTAGCCCATTATTAATCAACCATTTACTCAATCTATCAATATGCTCCTGCAGTAATACTATATCGTTTAATGAATGAACAGAAAGGAATATTTTAAGTTCATGAGCATACATAAGATGCCTAGTATTAACAAAACACAAAGCAATGTCATTTACAAGCAAGTTAAACAAAAGGGGCCCAAAACACTTCCTTGAGGAACGCCAGATGTTGGAATATAATGTCCCGAAAATTCTCCACAATACATACAATACAACTCCTATTCATTAAATATGATCTGAACAAATTCAAAATATTACCATGTAGTCCAATCTTGGACAACTTAAATATCAACAAGTTATGAGGAACTTTATCAAAGGCTTTTGTAAGGTCAGTGTAAATTGCACCAACTGGGCAACCTTCTTCAAAGGCGTTAAGACAATATCGCGTAAAAACTGCTAAGTTAGTAGTAGTTGATCTACCCGAGACAAATCCATGCTGAGCTGGATTAATATAAGGTTTCAGCTAAAAAAAAATAATTTATCATACACTATGTGTTCAAAAATCTTAGCAATGTTCGCCAATTTCGAAACTGGCCTATAATTCGAGACATCATTTTTATTAACAGATTTGTAAATAGGCATTACAGTTGTATTCTTCCATCTCTGAATAAAATATCCAGCAGAAAGAGATTTAGAAAATATAATTTTTAACGGCTGCACTAGTGAAGATAGACATTTCTTAAGTAAAAACCAAGAAACACCATCTGAATCTAGTTTATGAGAACACGAAAGTTTTTGAATAACAGAATAAACATCATCATCAGATATATTGAGGCTAGAAATATCAACATGGGATATAATATTGCTAAAAGCATTTGGTTGAAAAAATAACTTAAACATATTTGCAGTTTCAAACAAAGAATTAGAAACATCACTATTGTAGGCCATAGAAGAAGGTACCGAAGAGTTAGTACTTCTTGATCGAATAAATGTCCAAAAACGTCTAGGATCAGACTTAATGGATTCTTCATAACTTAAAATGTATTGATTAAATAAAAACTTGTTCAGAAAATTGAATTCACGAGTATAATGATCGCACAAATTACCATCATGGGCACTATTCCTGACCTTAAATTGATGGAGATACTTATTTCTTAAAATTTTAAGTCTTTAAGTATACCAGGGAAATTTATAGACTAGGGGGTTTATTAAAAAATTTCATTAATAATTTTCAAAAGCTCCTCCTAAGAGATGGAAACAATTTCACTGACCAAAATTGCAGACCAGTCCACAGGATTCAGTAACATATTTATATAATCAAAGTCACATGAGTTATATTTATATTGAAAGGGTTGATAGTTGGTTAAATCATCAAATTCATAAAAACAATATTAATCTCCAGCGCCGAATGATGAGTATTCGGTGGAGAAATTGGAAACGCTCAATCTGTCACAGAACATTTTGGATCTGTACTAACAAAGAATAAGTCCTAAATACGATTTAACTTATTAAAAACAGAACTTACTTGACGCAAATCAAGACTAAATAAAGAATCTATGAAATTCGTTTCAGAAACAGTGTTAATATTATTAGGCATAAGAGGTAATCGATTTCTGCATAGCATGTATAAGTAGTGGGAAATGGTGTTTTTTCTTATCACTGTGTATTTTAACATTACGTAAATTTTTACAATAAAACACCTTAATAATAATAAAAAAGAAAAAAAAGATACTCACAATCAATTACCTCAGACCAAACAATACTATTCAAGTTAAAATCACCCAAAATGCAAGATTTATCCACATAAGTCATTGATTCAACAAAGTGCAAGATATTTTGAATGTGGCCAAAATACAAATCATCACAACTTTTTGGAGGAATATAGGATGCTCCAATATATAGACAACCTTTTAAGGATTTCAAACAAACGGTCAATTGGTCAAATAATGGATTGGCGTCATTTAAAGCAACAGAATAAGAATTTATACATTTTTTACACCAATTAATACTCCTCCACCTTTTGAATAACAAGTAGATAAAAAATCCCTATCTTTACGGTAAACAAAGAATAAATTAGCATCAAAAACTCTTCACTATAAAAATCATTATTCAATTATAACAAAAACATCATAATCATATTGTGATGTAAAATTCCTAAGCATTGAAGATTTAGTTCTCATCCCTGACACATTATGAAAATAGATTTTTAAATTATTAACATTTATGGGTTTCACTGTACGAGAGGTTTCCTCGAAAAATCCACAAAAGGTCTAACGTTAATATCAGCCGTCGAAAGATCCGGTTTTAACAAATTATCATAAAATGATGCAGTGACACACAGCTTAAAATTAATAAATTTTAAATCACTCACTAAAGTGCCTTTTAATAGCCATATTTTCATTGGTTTTCCGCAAAAAGTAATTTGCATCATATTAGTATTATATGTACCGAACCTCACACTCCTACACTGTATCAAACAATTGTCCGCACACCAGCAGTTGTGAACATATTACAATGTATCTCAAAAGATATATGGCAGATTTGATTAAAATATTTTTTTTTAAGTTAGAAGCATTGAGCTTTAAAAAAACTGCTTTAAACCGAATCGGCCATATATTTTATGAGATACAGTGATATATGTTCTCAAGTACCTGGTGTATGGACAATTGTTTGACATAGTATATGTAATAGTATAGTATAATAATAGTCTTGACCGTCGGTGGCGCAATGGATAGTGTGCGCGCCTCTTGTACATGAGATCCCGGGTTCTGACCACCTTAAAATTTCTTTCGGCGGCCACCTCGCATAGTGATGGCGACACTATCGAGTATACAGCCATGAAAAAGGATGTAATGGCAAACCAATTATTTGTTGATGTGTTAACATCTATAGCGGCGTATAGGGACGAAATCCATCAAAGTCCAAATCTGCTAAAACCAGATTTTATGCTGCTGCTAAATCCATCGCTGTCGACGTTATTGTGATATACTAATACGTCATCTACTTCGTACAAAGTATGTGTGATGTTGTGTGTTTGGCTGTTTCGTTGCTGTTGATATGGCAAACATGTGGTTATGTGACACACGTAAACGTCAGCTACTTCGGACAAAGTATGTGTGATGTTGTGGTTTGGTTGTTTTTATTTTAGGCAAGCGCAAATAAATCACCAACATATCAGTAGTAGTAGTAGTAGTAGTTGTTGTAGTTGTGTTGTTGTTGGTGTTGTTGTTTTTTTATTATATTGAAAGGTAAGTCCAATAAAATGTGGGTGCGGAGCACTCTCAGAGCAAAGAGAGTAATGACGTATTATACGTATATAAAAATGAGATAGCAAGAGAGCAACGACAATTTTATGAACTTATGTAGCGTATGTACGAATATAACAATGTATGTATGTATATACATTAGGTTGTCCCAAAAAAAATAAAAATTTGGATTTTCTCGGAAGATCTTTCCTAATTTGGATACTCATAAGGTAAAGTATTTTTGAGAATTTTATCAGATTTTTCGGAAGTGGTTTAGAGGTCGCGCAAACTGATTTTGTACCAAAAATCGAGCGTTTTTGACTTTTATTGAATTATTATTGAAAATTGCTAAAAAAAATCGGTATTTTTTCGGCTTCTGAGTAAATATTCTTAAAGAAAATTTTCCGATCCTTAATTTTATGTGCATAAGTAATAAGTTTCGTCAGGGATTTTCCAAATTTTGATACATTATATAACAGTTTTTCGTAAATTTTCAGCAAATATGAAAAAAAATGCTTTATAACTTTTAAAGTTTGTATGAAGACTAAAAAAAGTAATGATGCAGTTTAAAAGATTACGAAGTTTTAAAAAAATTAGCAAAAAAAAAACAATATAAAAGCTTTTATGCTAGAGCCCTCTTCCGGTAATTAGCAGTCACTATATATATAAAATCTCTGGAAAAGCTTAAGCTACTTCACAAACCACAATACGGCTGGTTTGCATCCGCTGTTAAATCAGCTGATAAGCTTTTGTGATCAGCTGGCAGAGAAATACAAAATAAACCTTTTGTGAACAAAACATATGTAATTATTACAAGAAGTCCCGTCTTTTTAAAAAAAAATTTTTTTAATCTGAAGTTTTATTTTTCCGGTAAGTTGAAATTATCATAAAGTAGTCCAAAAAATATTGGGTAATATTTTTTTAAAATAGATATGTCTTTGTCGAATACAAGGAATGTGTGGTGTGTGGGCAAAATGATTGATGACCTTGATACTGCCAAACCGCCGACAAAAATGCAAATACTGCAAAGATTTTTTAAATTGCATTTAGTGGAAAAGTGCACTATTTCCAAAAGCGCCAGAATAATAGCAAAGAGTTTGAGAGATTTGTGGAATCCAAATCAGGAACTGTGCAATATTTCTCCCAAAATAATAATATTGCACTCGAAGGGGGCAAAGTTATGTAAGGGTAAGTCTAGAAAAACCAAACTCGAAATTAAGAAAAGAAAGGACATCGTGAACGACTTGAAGAGCGCGTTCTGCAATATAGGTCAACCTTTGAGAAAATCTCAGCCCACAAATAAAGTTAGGAAGACCAAATCAAAACCGTTTGAAAAGGAGGATATCAGCAGCGTTGATAGCGATGATTCTGACGTTTCGGTCTATGAAAAATCAAAAAAAATTGTGCGAAAGAAAATTTTCACTTTGCCAAAAAACCCTTTCTGCGGCATCAGTGGTACCTTTCCGAGAAGTTGGCTGCCTTATCGTTTTTTGATGAACGTATAGATACCAAAACTTTGCGTTTAATGCTTAGAAACCTACATGATTTAAGTAATAACAACGAATTAGTGAAAGGAAATTTAACAGAAGACATGATTGAAAATAAACAAATTCAGTGTTTTATTACAAAATCCAGCCTAACTTTTTTTGAAGCCTGCAACATTTCTACTGATTTTTTACAAACGGATCCTGAAAAATGGGAAAACAACAAATCATTTCAGGAAGCAAAACACAGAGTTCAACAATTGCAAGATGTAAATGATGTCGCAGAACGTGGTGTGGCCTTGGCTAATAGTTATATCAATATCACAACTTCTGAAACAGACTTTCAGAGTTTACTGCAGGGGGTAGAGCAGCATCGCAAGAACTATAATAAATGATTTATAACAAATCTATTTTTCTTTGTTTTTAATATAATTGTTATGTATGAGTGGTAAGTAACTATTATTTTATTTGTAAAAACATTTTCTAAATCCAATTATTTAAAGTTTAAAGCAATGCAAACCTAGTTCACACCTTATAGTATTATACATTTCATACAATGTGTACAAAGCTTTAAAATGGTATAACTCGAGAACGGTGAGAGAAAATTAATTTTTTTTTCTGCTAATTAATTTAAAACTTAATAATCTATTCAACTGCATCATTAGTTTTTTTAATCTTTATACAAATTTTAAAAGTTATAACGCATTCTTTTCCATATTTGTTGAAAATTTACGAAAAACCGTTATTAAATTGTCAAAATGTGCAAAATATTTGCCGAAACTTATTATTTATGCACATAAAATTAAAGATCGGACAATTTTCTTTAACAATATTGACTCAGAAGCTGAAGAAATATCTATTTTTTACCAATTTTCAAGCAAAATTCAAAAAAAGCTCAAAAAGGTCGATTTTTGGTAAAAAATCAATTTGCGCGACCTCTAAACCACCTCCGAAAAATCGGAAAAAATTCTCAAAAATTCTTAGCCTTATGAGTATTCAAATTAAGAATGATCCCCAAAATTTTTTTTTGAATGGGACACCCTAGGCTACAGTAATTATGGTGTTACAAAAAAATCACATGAGGTAACAGGGGGCACCCGGTTGGAACGAAGTGCCTTTCGCTACATATTATGTACTAGTTAGTTCCAATACTCCTAAGGCGCCTGTTGAAAAATACGATATTTTAAATGGATCTTTAAGACAAGATACTTTTTGTAAAATTATAAACTTTTTTTAAGAAATTTTTTTTATAGAATGTATTTTTTCAAGAGTATATTTTTGGGTCCTTTTTGCACAATGTTTTCCCGAAAAGTTCCTTTTCAAAGAGAAGTACTTCTTTTAATAAACGCTAATGCTTTTTTAAGAAAAGGTACTATTTTTACAAAGAAGTACTTCTTAAGAACAGATATTTTTTAGGAAAAGATTATTATTTAAGACAATGTACTTCTTTTCGGAAAGGCTATTTATCTCAAGAAAAGAAAAGAAAGGGTAATATTTTATTTTTAAGAAAAGGTACTTTTTAGATAAAGACTTTTTGTAAGAAAATGTATTGTTTTAAGAGAAGAAGAAGAAAAGGTTTTTTTAAGAAATAGAAATTTTGTTTAGAATTGGTCCTTTTTCCAAGAATATTTTGTTTCACAAGAAAGGTACTCTTTAAAGAAAAGGTAGTTGTTTAAGAAAACGCAATTTGTTGTAGGAGTGTGTAATTTTTTAAGAAAAGGTGCTTATTTTAGAAACATTACCGTTTTTAAGAAAAGGTACTTTTTGTAAGAAAATTTACGTTTTTTAAGCAAAGGTACTTCTTTAAGAAAATGTATTTTTTTAAGGAAAGGTACTATGTTTAGGAATATAAATAGGTATCTTTTTTGAGAAAATTTCCTTTTTTTAAGAAAAGGGACTTATTTAAAAAAAATTTCTTTTTTAAACTTCTTTCACTTTTGGTTGTTCTAAATTTACTTTTTATTGGGTTCAAAACTACAATAGTATGTATATAGTGCTTATTGGTTACAGGCTGCACCTAGAAAACTTCCCATTAAACTAAATATTTCGCAACATATGTGAAATATCTGGTTAGTCGAGACACAAACCAAAGCAAAAGTTAACAATGTAGTTGATAACACGGGGTTGTAGCATAATAGTCTTAAAACAAAACTTGTTTAATTTTTTTTCATTTAGCCCCCATCCCGCAATGTGCGATAAGGAACTTCGTTCAAAAAAGAAAAACTCAAGACCGAATAGAATGTTTTCAACAAGGAGTAAATGTGGAAGTTAATATCTTTATAAGAAAGAAAAAAGTGAAAGATTAATACATCGATTCTCTGTTGAGCTGATAAATTATCAGACTTTTAAAATTTATCAGCTTTCTTGTCAGCTATGAAATTAATCGGTATTCTACAGAAACCCTGATAAGCTGATAGCTACGAAAACCCACCATAGCAAAAAAAAACTTTTTGGCGAATTTGAAGTGTCAAAATAAAGAAAACAAACATAAAATGGAAGAACCAGCAGCGAAGTAAGTACAATTATTTGTGTTTGTCTATGGATTTGTGTTGTTTGCATTGTTCACAATGTTTGTGTTATATGCAATGCAGTTTTGCAATGCATTTTTGGTAAGAGCCATGGCCAAAAAAGTACAAAACAGCTAGTACTCGTGTTTGAAAAGGCAAAGACGTTTTTGGTCGTCATACAGTAACAAATCCTCCAAAAATTTCCGACATAATGACCGCGTCATGCGAAAATTTTTTATGAATTCTCTTTCGGGAAGAGTGAAGGGATCACTTGCATCACGCAATGACTTTAATTGCACTCTCCTTTGTTTTTTTAAAACTGCTTCACTTTTCTCCTCGTCATCACTCATGAGTAACAACAGCAACAATTCTTCTTCCATTTTTTTTTTTAATTTTTAGTAATTAGTATTGATAATTTAACAACTTTCTTAAAACAATAAAATTATTGAAGTTTTTTTTATTTCCTGCGCGCTCGAAAAGTAAATAAAAATCAATTGTCAGCTGCTTTTACGAAGCTGTTAAATTTGTCATAAAAAGAGCTTTTATTTTAGTATGAGAATACCAAAAGCTGATAGTTATCAGAAACTTGGTAATTTATCAGCTATGTTGAATTTATCAGCTCGACAGAATCGATTTGTAAACCACAGTCTATATTGATGAATGGAACAACAGCCGAAAATCATGAACAAAAGCGTGTCTAATAAAACCCTCTTAGCTGAGCGATGAGTTCAGTTTAATAGCAGCAAACGTACAATGACTCTTTACATTATGCCTTCTACAAGTATTTACATAGGTCGACGACCAATACTGTATGTATACATGGAGGCATGTGAGCATGGATTATATACATGTAGGCATATGAGCATGTATATATATGTACGTATGTCGAATTCTACGTACTAAGGGTCAATCAGCAGTGGACTGATCGACAATAATGGTATAAATTTCGGCGTTTAGTAATTTAATTAGAACAAGCGCTAGATATCAGCGCATTAATTACCTATTATATTCAATAATTACCTATTATATATATACAGTTTGCTTTAAAAAGAATATGCTTTGAATCAGCAAAGAGGACGAAACATTAAATTCTGGTCTAAAATTAGCAGGCGAGTGCTCAAACTAGCACACAACAACATACACTGACATAAATCTGCCTATAGTGTAGATTAAGACAAGAAGACGCTGCTATACTGTCCGGGCAGCACCAATCCCAAGCTAAGGATTGAGATTAAGCAAGGACCTTACGAGCGCTACTCATTCGGGGAACCCAGCGAGAAACACCGTCATCATGGGACGAGGCAACTATACTATGGCAAAGATTTAGCGAACAGGAGTTCCTAATTAACCAGTACATCGCCACCAAAAGTAAACACAACGAGGAACGAGCACAACGATTATTATAAAAATATATATACATATATAATCTTTTTCGCGTGAAAAAGATGTGCGCTTTGCCGCACTGGTAGGGTTAGTTGGCGATTTTCGCTTCGTAACCACCTAGGGCAATATATATTGTTTTTAACACATATATATAAATTAAAATTAAAAAATACACAAAAGAAAATCGGACGAAGATCATCCAAAATTACAAAACCTACAGCCAATGTAGTAAATAAAGAGGCAATCTTATTTACTATAGAACTTTGTCTCATGATAATGACGATAATTATGTGTCTAAACTTCGTGTTACACATCTATGCCATGCATAATAAATCTATAAAAAATAAATATCTGAGCAGAGCGAACAATTTAGATAAAATTTAACATTCTTATTACATGTTATTATTTAAAAATACATATGGATAAAATTTTACATACATTATTATGCCTTATTATTATTAACATGGAATGGAGAAAAACACTTATGTAAATTAAAATTGCATTCGCATGGGCTAAAGGGATGTAATAAATAAACTTCGAATCGAACATCATACGCCAGATTTAAATGGACTGGCAAAATATAGTTCAAAAACTGGACAGACCGGACAATTACCAAACACTTTGCCATGGCGGGACAATTAACAAACACTTTGCCAATCCATTTAATCAGAGTAATTGTCCAATCAAATCAGAGAAATTGTCAAATCAGAGTAATTGTCAACGTAATTTACGAAAGACTTACGGCCGCACATAAAATAGCAGCCGAAGCATTCTACTCAGACGTTAGAATGATACAAATACAAGGAAGTAGCATTTGTCAAATCAGCCGATAAAAATATACAAACACATGTGCAATTGTGAATACATATAAATCAAAAGAGAACGCAGTCACACAAACAACTTTGACATTTACTGAGTACCTTGTATTTGTATCATGGAAGTTAGGGTCAAACTGCTGAATGTAGCAGCTGGAAAAGGAATAAATGTGGAACTACCTCACACTCACAATAGCGAAATAGAAATTCCACAAAGTTGTTGTAATACCCAAACAGAAAATAAAAAGGAAGACAACATGGCAACACAGACAGTAATTGCATTCATAAATACTGCCTCAAAGTTGATTCCTTATTTTGATGGAAAGTCGGAAAGTCTTCTTTGATACGCTGTCTTTAGTTGAAACATTCAAAGGCACCCACGAAGCAGTAGCCATAACATTGATAAAAAACAAGTTGAAATAAAATGCCCGGCA
This sequence comes from Phaonia tiefii, assembly GCA_963931995.1. Classification (NCBI taxonomy): domain Eukaryota; kingdom Metazoa; phylum Arthropoda; class Insecta; order Diptera; family Muscidae; genus Phaonia; species Phaonia tiefii. The sequence continues at coordinate 107,874,034 of OZ008368.1, read as the reverse complement.
TTTGATTGAGACCGGGATGACAATATCGGAGATTGTTAACAAACTGAGTTCCAAAGTAAAAGGCGAATCAGTTGAGGTCATATCGGACAAAATTTTGAATATAAGGCAGAATAATAAATCCGGATATACTTATTGTGGCGAGATAAAGCAAAATGTTCGACCCAGGTGGCCGTCAAAGCCATGACAAAGAACTGCACCATCGATAAGGTTAGGCTTATTATGTTGGCATGACAATTCAGTAACATGAACGATACTATTGGCAAATTTGTAAATATGCAGCTGCACTGAGGCCACCGGCCAGAATAATACGGTATTATATTTTGGGAATAAAACCCGTGGAAGTTATCGCGGCGGTAGAGGCAACTACCGCAGCATTGGTATCTACTACATTAACAGGAACAGTTACAACAGAAACATAAACGGTAATTACCGAGGAAATAATGGTAATTGCCGTGGACAAGGTTGAAATAGGCAGAATAATCGCTGTAACGGAAACAACGTTTGGACGACGAACATAGACAAAGAAGGTTCGGAAAACTCAATCACCCCCCTCAGATCAAATCAATAAACGCAAAAGTTTATAACATCACTCTTAACATTAGTCTTTTCATACAATTCTACAATGAACACACATATTCTTTAATTACACTACTAATATACACAGGAGCAGATATTTCATTGATAAAGGCAAATCATGCCCCATAGAACCATATAAACAGGAATGAAATTGTAACTCTCAGTGGTATAGGACAGTGTAAAATACGATCAATGGGAACAATAATTTTTTTTTCATGTGGATCGGAATCATTGGAATGGATTTTATTTAATAATTGGAAATAATTATAATAGATTACCGTATCGCCTACTCAACATTCCAGAACAGATAGAAATACCTCCAACGAATATATGCAATGATGGCATAGCTTTACCAGCAAGGTCTGAAGTAATACAACGAGTACTACTTTCGACAACATGTGAAGAAACGTTGGGTCCACACCAAGAGCCTTAGCCAGGTGTATTCATAGCAGACGGTCTGACAGCATATATCCGAATTATGAACACTAATAGCCGCACAATTATACCAAAAAGACAAAAAAATAAACTGAAGAGATAATCGAGAACAAACCAGATAACAGGCAAACAAAGTCTGAATTAAAATATTGAGGAAAAATTTTCGGGAAAAGTTTTAACAAGATATTAGCAGAACTTTGTTCTGACTACAGTGATTTCTTTGGTTTAGAATCAGAAACAATATCGACTAAAAACTTTTATGAACAAAGGCTATGAGATATACATTAGGAACTACTGTATACCAAATACACACAAGGACGAATTCAACAAACAGGTTAAGAAACTCGTGTATAGTCGAATCATCACAATCGGAATACAATAGTCCACTCCTATTAGAGCCAAAGAAATCTCTTCCGAACTTTAAGGAAAAGAGATGCAGATTTATCATTGACTATAGACAAATACATAAGAAATTAGCGGCTGACAAATTTCCACTTCCAAGAATAGACGACATTCTAGACCAACTTGGCAGAGCAAAGTATTTTTCTTGTTTTGAGTTAATGTCAGGATTCCACAAAATCCCATTGGAAGAAAAGTCTAGGGACCTCACGTCATTTTCAACGAGCAATGGTTCATATAGGTTCACTAGATTACCATACGGACTAAAAATAGCCCAAATTATTTTCAAAGAATGATGACATTAGCTTTTAGTGGCTTGAAACCCGAACAAGCATTCTTGTACATGGATGACTTGGTTGTTTTAGGCTGCTCTGAGAAGCATATGCTTTCAAATCTAACTGAAGTCTTCAAGTTATGTCGCAAGAACAATCTGAACTTACATCCCGAAAACTCTTCATTCTTTATGCGAGAAATGAAATATTTCGGACATAAGTGCACGGATAGAGGGATATTGCCAGATGATAGCAAATACTCGGTGATTGAAGACTATCCAACACCAAGAGACGCAGATAGTGCAAAGAAATTTGTAGCTAAGGAATTTTTCCGAATATTTAAGGCATCTTACGAGATTGTCAAATTGAATTGACAGAATATTGTGATATTGCTTTCAAATACCTAAAGAAAGCATTAATGAGTCCCACGCTACTGCAATACCTTGACTTCGGGAAGCAGTTTTGTATTACAACAGACCCAAGCAAACATGCTTGCGGCGCTGTGTTGACTCAGAACTATGATGGGAAACATCTACTCGTGGCATATGCGTCAAAGACCTTTACAAAAGGTGGGAGCAACAAGTCAACTATTGAACAAGAGTTAACTGCGAAACATTGGGCTATTACACATTTCAGGCCATATATATATGTTCGTATAAACCACTTTCCAATTTGTTTGCTATGAAAAATCCAAGTTCGAAATTAACTAAGATGAGGCTCAACCTTGAAGAATATGATTTTACTGTCGAATATATTAGGGGGAAAGACAATTATATTGGAGACGCGTTATCGCGTATAACAGTGGAAGATCTTAAGAGCCCCATAGACGAGTGTACGTGTGTGATTGACAGTTTCAATACACATATATCAATCATCATTTTATTTTACATGCTTAACTAGTAAATAGTTCAAAAACAAAAAAATTAATTGCTGTTGCTTTGGCGTTTCTAATAAAACAGAGAAATAGGGCAAGAAAGAGGGAAATCAAAAGGGGAAGATTATGGATAAAAAACGGGACCAATTCACGGTTGAAAACTTAGTAAAGGAGCTGAGGGAAAAGTCCCCATATGACTTTAGGAATTTTATGCATATGGATGCGGCGTGCTATGATGAATTGCTATCATTGGCAACACCATTAATTGAAAAACTGGACACAAACATGAGAAAAGCCATCCCAGCATATCAGCGTCTTTCCGTGGCACTTCGTTACTTGGCAACTGGAAGCAAATTTGAGGATTTGAAGTTCAGCACAGCGATTTCTGCACAGGCTATAGGCATAATGACTATGGAGACATGTGAAGCCGTAATTAAAATAATTAAGGATTATATTAAGGTATTATGAACATATGTTAAGGTTAATGAATGCATTTATTGACATTGGTTTCAACATGGCCTCCATATAGAATTGGGTCTAATAAGGGATATTTAATAGCTATGATAATGACGAAGAAGCTCATGTCCTCTCGACTAATAACTTTGGGCAAAGTGTCATTAGCAGAAAAGTGTATAACCTCATTTGACGTATAGCCTTCAAGCCTTAATTTGAATCGTAATAAGATCAAAAATTTTTCTCTTTATAGAATCATCAAACTATCGTTATGGTTGGATATGTGATAAATTGTTTTCTACAAATTTAACATTCTCCAACGACGACGATTTTTTAACATTCTCCAACGACGACGATTTTTTTTTGTTACATAAAACATGTTTGTGGAATTTATTAAGTCTTCGGCTAATAAATTAGTAATTTTTACAATACGCGTCAATCGTAGCAAAGTTGAGAGATACGAGTTTATAGTTCGAGGGGGATTCGAGCGGGATTCATTCGGGGGAAATAAAACAGTGGTTTCGACCACAACTTACATTTACTTATTTCACTTAACCTGAGATAATGACGGTGCTGTCAAGGGTTGAGTTCACGGAAGGAAAATGGCCGAGCCTGCGGTATTCGTCACCACGAAAACTCGGCAGCCGGTATGACAATTGACAGTGATTGGCAACGTCATGTACAAATAAGGGGATGTTCCCATCATAATTCAGTGGTGCATACAAAGTTATAAGTGTTATATGATTTCTTAACATATTTCAAATTCAGTTTTATAAATAAAATATAAATTCTTATTATTATAAATAGATTATATATATATAAATATCGCCGTCGGTGGTGCAACGGTTAGTATGCGCGGCTCTTGTACATGAGATCCTAGGTTCGAACCCTGCTCAGACCACCTTAAAAAATTTCTTTCGGCGGCGGTCACCTCGCATAGTGACGGCGACACTATCGAGTATATATCCATGAAAAAGCTTCTCAAAATACCGTTCGAAATCGTTGTAAAACTGTAGGTCCCAATCAGTGAGTGAAAACTGGAAAGCGCACAGCTCAGTGATTGTGAGATGTTCTCCCCGGTCCCTTCATGGGATGTAATGGGAAACCATTTATTTATTTTTGATGTGTTAACATCTATAGCGGCGTATAGGGACTAAATCTATCAAAGTCAATACATTTATGCTGCTGCTAAAACCAGATTTTATGCTGCTGCTAAAGCCAGATTTTATGCTGCTGCTAAAACCAGATTTTCTGCAACTGCGAAAGAGAATAATGACGTGTTAAACAAAAATGAGCGAGCAAGAGAGCAATGAAAGAGTGGTGTGGCAGGGGTGAGGCAAACGAAATTGTGTTATAGACATTAACATAACATAACATAACGTATGTATTAACATAATAATGTATGTATGTACATGTGTCTGTTGCTGTTGTTGAACGGAGATATAGCATAGCCACCCAAAATTTCATTTGCAAGCCCATTCAGTCGAGGTTATGGTGACACACTAATACGTCAGCTACTTCGTACAAAGTATGTGTGATGTTGTGTGTTTGGCTGTTTCGTTGCTGTTGATATGGCAAACATGTGGTTATGTGACACACGTAGACGTCAGCTACTTCGGACAAAGTATGTGTGATGTTGTGTGTTTGGATGTTTCGTTTTTTATCTCATCGCATATTAGTTAGCAATCAACAACATTCGATGCTCTGCTTTGTTTACATTTGAAACATGATCATTACAGCGACACACAATTTCATTACACACAATTTCACAATTTCATTAGGTTTGTTTTGTTTTTTTCCCTCTCATTTTAAATTCAATTTTGCTTATGATATTTATCGTTTGAATTATATCGACTTAGTATATATATTGGTTTTATATGCTTGAAATCATATATATACTAATGATTCTACATATGGATAATTGTATGTAAATAAATATGTACGGAGTATATTAGGTCATAATGAAAATTCAAACTAAGTATAAAGTAATCGGCGAGTATGAACAGGTAAGTACCCTTTATGGTCTGTTATCTGGCGAATGATTCAAAACGTATTAGTCTCTTTTTGTCATAATTGGTCAATTAATAATTTTCATGTGAAACGTTGATGCCTTTTAAAACATTTATGCTTTTTGTATTGTTTTCTGTTATAACATTGTCGAAATGGTGCATTTATACTGAAATCTTCTATAAAGAAAATAAGGCTCGTTTATGCTCTTTTACTTAGACGCTATATATGAGACTGGAAAAAGAGTGCAATAAAATGTCTATATTATTCAATACTTTTGGCCATCGCTCTGTTTGCGACAAAATAAAAACAATTATTTCAGTGAGCTAAATTTTGCTTTATTTATTTTAACAATATTACAACTAATGTTAAAGCAGATGTAAGAAAAAAGTAAGTGCAATAGTAAAAGAGCCTACCAATGTGTTCATAGAAATCGCACAGGTACCGTGTAACAAAAAGGTGTTAACACATCATCCGTGAGTTCAAACACTCATTAATTTTTTTTATTATAAATAGATATAAAACATAGAACAAACAATCCCAGCAAAAAATATTGGAAGTATTTCCATGGGAATCAGTTTTGCACTAGTTCCAGAAATTAGGTATAAACGATTTATTTACCTCCAAAGAATGCATTTTAAACTATTTCCAAAAAGTTGTTATGAAAATGTTTCCAGCAAAACTTTGACTTTTCGAAGATGCAGTATAACCATATTTTCCACTTCCGAAGGTGTCGCCATACGAAATAAAGTTGTTATTAAATATTTGCCTCATCTGAATATTTGATTAGGATCAAAAATTAAAAACAATGTTTAGGTCTAAAAAATAGAACCGCCAATTTTGTTCTTCGGAAAACATACATAAGTCTTTTTATACCAATACTACGTAAAAGAAATCTCAACTTTATTACTAAGTGATATCTAGAAAATATTTGTGTTCAGTTACATAAGTGCCTCCTTCCTCCCTTCTAAGCAAACCACATGTTTAATTCCACTGGTTTGATACAGTATCTCAAATTACGAGAATTTTGTACCTCTTTGAAGGCAATATATTTTGCTAGGAAGTTTAGAAATAAATCTTAGCGCCTTCTGCGTATTAACCCTATTATTAAGCGGACCACATATTTGTCAATCGTAAGTATAAGCTATGGTTAGCGCTGAGATTTATTGGTGTATACAGTATTATTATTTATTAAAATCAGGGACTGAAGAAAGTTGTTATTGATTTAGTTTGCAAGTAAAAAAATCATTGTAAAGGAAATTCACTAGAACTACTTAAAATGAACCAAAACGATTACTCCGATTCTATCTAGCCATTTGTTTTCTGATTTTCGCAAAAAAAACTGTATTTTCGGCTTCTTACTTCACGTACTCAGATCCCGATAATATTATGTTTGCTCCAAACAAAAAACAAATCTATAAATTGATGTTCTCTGGAATGCGTGAACCGATTTTGTTTCTGCAAACTTCATATGAAAGGTGACGTCAATACCAAGGTATTTATGTAGAAACGGTCTCTGTATGTCTATTGGTTCATGCCATTTTAGTGAACACTGTATTCATTTCGAAAAATGTATATAGAAAATATTTCAGTTAATATTTTGAAAAACTGAAATACAATTCGTTTTTAATGTCATTACAATTCCATTTTACTTAAACCATTGTTTTAATTTATGTACTTAGCTATTGAAAATCACATCTTCGGGGATCTGTGAAATAAATTACAATTAAACACATCAATAAAAACTTAAACATTTAAATATCTTATGTGTTAACTTAACGGATATTTCAAACATTAAATCAAACAGCTAATATATACATGTAATGCTGTAACGGATTCCACAAAATCTCATTGGAAGAAAAGTCTAGGGACCTCACGTCATTTTCAACGAGCAATGGTTCATATGGGTTCACTAGATTACCATACGGACTAAAAATAGCCCAAATTATTTTCAAAGAATGATGACATTAGCTTTTAGTGGCTTGAAACCCGAACAAGCATTCTTGTACATGGATGACTTGGTTGTTTTAGGCTACTCTGAGAAGCATATGCTTTCAAATCTAACTGAAGTCTTCAAGTTATGCCGCAAGAACAATCTGAACTTACATCCCGAAAACTCTTCATTCTTTATGCGAGAAATTAAATATTTCGGACATAAGTGCACGGATAGAGGGATATTGCCAGATGATAGCAAATACTCGGTGATTGAAGACTATCCAACACCAAGAGACGCAGATAGTGCAAAGAAATTTGTAGCTAAGGAATTTTTCCGAATACTTAAGGCATCTTACGAGATTGTCAAATTGAATGGACAGAATATTGTGATATTGCTTTCAAATACCTAAAGAAAGCATTAATGAGTCCCACACTACTGCAATACCTTGACTTCGGGAAGCAGTTTTGTATTACAACAGACCCAAGCAAACATGCTTGCGGCGCTGTGTTGACTCAGAACTATGATGGGAAACATCTACTCGTGGCATATGCGTCAAAGACCTTTACAAAAGGTGGGAGCAACAAGTCAACTATTGAACAAGAGTTAACTGCGAAACATTGGGCTATTACACATTTCAGGCCATATATATATGTTCGTATAAACCACTTTCCAATTTGTTTGCTATGAAAAATCCAAGTTCGAAATTAACTAAGATGATTTTACTGTCGAATATATTAGGGGGAAAGACAATTATATTGGAGACGCGTTATCGCGTATAACAGTGGAAGATCTTAAGAGCCCCATAGACGAGTGTACGTGTGTGATTGACAGTTTCAATACACATATATCAATCATCATTTTATTTTACATGCTTAACTAGTAAATAGTTCAAAAACAAAAAAATTAATTGCTGTTGCTTTGGCGTTTCTAATAAAACAGAGAAATAGGGCAAGAAAGAGGGAAATCAAAAGGGGAAGATTATGGATAAAAAACGGGACCAATTCACGGTTGAAAACTTAGTAAAGGAGCTGAGGGAAAAGTCCCCATATGACTTTAGGAATTTTATGCATATGGATGCGGCGTGCTATGATGAATTGCTATCATTGGTAACACCATTAATTGAAAATCTGGACACAAACATGAGAAAAGCCATCCCAGCATATCAGCGTCTTTCCGTGGCACTTCGTTACTTGGCAATTGGAAGCAAATTTGAGGATTTGAAGTTCAGCACAGCGATTTCTGCACAGGCTATACGTATAATGACTATGGAGACATGTGAAGCCGTAATTAAAATAATTAAGGATTATATTAAGGTATTATGAACATATGTTAAGGTTAATGAATGCATTTATTGACATTGGTTTCAACATGGCCTCCATATAGAATTGGGTCTAATAAGGGATATTTAATAGCTATGATAATGACGAAGAAGCTCATGTCCTCTCGACTAATAACTTTGGGCAAAGTGTCATTAGCAGAAAAGTGTATAACCTCATTTGACGTATAGCCTTCAAGCCTTAATTTGAATCGTAATAAGATCAAAAATTTTTCTCTTTATAGAATCATCAAACTATCGTTGGATATGTGATAAATTGTTTTCTACAAATTTAACATTCTCCAACGACGACGATTTTTTTTGTTACATAAAACATGTTTGTGGAATTTATTAAGTCTTCGGCTAATAAATTAGTAATTTTTACAATACGCGTCAATCGTAGCAAAGTTGAGAGATACGAGTTTATAGTTCGAGGGGGATTCGAGCGGGATTCATTCGGGGGAAATAAAACAGTGGTTTCGACCACAACTTACATTTACTTATTTCACTTAACCTGAGATAATGACGGTGCTGTCAAGGGTTGAGTTCACGGAAGGAAAATGGCCGAGCCTGCGGTATTCGTCACCACGAAAACTCGGCAGCCGGTATGACAATTGACAGTGATTGGCAACGTCATGCACAAATAAGGGGATGTTCCCATCATAATTCAGTGTTGCATACAAAGTTATAAGTGTTATATGATTTCTTAACATATTTCAAATTCAGTTTTATAAATAAAATATAAATTCTTATTATTATAAATAGATTATATATATATAAATATCGCCGTCGGTGGTGCAACGGTTAGTATGCGCGGCTCTTGTACATGAGATCCTAGGTTCGAACCCTGCTCAGACCACCTTAAAAAATTTCTTTCGGCGGCGGTCACCTAGCATAGTGACGGCGACACTATCGAGTACATATCCATGAAAAAGCTTCTCAAAATACCGTTCGAAATCGTTGTAAAACTGTAGGTCCCAATCAGTGAGTGAAAACTGGAAAGCGCACAGCTCAGTGATTGTGAGATGTTCTCCCCGGTCCCTTCATGGGATGTAATGGGAAACCATTTATTTATTTTTGATGTGTTAACATCTATAGCGGCGTATAGGGACTAAATCTATCAAAGTCAATACATTTATGCTGCTGCTAAAACCAGATTTTATGCTGCTGCTAAAGCCAGATTTTATGCTGCTGCTAAAACCAGATTTTCTGCGACTGCGAAAGAGAATAATGACGTGTTAAAGAAAAATGAGCGAGCAAGAGAGCAATGAAAGAGTGGTGTGGCAGGGGTGAGGCAAACGAAATTGTGTCTATAGCGTATGTATTAACATAATAATGTATGTATGTACATATGTCTGTTGCTGTTGTTGAACGGAGATATAGCATAGCCACCCAAAATTTCATTTGCAAGCCCATTCAGTCGAGGTTATGGTGACACACTAATACGTCAGCTACTTCGTACAAAGTATGTGTGATGTTGTGTGTTTGGCTGTTTCGTTGCTGTTGATATGGCAAACATGTGGTTATGTGACACACGTAGACGTCAGCTACTTCGGACAAAGTATGTGTGATGTTGTGTGTTTGGTTGTTTCGTTTTTTATCTCATCGCATATTAGTTAGCAATCACCAACATTCGATGCTCTGCTTTGTTTACATTTGAAACATGATCATTACAGCGACACACAATTTCATTACACACAATTTCACAATTTCATTAGGTTTGTTTTGTTTTTTTCCCTCTCATTTTAAATTCAATTTTGCTTATGATATTTATCGTTTGAATTATATCGACTTAGTATATATATTGGTTTTATATGCTTGAAATCATATATATACTAATGATTCTACATATGGATAATTGTATGTAAATAAATATGTACGGAGTATATTAGGTCATAATGAAAATTCAAACTAAGTATAAAGTAATCGGCGAGTATGAACAGGTAAGTACCCTTTATGGTCTGTTATCTGGCGAATGATTCAAAACGTATTAGTCTCTTTTTGTCATAATTGGTCAATTAATAATTTTCATGTGAAACGTTGATGCCTTTTAAAACATTTATGCTTTTTGTATTGTTTTCTGTTATAACATTGTCGAAATGGTGCATTTATACTGAAATCTTCTATAAAGAAAATAAGGCTCGTTTATGCTCTTTTACTTAGACGCTATATATGAGACTGGAAAAAGAGTGCAATAAAATGTCTATATTATTCAATACTTTTGGCCATCGCTCTGTTTGCGACAAAATAAAAACAATTATTTCAGTGAGCTAAATTTTGCTTTGTTTATTTTAACAATATTACAACTAATGTTAAAGCAGATGTAAGAAAAAAGTAAGTGCAATAGTAAAAGAGCCTACCAATGTGTTCATAGAAATCGCACAGGTACCGTGTAACAAAAAGGTGTTAACACATCATCCGTGAGTTCAAACACTCATTAATTTTTTTTATTATAAATAGATATAAAACATAGAACAAACAATCCCAGCAAAAAATATTGGAAGTATTTCCATGGGAATCAGTTTTGCACTAGTTCCAGAAATTAGGTATAAACGATTTATTTACCTCCAAAGAATGCATTTTAAACTATTTCCAAAAAGTTGTTATGAAAATGTTTCCAGCAAAACTTTGACTTTTCGAAGATGCAGTATAACCATATTTTCCACTTCCGAAGGTGTCGCCATACGAAATAAAGTTGTTATTAAATATTTGCCTCATCTGAATATTTGATTAGGATCAAAAATTAAAAACAATGTTTAGGTCTAAAAAATAGAACCGCCAATTTTGTTCTTCGGAAAACATACATAAGTCTTTTTATACCAATACTACGTAAAAGAAATCTCAACTTTATTACTAAGTGATATCTAGAAAATATTTGTGTTCAGTTACATAAGTGCCTCCTTCCTCCCTTCTAAGCAAACCACATGTTTAATTCCACTGGTTTGATACAGTATCTCAAATTACGAGAATTTTGTACCTCTTTGAAGGCAATATATTTTGCTAGGAAGTTTAGAAATAAATCTTAGCGCCTTCTGCGTATTAACCCTATTATTAAGCGGACCACATATTTGTCAATCGTAAGTATAAGCTATGGTTAGCGCTGAGATTTATTGGTGTATACAGTATTATTATTTATTAAAATCAGGGACTGAAGAAAGTTGTTATTGATTTAGTTTGCAAGTAAAAAAATCATTGTAAAGGAAATTCACTAGAACTACTTAAAATTAACCAAAACGATTACTCCGATTCTATCTAGCCATTTGTTTTCTGAGTTTCGCAAAAAAAACTGTATTTTCGGCTTCTTACTTCACGTACTCAGATCCCGATAATATTATGTTTGCTCCAAACAAAAAACAAATCTATAAATTGATGTTCTCTGGAATGCGTGAACCGATTTTGTTTCTGCAAACTTCATATGAAAGGTGACGTCAATACCAAGGTATTTATGTAGAAACGGTCTCTGTATGTCTATTGGTTCATGCCATTTTAGTGAACACTGTATTCATTTCGAAAAATGTATATAGAAAATATTTCAGTTAATATTTTGAAAAACTGAAATACAATTCGTTTTTAATGTCATTACAATTCAACTTTACTTAAACCATTGTTTTAATTTATGTACTTAGCTATTGAAAATCACATCTTCGGGGATCTGTGAAATAAATTACAATTAAACACATCAATAAAAACTTAAACATTTAAATATCTTATGTGTTAACTTAACGGATATTTCAAACATTAAATCAAACAGCTAATATATACATGTAATGCTGTAACGGATTCCACAAAATCTCATTGGAAGAAAAGTCTAGGGACCTCACGTCATTTTCAACGAGCAATGGTTCATATGGGTTCACTAGATTACCATACGGACTAAAAATAGCCCAAATTATTTTCAAAGAATGATGACATTAGCTTTTAGTGGCTTGAAACCCGAACAAGCATTCTTGTACATGGATGACTTGGTTGTTTTAGGCTACTCTGAGAAGCATATGCTTTCAAATCTAACTGAAGTCTTCAAGTTATGCCGCAAGAACAATCTGAACTTACATCCCGAAAACTCTTCATTCTTTATGCGAGAAATTAAATATTTCGGACATAAGTGCACGGATAGAGGGATATTGCCAGATGATAGCAAATACTCGGTGATTGAAGACTATCCAACACCAAGAGACGCAGATAGTGCAAAGAAATTTGTAGCTAAGGAATTTTTCCGAATACTTAAGGCATCTTACGAGATTGTCAAATTGAATGGACAGAATATTGTGATATTGCTTTCAAATACCTAAAGAAAGCATTAATGAGTCCCACACTACTGCAATACCTTGACTTCGGGAAGCAGTTTTGTATTACAACAGACCCAAGCAAACATGCTTGCGGCGCTGTGTTGACTCAGAACTATGATGGGAAACATCTACTCGTGGCATATGCGTCAAAGACCTTTACAAAAGGTGGGAGCAACAAGTCAACTATTGAACAAGAGTTAACTGCGAAACATTGGGCTATTACACATTTCAGGCCATATATATATGTTCGTATAAACCACTTTCCAATTTGTTTGCTATGAAAAATCCAAGTTCGAAATTAACTAAGATGATTTTACTGTCGAATATATTAGGGGGAAAGACAATTATATTGGAGACGCGTTATCGCGTATAACAGTGGAAGATCTTAAGAGCCCCATAGACGAGTGTACGTGTGTGATTGACAGTTTCAATACACATATATCAATCATCATTTTATTTTACATGCTTAACTAGTAAATAGTTCAAAAACAAAAAAATTAATTGCTGTTGCTTTGGCGTTTCTAATAAAACAGAGAAATAGGGCAAGAAAGAGGGAAATCAAAAGGGGAAGATTATGGATAAAAAACGGGACCAATTCACGGTTGAAAACTTAGTAAAGGAGCTGAGGGAAAAGTCCCCATATGACTTTAGGAATTTTATGCATATGGATGCGGCGTGCTATGATGAATTGCTATCATTGGTAACACCATTAATTGAAAATCTGGACACAAACATGAGAAAAGCCATCCCAGCATATCAGCGTCTTTCCGTGGCACTTCGTTACTTGGCAACTGGAAGCAAATTTGAGGATTTGAAGTTCAGCACAGCGATTTCTGCACAGGCTATAGGTATAATGACTATGGAGACATGTGAAGCCGTAATTAAAATAATTAAGGATTATATTAAGGTATTATGAACATATGTTAAGGTTAATGAATGCATTTATTGACATTGGTTTCAACATGGCCTCCATATAGAATTGGGTCTAATAAGGGATATTTAATAGCTATGATAATGACGAAGAAGCTCATGTCCTCTCGACTAATAACTTTGGGCAAAGTGTCATTAGCAGAAAAGTGTATAACCTCATTTGACGTATAGCCTTCAAGCCTTAATTTGAATCGTAATAAGATCAAAAATTTTTCTCTTTATAGAATCATCAAACTATCGTTGGATATGTGATAAATTGTTTTCTACAAATTTAACATTCTCCAACGACGACGATTTTTTTTTTGTTACATAAAACATGTTTGTGGAATTTATTAAGTCTTCGGCTAATAAATTAGTAATTTTTACAATACGCGTCAATCGTAGCAAAGTTGAGAGATACGAGTTTATAGTTCGAGGGGGATTCGAGCGGGATTCATTCGGGGGAAATAAAACAGTGGTTTCGACCACAACTTACATTTACTTATTTCACTTAACCTGAGATAATGACGGTGCTGTCAAGGGTTGAGTTCACGGAAGGAAAATGGCCGAGCCTGCGGTATTCGTCACCACGAAAACTCGGCAGCCGGTATGACAATTGACAGTGATTGGCAACGTCATGCACAAATAAGGGGATGTTCCCATCATAATTCAGTGTTGCATACAAAGTTATAAGTGTTATATGATTTCTTAACATATTTCAAATTCAGTTTTATAAATAAAATATAAATTCTTATTATTATAAATAGATTATATATATATAAATATCGCCGTCGGTGGTGCAACGGTTAGTATGCGCGGCTCTTGTACATGAGATCCTAGGTTCGAACCCTGCTCAGACCACCTTAAAAAATTTCTTTCGGCGGCGGTCACCTAGCATAGTGACGGCGACACTATCGAGTACATATCCATGAAAAAGCTTCTCAAAATACCGTTCGAAATCGTTGTAAAACTGTAGGTCCCAATCAGTGAGTGAAAACTGGAAAGCGCACAGCTCAGTGATTGTGAGATGTTCTCCCCGGTCCCTTCATGGGATGTAATGGGAAACCATTTATTTATTTTTGATGTGTTAACATCTATAGCGGCGTATAGGGACTAAATCTATCAAAGTCAATACATTTATGCTGCTGCTAAAACCAGATTTTATGCTGCTGCTAAAGCCAGATTTTATGCTGCTGCTAAAACCAGATTTTCTGCGACTGCGAAAGAGAATAATGACGTGTTAAACAAAAATGAGCGAGCAAGAGAGCAATGAAAGAGTGGTGTGGCAGGGGTGAGGCAAACGAAATTGTGTCTATAGCGTATGTATTAACATAATAATGTATGTATGTACATATGTCTGTTGCTGTTGTTGAACGGAGATATAGCATAGCCACCCAAAATTTCATTTGCAAGCCCATTCAGTCGAGGTTATGGTGACACACTAATACGTCAGCTACTTCGTACAAAGTATGTGTGATGTTGTGTGTTTGGCTGTTTCGTTGCTGTTGATATGGCAAACATGTGGTTATGTGACACACGTAGACGTCAGCTACTTCGGACAAAGTATGTGTGATGTTGTGTGTTTGGTTGTTTCGTTTTTTATCTCATCGCATATTAGTTAGCAATCACCAACATTCGATGCTCTGCTTTGTTTACATTTGAAACATGATCATTACAGCGACACACAATTTCATTACACACAATTTCACAATTTCATTAGGTTTGTTTTGTTTTTTTCCCTCTCATTTTAAATTCAATTTTGCTTATGATATTTATCGTTTGAATTATATCGACTTAGTATATATATTGGTTTTATATGCTTGAAATCATATATATACTAATGATTCTACATATGGATAATTGTATGTAAATAAATATGTACGGAGTATATTAGGTCATACTGAAAATTCAAACTAAGTATAAAGTAATCGGCGAGTATGAACAGGTAAGTACCCTTTATGGTCTGTTATCTGGCGAATGATTCAAAACGTATTAGTCTCTTTTTGTCATAATTGGTCAATTAATAATTTTCATGTGAAACGTTGATGCCTTTTAAAACATTTATGCTTTTTGTGTTGTTTTCTGTTATAACATTGTCGAAATGGTGCATTTATACTGAAATCTTCTATAAAGAAAATAAGGCTCGTTTATGCTCTTTTACTTAGACGCTATATATGAGACTGGAAAAAGAGTGCAATAAAATGTCTATATTATTCAATACTTTTTGTCATCGCTCTGTTTGCGACAAAATAAAAACAATTATTTCAGTGAGCTAAATTTTGCTTTATTTATTTTAACAATATTACAACTAATGTTAAAGCAGATGTAAGAAAAAAGTAAGTGCAATAGTAAAAGAGCCTACCAATGTGTTCATAGAAATCGCACAGGTACCGTGTAACAAAAAGGTGTTAACACATCATCCGTGAGTTCAAACACTCATTAATTTTTTTTATTATAAATAGATATATAACATAGAACAAACAATCCCAGCAAAAAATATTGGAAGTATTTCCATGGGAATCAGTTTTGCACTAGTTCCAGAAATTAGGTATAAACGATTTATTTACCTCCAAAGAATGCATTTTAAACTATTTCCAAAAAGTTGTTATGAAAATGTTTCCAGCAAAACTTTGACTTTTCGAAGATGCAGTATAACCATATTTTCCACTTCCGAAGGTGTCGCCATACGAAATAAAGTTGTTATTAAATATTTGCCTCATCTGAATATTTGATTAGGATCCAAAATTAAAAACAATGTTTAGTTCTAAAAAATAGAACCGCCAATTTTGTTCTTCGGAAAACATACATAAGTCTTTTTATACCAATACTACGTAAAAGAAATCTCAACTTTATTACTAAGTGATATCTAGAAAATATTTGTGTTCAGTTACATAAGTGCCTCCTTCCTCCCTTCTAAGCAAACCACATGTTTAATTCCACTGGCTTGATACGATAACTCAAATTACGAGAATTTTGTACCTCTTTGAAGGCAATATATTTTGCTAGGAAGTTTAGAAATAAATCTTAGCGCCTTCTGCGTATTAACCCTATTATTAAGCGGACCACACATTTGTCAATCGTAAGTATAAGCTATGGTTAGCGCTGAGATTTATTGGTGTATACAGTATTATTATTTATTAAAATCAGGGACTGAAGAAAGTTGTTATTGATTTAGTTTGCAAGTAAAAAAATCATTGTAAAGGAAATTCACTAGAACTACTTAAAATGAACCAAAACGATTACTCCGATTCTATCTAGCCATTTGTTTTCTGATTTTCGCAAAAAAAACTGTATTTTCGGCTTCTTACTTCACGTACTCAGATCCCGATAATATTATGTTTGCTCCAAACAAAAAACAAATCTATAAATTGATGTTCTCTGGAATGCGTGAACCGATTTTGTTT
The DNA here is from genome assembly GCA_963931995.1 of Phaonia tiefii. Taxonomy (NCBI): domain Eukaryota; kingdom Metazoa; phylum Arthropoda; class Insecta; order Diptera; family Muscidae; genus Phaonia; species Phaonia tiefii. The sequence continues at coordinate 107,857,168 of OZ008368.1, read as the reverse complement.
CTGCAAACTTCATATGAAAGGTGACGTCAATACCAAGGTATTTATGTAGAAACGGTCTCTGTATGTCTATTGGTTCATGCCATTTTAGTGAACACTGTATTCATTTCGAAAAATGTATATAGAAAATATTTCAGTTAATATTTTGAAAAACTGAAATACAATTCGTTTTTAATGTCATTACAATTCCATTTTACTTAAACCATTGTTTTAATTTATGTACTTAGCTATTGAAAATCACATCTTCGGGGATCTGTGAAATAAATTACAATTAAACACATCAATAAAAACTTAAACATTTAAATATCTTATGTGTTAACTTAACGGATATTTCAAACATTAAATCAAACAGCTAATATATACATGTAATGCTGTAACGGATTCCACAAAATCTCATTGGAAGAAAAGTCTAGGGACCTCACGTCATTTTCAACGAGCAATGGTTCATATGGGTTCACTAGATTACCATACGGACTAAAAATAGCCCAAATTATTTTCAAAGAATGATGACATTAGCTTTTAGTGGCTTGAAACCCGAACAAGCATTCTTGTACATGGATGACTTGGTTGTTTTAGGCTGCTCTGAGAAGCATATGCTTTCAAATCTAACTGAAGTCTTCAAGTTATGCCGCAAGAACAATCTGAACTTACATCCCGAAAACTCTTCATTCTTTATGCGAGAAATTAAATATTTCGGACATAAGTGCACGGATAGAGGGATATTGCCAGATGATAGCAAATACTCGGTGATTGAAGACTATCCAACACCAAGAGACGCAGATAGTGCAAAGAAATTTGTAGCTAAGGAACTTTTCCGAATACTTAAGGCATCTTACGAGATTGTCAAATTGAATGGACAGAATATTGTGATATTGCTTTCAAATACCTAAAGAAAGCATTAATGAGTCCCACACTACTGCAATACCTTGACTTCGGGAAGCAGTTTTGTATTACAACAGACCCAAGCAAACATGCTTGCGGCGCTGTGTTGACTCAGAACTATGATGGGAAACATCTACTCGTGGCATATGCGTCAAAGACCTTTACAAAAGGTGGGAGCAACAAGTCAACTATTGAACAAGAGTTAACTGCGAAACATTGGGCTATTACACATTTCAGGCCATATATATATGTTCGTATAAACCACTTTCCAATTTGTTTGCTATGAAAAATCCAAGTTCGAAATTAACTAAGATGATTTTACTGTCGAATATATTAGGGGGAAAGACAATTATATTGGAGACGCGTTATCGCGTATAACAGTGGAAGATCTTAAGAGCCCCATAGACGAGTGTACGTGTGTGATTGACAGTTTCAATACACATATATCAATCATCATTTTATTTTACATGCTTAACTAGTAAATAGTTCAAAAACAAAAAAATTAATTGCTGTTGCTTTGGCGTTTCTAATAAAACAGAGAAATAGGGCAAGAAAGAGGGAAATCAAAAGGGGAAGATTATGGATAAAAAACGGGACCAATTCACGGTTGAAAACTTAGTAAAGGAGCTGAGGGAAAAGTCCCCATATGACTTTAGGAATTTTATGCATATGGATGCGGCGTGCTATGATGAATTGCTATCATTGGTAACACCATTAATTGAAAATCTGGACACAAACATGAGAAAAGCCATCCCAGCATATCAGCGTCTTTCCGTGGCACTTCGTTACTTGGCAACTGGAAGCAAATTTGAGGATTTGAAGTTCAGCACAGCGATTTCTGCACAGGCTATAGGTATAATGACTATGGAGACATGTGAAGCCGTAATTAAAATAATTAAGGATTATATTAAGGTATTATGAACATATGTTAAGGTTAATGAATGCATTTATTGACATTGGTTTCAACATGGCCTCCATATAGAATTGGGTCTAATAAGGGATATTTAATAGCTATGATAATGACGAAGAAGCTCATGTCCTCTCGACTAATAACTTTGGGCAAAGTGTCATTAGCAGAAAAGTGTATAACCTCATTTGACGTATAGCCTTCAAGCCTTAATTTGAATCGTAATAAGATCAAAAATTTTTCTCTTTATAGAATCATCAAACTATCGTTGGATATGTGATAAATTGTTTTCTACAAATTTAACATTCTCCAACGACGACGATTTTTTTTTGTTACATAAAACATGTTTGTGGAATTTATTAAGTCTTCGGCTAATAAATTAGTAATTTTTACAATACGCGTCAATCGTAGCAAAGTTGAGAGATACGAGTTTATAGTTCGAGGGGGATTCGAGCGGGATTCATTCGGGGGAAATAAAACAGTGGTTTCGACCACAACTTACATTTACTTATTTCACTTAACCTGAGATAATGACGGTGCTGTCAAGGGTTGAGTTCACGGAAGGAAAATGGCCGAGCCTGCGGTATTCGTCACCACGAAAACTCGGCAGCCGGTATGACAATTGACAGTGATTGGCAACGTCATGCACAAATAAGGGGATGTTCCCATCATAATTCAGTGTTGCATACAAAGTTATAAGTGTTATATGATTTCTTAACATATTTCAAATTCAGTTTTATAAATAAAATATAAATTCTTATTATTATAAATAGATTATATATATATAAATATCGCCGTCGGTGGTGCAACGGTTAGTATGCGCGGCTCTTGTACATGAGATCCTAGGTTCGAACCCTGCTCAGACCACCTTAAAAAATTTCTTTCGGCGGCGGTCACCTAGCATAGTGACGGCGACACTATCGAGTACATATCCATGAAAAAGCTTCTCAAAATACCGTTCGAAATCGTTGTAAAACTGTAGGTCCCAATCAGTGAGTGAAAACTGGAAAGCGCACAGCTCAGTGATTGTGAGATGTTCTCCCCGGTCCCTTCATGGGATGTAATGGGAAACCATTTATTTATTTTTGATGTGTTAACATCTATAGCGGCGTATAGGGACTAAATCTATCAAAGTCAATACATTTATGCTGCTGCTAAAACCAGATTTTATGCTGCTGCTAAAGCCAGATTTTATGCTGCTGCTAAAACCAGATTTTCTGCGACTGCGAAAGAGAATAATGACGTGTTAAACAAAAATGAGCGAGCAAGAGAGCAATGAAAGAGTGGTGTGGCAGGGGTGAGGCAAACGAAATTGTGTCTATAGCGTATGTATTAACATAATAATGTATGTATGTACATATGTCTGTTGCTGTTGTTGAACGGAGATATAGCATAGCCACCCAAAATTTCATTTGCAAGCCCATTCAGTCGAGGTTATGGTGACACACTAATACGTCAGCTACTTCGTACAAAGTATGTGTGATGTTGTGTGTTTGGCTGTTTCGTTGCTGTTGATATGGCAAACATGTGGTTATGTGACACACGTAGACGTCAGCTACTTCGGACAAAGTATGTGTGATGTTGTGTGTTTGGTTGTTTCGTTTTTTATCTCATCGCATATTAGTTAGCAATCACCAACATTCGATGCTCTGCTTTGTTTACATTTGAAACATGATCATTACAGCGACACACAATTTCATTACACACAATTTCACAATTTCATTAGGTTTGTTTTGTTTTTTTCCCTCTCATTTTAAATTCAATTTTGCTTATGATATTTATCGTTTGAATTATATCGACTTAGTATATATATTGGTTTTATATGCTTGAAATCATATATATACTAATGATTCTACATATGGATAATTGTATGTAAATAAATATGTACGGAGTATATTAGGTCATAATGAAAATTCAAACTAAGTATAAAGTAATCGGCGAGTATGAACAGGTAAGTACCCTTTATGGTCTGTTATCTGGCGAATGATTCAAAACGTATTAGTCTCTTTTTGTCATAATTGGTCAATTAATAATTTTCATGTGAAACGTTGATGCCTTTTAAAACATTTATGCTTTTTGTATTGTTTTCTGTTATAACATTGTCGAAATGGTGCATTTATACTGAAATCTTCTATAAAGAAAATAAGGCTCGTTTATGCTCTTTTACTTAGACGCTATATATGAGACTGGAAAAAGAGTGCAATAAAATGTCTATATTATTCAATACTTTTGGCCATCGCTCTGTTTGCGACAAAATAAAAACAATTATTTCAGTGAGCTAAATTTTGCTTTATTTATTTTAACAATATTACAACTAATGTTAAAGCAGATGTAAGAAAAAAGTAAGTGCAATAGTAAAAGAGCCTACCAATGTGTTCATAGAAATCGCACAGGTACCGTGTAACAAAAAGGTGTTAACACATCATCCGTGAGTTCAAACACTCATTAATTTTTTTTATTATAAATAGATATAAAACATAGAACAAACAATCCCAGCAAAAAATATTGGAAGTATTTCCATGGGAATCAGTTTTGCACTAGTTCCAGAAATTAGGTATAAACGATTTATTTACCTCCAAAGAATGCATTTTAAACTATTTCCAAAAAGTTGTTATGAAAATGTTTCCAGCAAAACTTTGACTTTTCGAAGATGCAGTATAACCATATTTTCCACTTCCGAAGGTGTCGCCATACGAAATAAAGTTGTTATTAAATATTTGCCTCATCTGAATATTTGATTAGGATCAAAAATTAAAAACAATGTTTAGGTCTAAAAAATAGAACCGCCAATTTTGTTCTTCGGAAAACATACATAAGTCTTTTTATACCAATACTACGTAAAAGAAATCTCAACTTTATTACTAAGTGATATCTAGAAAATATTTGTGTTCAGTTACATAAGTGCCTCCTTCCTCCCTTCTAAGCAAACCACATGTTTAATTCCACTGGTTTGATACAGTATCTCAAATTACGAGAATTTTGTACCTCTTTGAAGGCAATATATTTTGCTAGGAAGTTTAGAAATAAATCTTAGCGCCTTCTGCGTATTAACCCTATTATTAAGCGGACCACATATTTGTCAATCGTAAGTATAAGCTATGGTTAGCGCTGAGATTTATTGGTGTATACAGTATTATTATTTATTAAAATCAGGGACTGAAGAAAGTTGTTATTGATTTAGTTTGCAAGTAAAAAAATCATTGTAAAGGAAATTCACTAGAACTACTTAAAATGAACCAAAACGATTACTCCGATTCTATCTAGCCATTTGTTTTCTGATTTTCGCAAAAAAAACTGTATTTTCGGCTTCTTACTTCACGTACTCAGATCCCGATAATATTATGTTTGCTCCAAACAAAAAACAAATCTATAAATTGATGTTCTCTGGAATGCGTGAACCGATTTTGTTTCTGCAAACTTCATATGAAAGGTGACGTCAATACCAAGGTATTTATGTAGAAACGGTCTCTGTATGTCTATTGGTTCATGCCATTTTAGTGAACACTGTATTCATTTCGAAAAATGTATATAGAAAATATTTCAGTTAATATTTTGAAAAACTGAAATACAATTCGTTTTTAATGTCATTACAATTCCATTTTACTTAAACCATTGTTTTAATTTATGTACTTAGCTATTGAAAATCACATCTTCGGGGATCTGTGAAATAAATTACAATTAAACACATCAATAAAAACTTAAACATTTAAATATCTTATGTGTTAACTTAACGGATATTTCAAACATTAAATCAAACAGCTAATATATACATGTAATGCTGTAACGGATTCCACAAAATCTCATTGGAAGAAAAGTCTAGGGACCTCACGTCATTTTCAACGAGCAATGGTTCATATGGGTTCACTAGATTACCATACGGACTAAAAATAGCCCAAATTATTTTCAAAGAATGATGACATTAGCTTTTAGTGGCTTGAAACCCGAACAAGCATTCTTGTACATGGATGACTTGGTTGTTTTAGGCTGCTCTGAGAAGCATATGCTTTCAAATCTAACTGAAGTCTTCAAGTTATGCCGCAAGAACAATCTGAACTTACATCCCGAAAACTCTTCATTCTTTATGCGAGAAATTAAATATTTCGGACATAAGTGCACGGATAGAGGGATATTGCCAGATGATAGCAAATACTCCGTGATTGAAGACTATCCAACACCAAGAGACGCAGATAGTGCAAAGAAATTTGTAGCTAAGGAATTTTTCCGAATACTTAAGGCATCTTACGAGATTGTCAAATTGAATGGACAGAATATTGTGATATTGCTTTCAAATACCTAAAGAAAGCATTAATGAGTCCCACACTACTGCAATACCTTGACTTCGGGAAGCAGTTTTGTATTACAACAGACCCAAGCAAACATGCTTGCGGCGCTGTGTTGACTCAGAACTATGATGGGAAACATCTACTCGTGGCATATGCGTCAAAGACCTTTACAAAAGGTGGGAGCAACAAGTCAACTATTGAACAAGAGTTAACTGCGAAACATTGGGCTATTACACATTTCAGGCCATATATATATGTTCGTATAAACCACTTTCCAATTTGTTTGCTATGAAAAATCCAAGTTCGAAATTAACTAAGATGATTTTACTGTCGAATATATTAGGGGGAAAGACAATTATATTGGAGACGCGTTATCGCGTATAACAGTGGAAGATCTTAAGAGCCCCATAGACGAGTGTACGTGTGTGATTGACAGTTTCAATACACATATATCAATCATCATTTTATTTTACATGCTTAACTAGTAAATAGTTCAAAAACAAAAAAATTAATTGCTGTTGCTTTGGCGTTTCTAATAAAACAGAGAAATAGGGCAAGAAAGAGGGAAATCAAAAGGGGAAGATTATGGATAAAAAACGGGACCAATTCACGGTTGAAAACTTAGTAAAGGAGCTGAGGGAAAAGTCCCCATATGACTTTAGGAATTTTATGCATATGGATGCGGCGTGCTATGATGAATTGCTATCATTGGTAACACCATTAATTGAAAATCTGGACACAAACATGAGAAAAGCCATCCCAGCATATCAGCGTCTTTCCGTGGCACTTCGTTACTTGGCAACTGGAAGCAAATTTGAGGATTTGAAGTTCAGCACAGCGATTTCTGCACAGGCTATAGGTATAATGACTATGGAGACATGTGAAGCCGTAATTAAAATAATTAAGGATTATATTAATGTATTATGAACATATGTTAAGGTTAATGAATGCATTTATTGACATTGGTTTCAACATGGCCTCCATATAGAATTGGGTCTAATAAGGGATATTTAATAGCTATGATAATGACGAAGAAGCTCATGTCCTCTCGACTAATAACTTTGGGCAAAGTGTCATTAGCAGAAAAGTGTATAACCTCATTTGACGTATAGCCTTCAAGCCTTAATTTGAATCGTAATAAGATCAAAAATTTTTCTCTTTATAGAATCATCAAACTATCGTTGGATATGTGATAAATTGTTTTCTACAAATTTAACATTCTCCAACGACGACGATTTTTTTTTGTTACATAAAACATGTTTGTGGAATTTATTAAGTCTTCGGCTAATAAATTAGTAATTTTTACAATACGCGTCAATCGTAGCAAAGTTGAGAGATACGAGTTTATAGTTCGAGGGGGATTCGAGCGGGATTCATTCGGGGGAAATAAAACAGTGGTTTCGACCACAACTTACGTTTACTTATTTCACTTAACCTGAGATAATGACGGTGCTGTCAAGGGTTGAGTTCACGGAAGGAAAATGGCCGAGCCTGCGGTATTCGTCACCACGAAAACTCGGCAGCCGGTATGACAATTGACAGTGATTGGCAACGTCATGCACAAATAAGGGGATGTTCCCATCATAATTCAGTGTTGCATACAAAGTTATAAGTGTTATATGATTTCTTAACATATTTCAAATTCAGTTTTATAAATAAAATATAAATTCTTATTATTATAAATAGATTATATATATATAAATATCGCCGTCGGTGGTGCAACGGTTAGTATGCGCGGCTCTTGTACATGAGATCCTAGGTTCGAACCCTGCTCAGACCACCTTAAAAAATTTCTTTCGGCGGCGGTCACCTAGCATAGTGACGGCGACACTATCGAGTACATATCCATGAAAAAGCTTCTCAAAATACCGTTCGAAATCGTTGTAAAACTGTAGGTCCCAATCAGTGAGTGAAAACTGGAAAGCGCACAGCTCAGTGATTGTGAGATGTTCTCCCCGGTCCCTTCATGGGATGTAATGGGAAACCATTTATTTATTTTTGATGTGTTAACATCTATAGCGGCGTATAGGGACTAAATCTATCAAAGTCAATACATTTATGCTGCTGCTAAAACCAGATTTTATGCTGCTGCTAAAGCCAGATTTTATGCTGCTGCTAAAACCAGATTTTCTGCGACTGCAAAAGAGAATAATGACGTGTTAAACAAAAATGAGCGAGCAAGAGAGCAATGAAAGAGTGGTGTGGCAGGGGTGAGGCAAACGAAATTGTGTCTATAGCGTATGTATTAACATAATAATGTATGTATGTACATATGTCTGTTGCTGTTGTTGAACGGAGATATAGCATAGCCACCCAAAATTTCATTTGCAAGCCCATTCAGTCGAGGTTATGGTGACACACTAATACGTCAGCTACTTCGTACAAAGTATGTGTGATGTTGTGTGTTTGGCTGTTTCGTTGCTGTTGATATGGCAAACATGTGGTTATGTGACACACGTAGACGTCAGCTACTTCGGACAAAGTATGTGTGATGTTGTGTGTTTGGTTGTTTCGTTTTTTATCTCATCGCATATTAGTTAGCAATCACCAACATTCGATGCTCTGCTTTGTTTACATTTGAAACATGATCATTACAGCGACACACAATTTCATTACACACAATTTCACAATTTCATTAGGTTTGTTTTGTTTTTTTCCCTCTCATTTTAAATTCAATTTTGCTTATGATATTTATCGTTTGAATTATATCGACTTAGTATATATATTGGTTTTATATGCTTGAAATCATATATATACTAATGATTCTACATATGGATAATTGTATGTAAATAAATATGTACGGAGTATATTAGGTCATAATGAAAATTCAAACTAAGTATAAAGTAATCGGCGAGTATGAACAGGTAAGTACCCTTTATGGTCTGTTATCTGGCGAATGATTCAAAACGTATTAGTCTCTTTTTGTCATAATTGGTCAATTAATAATTTTCATGTGAAACGTTGATGCCTTTTAAAACATTTATGCTTTTTGTATTGTTTTCTGTTATAACATTGTCGAAATGGTGCATTTATACTGAAATCTTCTATAAAGAAAATAAGGCTCGTTTATGCTCTTTTACTTAGACGCTATATATGAGACTGGAAAAAGAGTGCAATAAAATGTCTATATTATTCAATACTTTTTGTCATCGCTCTGTTTGCGACAAAATAAAAACAATTATTTCAGTGAGCTAAATTTTGCTTTATTTATTTTAACAATATTACAACTAATGTTAAAGCAGATGTAAGAAAAAAGTAAGTGCAATAGTAAAAGAGCCTACCAATGTGTTCATAGAAATCGCACAGGTACCGTGTAACAAAAAGGTGTTAACACATCATCCGTGAGTTCAAACACTCATTAATTTTTTTTATTATAAATAGATATATAACATAGAACAAACAATCCCAGCAAAAAATATTGGAAGTATTTCCATGGGAATCAGTTTTGCACTAGTTCCAGAAATTAGGTATAAACGATTTATTTACCTCCAAAGAATGCATTTTAAACTATTTCCAAAAAGTTGTTATGAAAATGTTTCCAGCAAAACTTTGACTTTTCGAAGATGCAGTATAACCATATTTTCCACTTCCGAAGGTGTCGCCATACGAAATAAAGTTGTTATTAAATATTTGCCTCATCTGAATATTTGATTAGGATCCAAAATTAAAAACAATGTTTAGTTCTAAAAAATAGAACCGCCAATTTTGTTCTTCGGAAAACATACATAAGTCTTTTTATACCAATACTACGTAAAAGAAATCTCAACTTTATTACTAAGTGATATCTAGAAAATATTTGTGTTCAGTTACATAAGTGCCTCCTTCCTCCCTTCTAAGCAAACCACATGTTTAATTCCACTGGTTTGATACGATAACTCAAATTACGAGAATTTTGTACCTCTTTGAAGGCAATATATTTTGCTAGGAAGTTTAGAAATAAATCTTAGCGCCTTCTGCGTATTAACCCTATTATTAAGCGGACCACACATTTGTCAATCGTAAGTATAAGCTATGGTTAGCGCTGAGATTTATTGGTGTATACAGTATTATTATTTATTAAAATCAGGGACTGAAGAAAGTTGTTATTGATTTAGTTTGCAAGTAAAAAAATCATTGTAAAGGAAATTCACTAGAACTACTTAAAATGAACCAAAACGATTACTCCGATTCTATCTAGCCATTTGTTTTCTGATTTTCGCAAAAAAAACTGTATTTTCGGCTTCTTACTTCACGTACTCAGATCCCGATAATATTATGTTTGCTCCAAACAAAAAACAAATCTATAAATTGATGTTCTCTGGAATGCGTGAACCGATTTTGTTTCTGCAAACTTCATATGAAAGGTGACGTCAATACCAAGGTGTTTATGTAGAAACGGTCTCTGTGTGTCTATTGGTTCATGCCATTTTAGTGAACACTGTATTCATTTCGAAAAATGTATATAGAAAATATTTCAGTTAATATTTTGAAAAACTGAAATACAATTCGTTTTTAATGTCATTACAATTCCATTTTACTTAAACCATTGTTTTAATTTATGTACTTAGCTATTGAAAATCACATCTTCGGGGATCTGTGAAATAAATTACAATTAAACACATCAATAAAAACTTAAATATTTAAATATCTTAGGTGTTAACTTAACGGATATTTCAAACATTAAATCAAACAGCTAATATATACATGTAATGCTGTAACGGACTGTTTCTCCCAGGTCGCTACCTTTTGAGTGCATCCTATGACTGACATTTCATGATCAGCTGATCTGTTTATATTCTTAATAATTGCATTATTCAACTGACATATGTGTCTCAATCTTTGAATTTCGCGAATAAAAAAAATTTCAATTACTTCATATCTAATTGGTGTAGCCACATTTTTTAATACAAAATGGTACGTACGCGCAGTAATTGGGGCGTCAATCACGTAATGCTAGAAATGTTGTGGCATCTAGAGCATCTCAAAGTGACGAACAGCGTGGAAATAATACTTTGGCTGCTCGAAATGCCATGGCACGTGGTATGGCTCTGCGAAATCCAGCTCCACGTCAGTATGTGCCACGTACTTTGGAGCGTGCTGCATTCAATTATGATGCAAACTTTGATTACGTTTCTCATGGCAAGGTTTCAATTGGACCAATGACTACTGTTTGCACTCATTGCAAGGCATTTAAATTTAAACATGAGGTATCTGGATTGTGTTGTTCAAACGGACAAGTTAAATTAGCAGAATTGAATCCACCACCAGAGCCCTTGCATAATTTGATAACTGGTGGCACACCAATTTCAAAGCATTTTCTGGCAAACATACAAGCGTATAACTCCCGATTTCAAATGACTTCGTTCGGAGCGACAAGTATTATTCGGGACAATTTTATGCCAACGTTCAAGGTATTTTTGTTCGCTTTGATGTTTATTTACATGATTGTGAAAATTTTAATCTTCAATAGATTCAAGGCCAAGTTTACCATCGACTTGGTTCTTTGTTACCCTTTCCTGATCAAAGCTATCAATTTTTGCAAATAGACTTTGTGGGTAACTCAAATGTGGAAACCGATTGACGTTGTGATATTTCATCAAATTTGCGGAGGGATATTATCGGGCGTTTGCAGAATATGTTGCACGCTGAAAATGAATTAGTGCGACTTTTTCAAACTGCTCTCGATCAAATGCCATCTGATGAATATGCAATTGTGATTCGAGCTGATAAAACAAGTCTGGCGATACTGTTACCAATGAAGAAGATGTTGTGAATTATCCAACAGAATTTTTGAATTCGTTGGACTTACCAGGATTGCCTCCGCATAATCTCCAATTCAAAGTTGGAGCAAATATTATTATGCTTCGCAATGTCAATCAACCCCGTTTGTGTAATGGTACAAGACTTGCTATTAACTGGAAAATTCAAAGGCGAAGATATATTCATTCCACGCATCCCAATGATTCCGTCTGATATGCCATTTGAATTTAAACGACTTCAGTTTCCTGATCGCCTTGTGTTTGCGGTTACCATTACTAAGGCGCAAGGCCAATCCTTAGGAATTTGTGGAAATTGTATGTAGCCTGTTCGCGCGTTGGCAAAACATCAATATAACAATATAAAAAAATAATTTTAAAATGTTATCGATTTTTTCCAATTCGTGGATTATGTCACACATCGAAAATGTTGACTATTTTTATACCCTCACCCATAGGGTTGGCGGTATATATCAGTTAATACGTAAAAAAATGTAACGCATAGAAGGAGCCCTATTAGACCCTTAGAATCTTTGGATGAAATTAATTTTAGGACTTCTTAAGACGTAGAGCCATGTCCGTCTGTCTGTCTGGCTGGCTGGTCAACACCGCAAAATTTTGTCATTGAATATAAGGTCGTACGTCCGGGTTGTCAATCCGATAATACGCGTGAATCACTTGCGACAAGGGTGATTTTCCCACGCCCATTGTGGTACCTCCCATACAAAGGTTGTTTGGCCGTCCGGTTGTTTGGAACGCGAAGTCCCGCGAAACCAAACCAATTTGTATGAAAGTTTGTACTAGTCAATATTTAGTCAAATAAAACTCTCCTACAGAAAATGAGCTGTGTTGCCACGCCCATTCTGGTACCTCCCATATAAAAGTTGGGCGGATGACCGGTTGATCGACACGATAACTATCGTAAACTACAATCGATATCAATAAAATTCGGTACTAGGCAATATTTTGCTAAAAGCTATGTAACTAATAACTGACTATTGTGACACGCCCAGTTTCGTACCTCCCATACAAAAGTTGGGCGTATTTGCTGTTTGCGGAATCGATATCTCCAATAAATCATAACGGATCTTAATAAAATTTGGTACTAGTCAAAATTTTGGCAACAACTTGCCTGGCCAATTTTTGTACCCCGCATATAAATATTCGTAGGGAAACTAACTAAATGGGTATTCAATAATATTTAGCGCAATGTCAATCTGCTATTGAATATTGCCACTTTTGAGTAAGGGCGCTGTGAGACCGGCTGTGTTAAAAAATTCGCATAACTTTATTCTCCGTTATTGTTTTATATTGCGATTTCGAGTAGCTGCAGCATTGCACATCCCCCAATATCAGTTAATGACGAAGCTGCTTTGAATTAGTGAAATTAGTGAACATAACTTCTGTATTTTTTTTCTAACCTGGTGTGTGAGACCGTGAGTCACCGTGTATGTAAGTAAAATAATCGCAACACTTTTGTATTATATTTTGGAAGGATACCAATTTTTGTTAATTTTATAAAAGTTTCTATTGTCGAAAGACTAATAAACACTATTTTCTTTAATGAATATGTGATTTTTTTATTTTTTCTAAATTTTAAAAAATGTATTGCTAGAAAATTGTTATTTTTAATGCTCTTCTTAAAAACATCTGTTAATTTTAAAATTGAAATAAAAGAACTTAAAATGATTATATATCTTTGTTTTATTGTCAAAGTGCATAAATAAAAAAAAACATTAACTATTAGCAACACGTTTCGAAAAATCTTCAGTTGAAAAGCCCGGTGCATGAGACCGGCGTCACCATTAATCAAAGTCAAATTTGCGTCACCATTGGCGGGTTAACAGAACTCCCACGGAAGTCGGTGCACCCGACTGAAACTTATGTACTGGTTTCTTGGTACCCTCAATGCACTGCGTTTTTGGCGTAGAATTATTCTGCATATTACAAGTTACAAGTTAAATGAAAAGTGACGTTGTTTTTCTGTTACGAAATATATATAAAGGCAACATGGAAGAGAAACCGTATTCAAATAGTAGTAAAAATTCAAACAGAAGTGAGTTTTCTTTGTTTATTATTTTATTGTTTTAAAATTAGTGTAGGTCAAATTAAAAACAATTCAATTTATATAGCTAAGCACAGAAGAAAAGGGAAAAATTTAAGATTATCATGATGAAGGGCTGTCCGATCGGGAAATTTCGAGGCGATTGAAAAGATCTAGCTGTGTCATTGACAATTTTATAAAAATGAGATTGGAAAAGCCAAAACAAATTGCACCACGTTTCCACTAATTCAAAAAATTAGCAGAGGTTATGTGAATATTTACTTTTATTGACTATATTACAACCTCATGAGGTTGTTAATATGTGTCTTACACAGTGATTAAACAAAAAAATTAAAAACATTTCAACATATTCTTCCAACTGGCTCTATCCATCGCCTGTTCTCGCCAGTTGGTAACACCAAGGATACGGAGGGATTCTTTTGCCTGGTCTTTCCAGCGGAGTCTTGGTCGTCCTCTTTTCCTGCTTCCATCGGGTACGTTATCAAAAATATTTCGCGCTGGGTCATCTTCATCCATTCTGATAACATGGCCCAGCCAACGCAATTGGCCCACTTTGATTCGTCCAGTTATGTCCACGTCAGAAAGAGATTATATAGGTCAGCATTCCAGCGACGTCGGTACTCGCCGTTTTCCCTAACCGGACCATATATTTTACGGAGAATTTTTCTCTCGAAAACTCCCAGGTGTTTTTCATCCGCTTGCGATATGACCCAAGTTTCGGAGCCATATGTCAAGACAGGTAAAATGAGAGTCTGATATAGCTGGACTTTTGTCCGTCGAGAGAGGGCTTTGTTCCTAAACTGCTTGCTGAGCCCAAAATAGCATATATTTGCAATTACAATTCTCCTACCTATTTCCAGGCTGACGTTGTTGTCCTTGTTCACGGCGGATCCAAGGTAGACAACTTCATCTACCACTTCAAAATTAAATCGGTTGTCAACGTTCAAGTGCGGACCAAGGCGATAGGTTTCTCTAGTCGTTGACACCATCAATTTTGTCTTGCCCTCATTAACAGCAAGACTAACCTTCGCTGATTCCTTTTCGATTCTTGAAAATTTCGCAGTAACGTCTCGCAAATTTCGTCCAATGATGTCTATGTCGACAGAATACCCGAGCAACATATGGCTTTTCGTGTTAATGGTCTTGTTCGTATTTACTGCAGCCTTTCTCATTATTATCTCCATTAAGTTGTTGAAGAGATTGCACGTTGCATTGCTGAAGAGATTGCACGAAAGTCTAAGTCCTCGCTTGGTACAGAATGGTTCAGTTGATGCATGTGGGCTATAAGTCCTCGCTGGGTACAGAATGTTTCAGTGAGGTCTTTCCCCACTTTCACTGCTGATTTGGTGTTGGTCAGCGTCATTCTACAGAGGCGGATCAGTTTTGCCGGAATACCAAATTCAGACATAGCTTCGTACAGTTTTCCCCGTATGGGGCTATCGAAAGCAGCTTTGTAATCGACAAAAAGGTGGTATGTATCGATTTGCTTTTCGTGGGTCTTTTCCAGGATTTGGCGTAGCGTGAATATTTGGTCAGTTGTGGACTTGCTTATTCTAAAACCACACTGATAAGGTCCAATCAGGTTTTCAGTAATTGGCTTTAGTCTTTCACACAATACGCTCGACAAGACCTTATACCCGATGGATAAAAGACTGACACCGCGATAGTTGGAACAGACACACGGATCACCCTTTTTGAATACAGGACACAACACTATGAGACTCCAATCGTTAGGCATAGATTCCTCAGCCATATACCCCATATCAGTTGATGCATGTGGGCTTTCAGTCCTTCGTCACCTGAATTAAAAAGTTCAGCAGGTCGGCCATTCGCACCAGCGGCTTTATTATTCTTCAGGCGAGACATCGCCGTTCTCATCTCGCATTTGTTGTGGGGGGGGGGGACAACCTATACTATCTTCCACTATCATTACCTCCTGATCTTCAGTGGAAGAATCTAAGTGGAGTAGTACTGGAAAGTGGTCTCTCCACATTTTGAGCACACACTGCTTCTCAGTCACCAGATTCGCATTCTCGTCCTTGCAGGAGGGCAGCCCATTATTAGGCCCGTTATTCGATCTTCTTACCCTCTGGAAAAATTTCCGGGATTCACCATTCATCATGCACATTTCGGTTCTTTCACTCTCTCTCTCTGCTCCCACTGCCATTTTTTTCGCCTAAATAGTTGGTTTTCCTCCCTTCTCAGCTTCTTGTACCGCTCACTCGCAGCACGCGTTGTAACTGACTGTTTCGTTGCCATACGTGCAGCGTCTTTTTCATCAGTTGCAATGCGACATTCTTCGTCGTACCATGGCTTATCCTTCTGCTGTTTTTGATAGCCAAGTTAAGTCCTTGCAACGATTTCCAAAGAATGGGAGATGTGCTTCCACTGCGCATCTGGGTCTTCGGGAGGGAGGGTATTCTGCTCTAGCAGGAGAGAGAGTTTCTGTAGATAGGACATTGATATCTCCGGTATTTGTAGCTTGTCAATATCCAGCTTTTCCTGGGCTCGGCTTCGTACATTTTTCGCCCTGCTCAATCTCGTGCGAACTTTCGCAGCCACCAGGTAACGATCCGAGTCGAGAATCTTAAACCAGGAGATAAGGCTTTTTGGAAGATAAGCAGAAACTTACGGGGCAAAACAAACAAAAAAGTCCCCGTTCTGATTTATAATGATAAAAGACACAGTTCAAATAAAGAGAAGGCAGAATTACTGGCCAATACGTTTTCTTCAGCCAACAATATTACATCAGACTTCAAACACTCTAATGAAAAAAAGATTAATTCCCATGTACGTCAATTTAGATCAGAAAGATCTACCTCCGAAGAAGCTGTCTACGCAACGATAGATGAATTATCAAGCTTGGTTAAAAGGCTCAAATCGTCCAAATCACCTGGAATAGATAATATTTCAAATTTGCTGCCTAAAAATCTTCCAAATGAGGCTCTTAAATTATTGGTAATAATATTTAAAAGCTGTATACATTTAAATTACTTCTCGAAAATATTTAAGACGGTCAAGGTCATTGCTATACCAAAGCCTAATAAAGGAATACATGATCCCAAGAGCTATAGACCTATTAGCCTTCTCAGTAATATAGGAAAATTATTTGAAAAAGTTATCCACACTCGTCTAAGCGACTTCGTTACAGAAGCAAACGTTATAGCTCATGAACAGTTTGGATTCAGAAAACAACACAGTTCAGTCCACCAAGTAAGCAGGATCAAAAATATTATCTCTTCTAATAAGCGTAACAAACTTTCGACTGGAATGATCTTGTTGGACATTGAAAAAGTATTTGATACAGTTTGGCATAATGGAGTCATCTACAAATTGCCCAAAGCAGGGACGCCAAAATATCTATGCAGGTTTCTAATGGAATTCTTAGAATATCGAAGTTTTGTGGTTTCTGTTAACGGTGCACAATCCTCAGAAATAACAACTAATGCGGGACTACCACAAGGATCAGTGTTATCGCCATTATTATATTCTATTTATACTTCAGATTTCTCTCCCCAAAAATATTTAAAAACAGCATATTACGCTGACGATACCGCACTGATAACATCCAGCAAGCTTACAAAAGCTCTTCTCAAGAAAATGGAAAAAGGGCTTACAACATGTCATAAAAACTTCCGCAAATGGAAAATTAAATTGAATTCGGAAAAAACCCAATCTATAATATTTCCCTATAATAACTCGCCAAAACGTCTGCCAAATCGACAACTTAAATTCGGAAATCAGACCATTCAAATAACGGATGATGTTAAATATCTCGGCGTGGTCCTTGACAAAAAACTAAAATTTAGAAAACATATTGAACAAACATGCAACAAATCCGTGAAGACACTTAAAGCTCTTTGGCCAATGCTGAGTAGACGATCTACGCTCAATATGCGGAACAAAAATTTAATATATAAAAGCGTTATTAGACCAATCTTAACTTATGCGTGTCCGATTTGGTATAAAGCTGCAAAAACTCATCTTAAAAAACTTCAAGTTCTACAGAATAAATGTCTTAAGATAATTTATAATAAGCCCTGGAGATACCCAAAGGACTTACTGCATCACGAAAGCGGATACGACAAAATCGGCGGCTTTATACTAAAAGTAATTGAAACTTATTTTAACAAAATCGAAAATTCTTCTTAGCCATTAATAAGAGAATGCATTATTATAAAATGAACAATAGAAATCACCAAATGAGAACATTGTGTATATACTGAGTTATAGTTTAGTAATTCTTTAATATACATAATTGTTTCCAAATTATATTTGATATCAACATTTAAAAATAAAGGTTTTTCCTATTTTACCTTTGAAAAGACATATTTTAATATACTTTCTAAATCTTTTGATTAATAAAACATTATTTGCTGTAATATCTTAATGATAAAATCCCGAAACTGAAAATATGTACATAAAACAAATGTGAATAAATATGTTTATTTATAATATATAATAATATCTCCAATAAATCATAACTTGCCATGCCCATTGTTGTACCTCGCATATAAATATTCAGAGGGAAACTAACTAATTTGGGTATTCAATAATATTTAGCGCAATGTCAATCTGCTATTGAACATGGTCACTTTTGAGTGACCGACTGAAACTTATGCACTGGTTTTATATTAACTTTGTTCCCGTACGTAATATTTCCAAATTTTTGAAAGATTTCATTTTGCCATAGCATAATAAATTTCTTTCCAAATTTAAAAAATAGTACAAAAAGTAAAGATACTATATTCGGGAATAAAACTATTATCTTGACGTTATATACCAGAAAAAGTGGACAGATAACGGTGCCGTATATTTCGCTATATCACAATGTGCATCGTCTGATCTATTTGAATATATTGCAAATTTTTTAGATCTTGAATAAATTACTACATTTTCGATTATTTTTTTTATTATACGAATTTCCATGTTTTTCTTATGGGAATCCAAAAAAATTAATCGACAAGCGTTATTGATATCATTGCGATTTGAGAAAGCCGACGAAGAATGCTAAAAAAATAGAAAAAGTTCTATACATCGCTTTGGTATGAATCGTAATCGTAAAATTAAATTAAATTAAATTAAATTAAATTAAATTAAATTAAATTAAATTAAATTAAATTAAATTAAATTAAATTAAATTAAATTAAATTAAATTAAATTAAATTAAATTAAATTATATTAAATTAAATTAAATTAAATTAAATTAAATTAAATTAAATTAAATTAAATTAAATTAAATTAAATAAATTAAATTAAATTAAATTAAATTAAATTAAATAAATTAAATTAATTAAATTAAATTAAATTAAATTAAATTAAATTAAATTAAATTAAATTAAATAAATTAAATTAAATTAAATTAAATTAAATTAAATTAAATTAAATTAAATTAAATTAAATTAAATTAATTAAATTAAATTAAATTAAATTAAATTAAATTAATTAAATTAAATTAAATTAAATTAAATTAAATTAAATTAAATTAAATTAAATTAAATTAAATTAAATTAAATTAAATTAAATTAAATTAAATTAAATTAAATTAAATTAAATTAAATTAAATTAAATTAATTAAATTAAATTAAATTAAATTAAATTAAATTAAATTAAATTAAATTAAATTAAATAAATTAAATTAAATTAAATTAAATTAAATTAAATTAAATTAAATTAAATTAAATTAAATTAAATTAAATTAAATTAAATTAAATTAAATTAAATTAAATTAAATTAAATTAAATTAAATTAAATGAAATTAAATTAAATTAAATTAAATTAAATTAAATTAAATTAAATAAATTAAATTAAATTAAATTAAATTAAATTAAATTAAATTAAATTAAATTAAATTAAATTAAATTAAATTAAATTAAATTAAATTAAATTAAATTAAATTAAATTAAATTAAATTAAATTAAATTAAATTAAATTAAATTAAATTAAATTAAATTAAATTAATTAAATTAAATTAAATTAAATTAAATTAAATTAAATTAAATTAAATTAAATTAAATTAAATTAAATTAAATTAAATTAAATTAAATTAAATTAAATTAAATTAAATTAAATTAAATTAAATTAAATTAAATTAAATTAAATTAAATTAAATTAAATTAATTAAATTAAATTAAATTAAATTAAATTAAATTAAAATTAAATTAAATTAAATTAAATTAAATTAAATTAAATTAAATTAAATTAAATTAAATTAAATTAAATTAAATTAAATTAAATTAAATTAAATTAAATTAAATTAAATTAAATTAAATTAAATTAAATTAAATTAAATTAAATTAAATTAAATTAAATTAAATTAAATTAAATTAAATTAAATTAAATTAAATTAAATTAAATTAAATTAAATAAATTAAATTAAATTAAATTAAATTAAATTAAATTAAATTAAATTAAATTAAATTAAATTAAATTAAATTAAATTAAATTAAATTAAATTAAATTAAATTAAATTAAATTAAATTAAATTAAATTAAATTAAATTAAATTAAATTAAAGTAAATTAAATTAAAGTAAATTAAATTAAAGTAAATTAAATTAAATTAAATTAAATTAAATTAAATTAAATTAAATTAAATTAAATTAAATTAAATTAAATTAAATTAAATTAAATTAAATTAAATTAAATTAAATTAAATTACATTAAATTAAATTAAATTAAATTAAATTAAATTAAATTAAATTAAATTAAATTAAATTAAATTAAATTAAATTAAATTAAATTAAATTAAATTAAATTAAATTAAATTAAATTAAATTAAATTAAATTAAATTAAATTAAATTAAATTAAATTAAATTAAATTAAATTAAATTAAATTAAATTAAATTAAATTAAATTAAATTAAATTAAATTAAATAAATTAATTAAATTAAATTAAATTAAATTAAATTAAATTAAATTAAATTAAATTAAATTAAATTAAATTAAATAAATTAAATTAAATTAAATTAAATTAAATTAAATTAATTAAATTAAATTAAATTAAATTAAATTAAATTAAATTAAATTAAATTAAATTAAATTAAATTAATTAAAATTAAATTAAATTAAATTAAATTAAATTAAATTAAATTAAATTAAATTAAATTAAATTAAATTAAATTAAATTAAATTAAATTAAATTTAAATTAAATTAATTAAATTAAATTAAATTAAATTTGTAGGGAAGCGGTAAAGCGTTTCGGTAGTGATGCTAAATATTTATTAAGGAACAACGCGCAAAAGGAAGCGGTAAAGCGTTTCGGTAGTGATGCTAAATATTTATTAAGGAAAACGCGCAAAAGTTTAATTTTAACAAATTACGTTATCCTTTTATTGGCAAAATTCAACATATACTGCTTCCTTTACTGAATAGCTGATGAGGCTACCTGATATATTCAAATAAATATATCCTTGCCACCGACACTGAGAACGTATCTGGTAACAATTTAATGTATTTCCTTGAATTTGAGCAAAACGAAATAGTGCTGACAAGCTATCACTATATCTAGTAATATTGCGTTTTGTTCTAACCAGGGTAGCACACCAACTGACTCTAGAATTAACAATATGTCTCTATTTATACGTTACTTAACGATACTCAAACAAATACTGTCGACTCTCAACGATCGTAAACTTCTTCTCATCAACGTACACACTCAGTTATTACAACGAAGAATCATACAAAAGCTGTAAACTATTACAACACCAAACATGCAAAAGCACTCAACTGAGAGAGTTGTAAACACATGTAAATAGGCAAGTGTGTGTATGTGTACGGTGGTGAGTCAAAGCTCTTACACAAAGTTTCGTTGAGTAGACGTTGTTACTATTTATTCTCAATTATTCGTTTTAAACAAAAGGGTTAAATATCAGTGTTCTCAATATTAGGGTGTATCGAAACAAAATAAAATAAAATGCTAATGGTAATAATTGAAAATACAATCATAAGTACATTTAGTATAATAGTCCAATAATAATATATATAACTCGCTACAAACTCCCCCTTTGGAGTGCGACATCGCCACGATGGCACGACAACATCTCAGGTCTTCTTGGGTCTACCTCTCTTCTTTATGGGATGTACAGGCTCTGGCTGGATAGCATCATTACTTCCTCTGTAGATAGTCAGGGCTGATGAGTGATATGTTCCCAAAGGCATAGCAAGATTGGCGGGTGACGCAACTTCGTACGATGTAGAACCAACTGTCTTGGTGATGATATAGGGACCATCCCTTTTCGGTACAAATTTGGCAGTGAATCCCTTTGAAGCTTGGGATAAAATGTGGGTATTGACCAGAACGTGGCTTCCAATCTTCAGATTTGGCTGTGGTCTACGGTGGACATCAAATGCCTTCTTATTAGTATCTTGTTGACGTTGTTCTACTTCTTTAGCATCTTTTAAAACATTAGCTAGTTTTTGAAGGTATGGCGTGATTTGCGGTAAAAAATTTTCATGTTCAATGATTGTACGGAAATCTTGATGAACATCGTCGACGGTACGTAGTTCACGGCCGAAGGTAAGGTAGGCAGGTGAAAACCCAGTGGACTGACACTTCGCTGTATTCATCGCAAAACGTATGGCACTAAGATGAGCTCCCCATGCGGCGTGATGTGACTGAACAAGAATAGATAGCTGAGTCTTCATGTCACGATTCTTTCGTTCCACTGGGTTAGCTTGCGGGTGATAGACTGGAGTGAACATCTGTTGTATATCAAGGCAATAGGCAACTTGCTGCATCACGGCTGATATGAATTGGACTCCATTGTCCGTTTTTAGACGTCTTGGGACTCCGTATCGTAGGAAAACTTCAGTTATCAGTGTTTTGGCGCAATTTTCGGCTGTAGCCTCTCGCAACGGAAACACCTCGATCCATCGTGTAGCTACGTCTTCAGCAATAAGGATCCATTGAAAACCTTCATCTGTGGTAGGTAAAGGACCAAACAAGTCAACAGACAGTACCTCAAAACGTTGTTTGCAACTAGTAGTTTGCAATAAGCCAGTTGGTTTCATATTCATAGCCTTATAGCGTTGGCATTCAATGCAAGACTTTACATGCCTAGTGATTTGTGCTCTCATACCGGGCCAAAAATATCGACTGGCGATTCTTCTAATTGTTTTTTCTGCGCCATAATGACCGGCAGTGTTAGAGTCATGATAAATTTTTAAAATCTCTGCACGTTCATTTTCTGGAACTACCAACTGTGCTTCATCCGTTTCCTCGTCGTTATAACAAAATAACACACCATCATTAACAATATATCCACGACTGGTCCAGCGGCTCTCATTTTCATCGTTAGCCTCAATAGAATTTATGATATCTTTCAAATAATCGTCACGAACTTCTGATGGATTTTTGTGTGGAAAGTCGATTTGAAAAGATAAAATTTTGATATCAGTGATCTCAGGTTCGCAACCTGTAGGTCTAGAGAGCATATCCGCTACAGAATTTGATTTTCCAGCAATGTATTCAACTCGAAAATTATATTGTTGAATCTGTAGGGCCCACCTAGCCAATCGACCCACTGGACACTTCATAGTCAACAACCAACGTAATGGTTGATGATCTGTCATCAAAATTATTTCAGCTCCTTCAATATAGCCTCTAAACTTGGTACAGGCCCATACAATTGCGAGCGCTTCTCTTTCTGTGGTTGAGTAGTTTCTTTCGGCCGTAGTGAACAAACGACTCATGTATTCAATAGGGTGTTCTTCTGTACCCTCCCCCTGAATCAAAACTGCCCCCATTGCAAACGAACTAGCATCGGTTCTGATAATAAAAGGTAAACCGTGTTGAGCTTGCCTCAATATGGGTGAAGAAACTAGTTTATATTTTAATTCTTCGAAAGCTTTGCGTTGAGGCTTATTCCATGTCCATGGGGTATTTTTCTTTGTGAGGTCGGTTAAAGGTCTGGCAATCTCTGCGTAATTATTTATAAATTTTCGATACCAGGAGCATGTCTGAATAAAAGAAATGAGCTCCTTTACATTACGAGGTTCTTTCCTTGCAGATATAGCTAGTGTTTTGTTAGGGTCGACTGCAATACCACTCGGCGTCAAAATGTGACCCAAATATTTAACTTCTGCGCAACAAAATCGACATTTAGAATTGTTTACACGCAGCTTGAACTTTTGCAACTTGGTAAAAACTTTATCAAGGTCAACAAGATGTTCTTGAAAATTTGGAGAGCATACAATCAAATCATCCAAATAAGCCAAGACAAGCATATCTGGAACTGAAATTTTTACACGGTCGATGAGACGTTGGAATGTTGCAGGAGCGTTTCTAAGTCCAAATGGCATTCGAGTAAAACGATAGAGACCAAACGGCGTAATAAAACAAGTTTTATCGCGATCTTCCTCCGCTACAGAAATCTGATGGTAACCACTTTGTAAATCAAGGGTGGTCATAAAATTTGTACTTTTCGCAGCCTGTAGTAAGTCATCAATTCTAGGCAGGGGATATCTGTCAGGTTCCGTAATAGAATTAAGCTTTCGGTAGCCAACGCATACCCTTATTCCTCCATCTCGTTTTGGAACCATGACCACTGGCGAGGCCCAAGCCGACTCGCATTCTTCAACGATGCCCAATTCCATCATCTTCAAAATTTCGCACTTTAATTCTTTGGCTTTCATAAACGACAATCTGTAAGCAGCAGATGAGATAGGTTTATGGTCTCCAGTATTTATTCGGTGTTCTGCATACGGCGTTGGCTCTTGTAATTCACCGAAAACTTCTAAATGTTTAAGTAATAGCTGGTCTAATTGCATTTTATCTTTCACTGAAACATTCTGGGCATCAGTATCCTTTAAAATTTTAAAATTTACCATTAATATTGGTGTAAAAATAGCGTCATTATACGATTTTCCAAACAAGTTTTCGCTTAGATTATTTGAATTATTGCCTCGTACAGGTGTATCTCTTTCATGTAATGGGAGACTATCTTTAAAAATTGCATGAATTGAATGAGGTGAATAGTCATTTCCACCTATTTCTGGACCAAAATACTCGAAATCCGATAGTTGATCTTTACTGAGATGCTTTGAATCGTTAACCAGTTGCTCCTCTGCTTTCCTTTTTCCGATTCCAGAAGTAGCAGCACGAATTTCATCCGGATTTACGACTTTATTTGCCACTTTAATAGTCTCAATAAGATTTAATTCTGTGGGCAACGGACTCGCAAAATCGAAGTGAACATGAGGATCCTGCTCAAAATGTCAATATCTTTGTCCCATATTTAAAACCATTTCCGCCTTTTCAAGAAAATTGGTACCAAGAAGAGTACGGTTATATTGGGCATCGGGTAAAATCACGAATTGTATGTCCAGCACTTTTCCACCAATTTCAATTTTGCATACGGTAGACAAACAATTTCGAATGGACCTACTGCCGTCAGCCAAACACACGTCCATTCGCATCTGATCGTAAACGCAGCCATGAAAATCCATCACTTTCTTTAAATTTGCGCTAGCAACGCTCATGCGTGCGCCAGTGTCCAAAAATACCTGTCCAGGAACACCAAACATTTTAACATTAACCATCGGGATTTCACTTTCTGTCAAATTTATTGAAATATTGTTGAAATATGCAACACCTTGATCATCAGTTTTATTTTTCTTCGCTTTACAATTTGTACAATTTGCACGCACGACGCCAGGAGCATTACAACCGTAGCATGCCAGTTTTGGTTTCAAAGTATTCGCCTGGGCCGTTATTACTGCATTTTGTCGTCCTTCTTCCTCGACTTTTTGTTTTTTGAAGCAAACTTCTACTTTGTGGCCTCTTCTGTGGCAGAAAGAGCAACGAACTGAGCCACCAGTTGTGCCTTTTGAATTGTCCATTTTTCCACGTTCTGAAAGACATTCTTCAGCCTCTCTTGCGTCTTTTAAAAGTTCATCGAAACTTGAAACTTTGTGACGAAAAACTCTGTCGCGTATTTGCATATTTAACATTCCAAATATAAGGTCCATTTGATCTGTTTCCGATGGGGGTTTTGGCAATTTCGCAAATAGAGCTCTCTTCTTTCTTATGAATACGTCGGTAGCCTCGCTTCTCTGTTGTTTTCCCTCGATAATCTCAGCGTAAATCCGCCACGCCGGTTTCGGAGGACAAAATGAGTCCCGGAGCATCTTCACGACGTCATCAAACTTTTTTGCCTTACCTTTGACTCCAGCCCACCATTCCGAAGCATCACCCAGCAGTAACATCGGCATTCCATTAATAGCGTCGTCATCGCTTACTTTTTCCACCATCTTAAACGTTGTAATCGCAGATAAAAATTCTTCTAGCTTCGCAGTATCACCTTCGCCACCATACCGTGCCGTACAATTACTAAAAGAACCACACCTGATGTTAGCGGTAACCACTGTCCGCATAATCTTCTCCAACGTCTCCGCAGTAAGAGCTGGTGGTGTAGCCATATTCTTTATCCGCTTACTTCTCCGTGGAGTCTCGATGGACATAAACTTCTAAACCGATCCTTGGTTTGTGGTTTCTACCAAAGTTGGGCGCCAATGTAGGGAAGCGGTAAAGCGTTTCGGTAGTGATGCCTAATATTTATTAAGGAAAACGCGCAAAAGTTTAATTTTAACAAATTACGTTATCCTTTTATTGGCAAAATTCAACATATACTGCTTCCTTTACTGAATAGCTGATGAGGCTACCTGATATATTCAAATAAATATATCCTTGCCACCGACACTGAGAACGTATCTGGTAACAATTTAATGTATTTCCTTGAATTTGAGCAAAACGAAATAGTGCTGACAAGCTATCACTATATCTAGTAATATTGCGTTTTGTTCTAACCAGGGTAGCACACCAACTGACTCTAGAATTAACAATATGTCTCTATTTATACGTTACTTAACGATACTCAAACAAATACTGTCGACTCTCAACGATCGTAAACTTCTTCTCATCAACGTACACACTCAGTTATTACAACGAAGAATCATACAAAAGCTGTAAACTATTACAACACCAAACATGCAAAAGCACTCAACTGAGAGAGTTGTAAACACATGTAAATAGGCAAGTGTGTGTATGTGTACGGTGGTGAGTCAAAGCTCTTACACAAAGTTTCGTTGAGTAGACGTTGTTACTATTTATTCTCAATTATTCGTTTTAAACAAAAGGGTTAAATATCAGTGTTCTCAATATTAGGGTGTATCGAAACAAAATAAAATAAAATGCTAATGGTAATAATTGAAAATACAATCATAAGTACATTTAGTATAATAGTCCAATAATAATATATATAACTCGCTACAAATTAAATTAAATTAAATTAAATTAAATTAAATTAAATTAAATTAAATTAAATTAAATTAAATTAAATTAAATTAAATTAAATTAAATTAAATTAAATTAAATTAAATTAAATTAAATTAAATTAAATTAAATTAAATTAAATTAAATTAAATTAAATTAAATTAAATTAAATTAAATTAAATTAAATTAAATTAAATTAAATTAAATTAAATTAAATTAAA
Organism: Phaonia tiefii; assembly: GCA_963931995.1. NCBI lineage: Eukaryota > Metazoa > Arthropoda > Insecta > Diptera > Muscidae > Phaonia > Phaonia tiefii. The sequence goes on along the minus strand of OZ008368.1, from coordinate 107,829,805 downwards.
TTAAATTAAATTAAATTAAATTAAATTAAATTAAATTAAATTAAATTAAATTAAATTAATTAAATTAAATTAAATTAAATTAAATTAAATTAAATTAAATTAAATTAAATTAAATTAAATTAAATTAAATTAAATTAAATTAAATTAAATTAAATTAAATTAAATTAAATTAAATTAAATTAATTAAATTAAATTAAATTAAATTAAATTAAATTAAATAAATTAAATTAAATTAAATTAAATTAAATTAAATTAAATTAAATTAAATTAAATTAAATTAAATTAAATTAAATTAAATTAAATTAAATTAATTAAATTAAATAAATTAAATTAAATTAAATTAAATTAAATTAAATTAAATTAAATTAAATTAAATTAAATTAAATTAAATTAAATTAAATTAAATTAAATTAAATTAAATTAAATTAAAATTAAATTAAATTAAATTAAATTAAATTAAAATTAAATTAAATTAAATTAAATTAAATTAAATTAAATTAAATTAAATTAAATTAAATTAAATTAAATTAAATTAAATTAAATTAAATTAAATTAAATTAAATTAAATTAAATTAAATAAATTAAATTAAATTAAATTAAATTAAATTAAATTAAATTAAATTAAATTAAATTAAATTAAATTAAATTAAATTAAATTAAATTAAATTAAATTAAATTAAATTAAATTAAATTAAATTAAATTAAATTAAATTAAATAAATTAAATTAAATTAAATTAAATTAAATTAAATTAAATTAAATTAAATTAAATTAAATTAAAAATTAAATTAAATTAAATTAAATTAAATTAAATTAAATTAAATAAATTAAATTAAATTAAATTAAATTAAATTAAATTAAATTAAATTAAATTAAATTAAATTAAATTAAATTAAATTAAATTAAATTAAATTAAATTAAATTAAATTAAATTAAATTAAATTAAATTAAATTAAATTAAATTAAATTAAATTAAATTAAATTAAATTAAATTAAATTAAATTAAATTAAATTAATTAAATTAAATTAAATTAAATTAAATTAAATTAAATTAAATTAATTAATTAAATTAAATTAAATTAAATTAAATTAAATTAAATTAAATTAAATTAAATTAAATTAAATTAAATTAAATTAAATTAAATTAAATTAAATTAAATTAAATTAAATTAAATTAAATTAAATTAAATTAAATAAATTAAATTAAATTAAATTAAATTAAATTAAATTAAATTAAATTAAATTAAATTAAATTAAATTAAATTAAATTAAATTAAATTAAATTAAATTAAATTAAATTAAATTAAATTAAATTAATTAAATTAAATTAAATTAAATTAAATTAAATTAAATTAAATTAAATTAAATTAAATTAAATTAATTAAATTAAATTAAATTAAATTAAATTAAATTAAATTAAATTAAATTAATTAAATTAAATTAAATTAAATTAAATTAAATTAAATTAAATTAAATTAAATTAAATTAAATTAAATTAAATTAAATTAAATTAAATTAATTAAATTAAATTAAATTAAATTAAATTAAATTAAATTAAATTAAATTAAATTAAATTAAATTAAATTAAATTAATTAAATTAAATTAAATTAAATTAAATTAAATTAAATTAAATTAAATTAAATTAAATTAAATTAAATTAAATTAAATTAAATTAAATTAAATTAAATTAAATTAAATTAAATTAAATTAAATTAAATTAAATTAAATTAAATTAAATTAAATTAAATTAAATTAAATTAAATTAAATTAAATTAAATTAAATTAAATTAAATTAAATTAAATTAAATTAAATTAAATTAAATTAAATTAATTAAATTAAATTAAATTAATTAAATTAAATTAAATTAAATTAAATTAAATTAAATTAAATTAAATTAAATTAAATTAAATTAAATTAAATTAAATTAAATTAAATTAAATTAAATGAAATTAAATTAAATTAAATTAAATTAAATTAAATTAAATTAAATTAAATTAAATTAAACTAAATTAAATTTAATTAAATTAAATTAAATTAAATTAAATTAAATTAAATTAAATTAAATTAAATTAAATTAAATTAAATTAAATTAAATTAAATTAAATTAAATTAAATTAAATTAAATTAAATTAAATTAAATTAAATTAAATTAAATTAAATTAAATTAAATTAAATTAAATTAAATTAAATTAAATTAAATTAAATTAAATTAAATTAAATTAAATTAAATTAAATTAAATTAAATTAAATTAAATTAAATTAAATTAAATTAAATTAAATTAAATTAAATTAAATTAAATTAAATTAAATTAAATTAAATTAAATTAAATTAAATTAATTAAATTAAATTAAATTAAATTAAATTAAATTAAATTAAATTAAATTAAATTAAATTAAATTAAATTAAATTACATTAAATTAAATTAAATTAAGCCGAATGTTATGACAACTGAGCCGAATGTTATGACAACTTTGAATGAGGGGACAACGTTCAAATTTAACTATAAAAGGACAAATTGGAAAAGGTTGGAGAAGGTTGTAATGCAGAAAATCATGTTAGAAACAGGTATAACGAACTATCGATATTTAACGAATGATGAAATAGATGTATATATAACTAGATTACATTTTCTAATATCAGAGGTCATTGAAAGTACG